>JAJLZB010000010.1:0-384509 GCA_030571995.1 Yamadazyma insecticola
ATAAACAACTTTTTTATTCGCAAGGTGCTAAACACAGTTTGCACGATCCTTTTATCTCGCTTATAACCGTTTCTCTAATTATTATGGGCCTGTCAAACAGCACAGATGGAAACGTATCAAACAAGTCCCATGTTAAGAGACGTACAAGGATTCCCAAATCATGTCGCTATTGCAGGAGCCGCAAGATCAGATGTGATAAACAATGAAAGGTTTAAAGTTCTCGCTTAGTTATCTCATAGATGGAGAAAAAATTGATATAAAAGGATGTTATTTTGATGGGTTAAAAATCAACGACTGGTATTATATATCTATTAAAGCTAGAGACCATATAACTTCAATAGCATTGAATACTCCTATAACAGGAAAATTACGATCTTTATGTGTCCTGAAGTTTACATAGAAATATTCTTTCTATTGGAGATGATATCTCTTTATCATTAATCTTTCTTATTTTATTATGAATCTTAAAAGTTAATATAGGTGAACTTGGTTGAGATAATATTTTTAAAATTTTAATATTTTCAGGACTCATAGGGTATTTACATGGTTTCAAAACATTCTTAGATTCAACTATATCTCTATAATCTCCTTCAAATATTCTTTCAAATTTACCATTTTTTAATGGTATAACATCTAATAATTTATAGTTATAAGAATTTGTTATCAAACGGTTGATTTCTATCATAAATTCAGTAATATCTTCATTGTTACCTGTTGAATGAAAAGCACTTAAAGTCTTTTGAGTTAATGAAGAAAAATAATCCATCAATTCTAAAATATCGTTATTCATCTTCAATTAACTGTGATTTCCTTTTTGATAAGTCTTCAGATAGCTTAGGTGAAGATTTCACATATAAAAATGCTTATGCCAGTCCTTGAGCACAAGAAATGCCCTTCATTGCCAAAGTGTGCACTGAAAAATTAGTCTGTACCCAGATTTACCCTTGGCTGCGAATTTCTCCTCCGGCTGCGTAATAGATTTGGCCACGCTTGCAGAGTAGATGTGATGTTTGCGTACTAGGGGAGATATAGTGTCTCTTAAGCAGATATGATTTAATAAAATGCAGTTTTGATTTTTTTTGATTATTTTTATTAATTTTGTTTAAAATATAATGTCTTTTAGTACTATTCACAAATTGTGTATATTATTCAATCTACTCTTTGACATAAAAATTCCCACACTCATTCTAAAATCATGAAAAATTGAAAATATAACTGCTAGTGTCTGGGAATATGGGACTACTATAAATGGACCAATAAAGGCATATATTAATGTGCTAGAGTGGCTATATTATTGAGATTCTTTACTAAGAGTGAGATGGATCCGCGAAAAACAAAATAGGTCCGCAAGTGGACCCGCAGAAAAAAACAATTCGCACCAGTCCCGCGGTAGAAATCATCAGACCAGCGTTAACTTCTTACATAATGACTAAAGTTATGGATTCATATCGACTGAATATGGCAAGATATTTTCTAATCCTCACTCATAATACTCTAGTGGCAGTCATGTGACGGTTCAAATGGAGGTCTCTAAAATATCAATAGTAGATAAAATGGTTGCAAAAATTACCACCCTGAGGCTGCAAAAAAGAATGAGAAGATGAACAAAAAGGTTGAAAACAAAAATCATAGCCTTGAGTTAAATAGTTTAGGAGATATTTGACAAGACACTATCAAAACAGAAAAAAGTTAAATAAAGGTTAAAAAATTGGGAAAAATAAGGGAAGAAAATGGGAAAAATATGGAACAAAAATGGTAAAAATATGGAACAAAAATGGTAAAAATATGGGAGCAAACTAGTAAAAAACTGGAACAGGAGAGTAAAACCCTCAAATTGACATAGAAGTAGAGATTCGATAAGATGGTTAAGATAGTCGTGTGAGGATCAATCAATAAGAACGAAAATAATGACGAAAATAGAACCTTCAAATTGGCATAGAAGTAGAGATTAGTTAACATAGTCGTGTGTGGATCGATCAACAAGAACGAAAATAACTACGAAAATAAAAACTTCAAATTGACATAGAAGTAGAGGTTAATTAACATAGTCGTGTGTGGATCGGACAATAGGGACGAAAATAATGACGAAAATAATAACGAAAATAAAAACTTCAAATTGACATAGAAGTAGAGGTTAATTAAGATAGTCGTGTGAGGAACGAACAATAGGGACGAAAATAATGACGAAAATAGAACCTTCAAATTGGCATAGAAGTAGAGGTTAATTAACATAGTCGTGTGTGGATCGGACAATAGGGACGAAAATAATGACGAAAATAATAACGAAAATAAAAACTTCAAATTGGCATAGAAGTAGAGGTTAATTAAGATAGTTGTGTGTGGATCAATCAATAAGAACGAAAATAACTACGAAAATAAAAACATCAAATTGGCATAGAAGTAGAGGTTAATTAAGATAGTCGTGTGAGGAACGAACAATAGGGACGAAAATAATGACGAAAATAGAACCTTCAAATTGGCATAGAAGTAGAGGTTAATTAAGATAGTCGTGTGTGGATCAATCAATAAGAACGAAAATAACTACGAAAATAAAAACATCAAATTGGCATAGAAGTAGAGGTTAATTAAGATAGTCGTGTGAGGAACGAACAATAGGGACGAAAATAATGACGAAAATAAAACCTTCAAATTGGCATAGAAGTAGAGATTAGTTAACATAGTCGTGTGTGGATCGATCAACAAGAACGAAAATAATGACGAAAATAGAACCTTCAAATTGGCATAGAAGTAGAGGTTAATTAAGATAGTTGTGTGTGGATCAATCAATAAGAACGAAAATAACTACGAAAATAAAAACATCAAATTGACATAGAAGTAGAGGTTAGTTAAGATAGTCGTGTGTGGATCAATCAATAAGAACGAAAATAACTACGAAAATAAAAACATCAAATTGACATAGAAGTAGAGGTTAATTAACATAGTCGTGTGTGGATCGAACAATAGGGACGAAAATAAAACCTTCAAATTGGCATAGAAGTAGAGATTAGTTAACATAGTCGTGTGTGGATCGAACAATAGGGACGAAAATAAAACCTTCAAATTGGCATAGAAGTAGAGGTTAATTAAGATAGTCGTGTGTGGATCGAATGTGGTTGCAAATAGATATATTTGAATGGGTAAAGATTAGACGTCCGTTGATTATCCGGAAGATTTATTGAATATTGTTAAGCATCAACATAGTACCTTAGTTTCTGTTTCTAATTTGCCAGATAGACCCTCGAATCTCATCAGTTTGAAAGCTAGCAAAATCTGGATTTAGTGACATATATCACTGAACGCCAAGTTTGACTCCTGTTAATGTTGGATATTGGTCAATGAAGGAAGTAAAAGATTTATAACCAGAGCCATAATCACTTACTTGTAAAATGTTTTAATCAATTGAATCAAAACAATTGGATAGAGTTAAGTAGAAGTAGATATGGTCGTGTTTTGTTAAATCAGTTTTGGAGTTAGTCTCCTTATATATTAAAAGTTGGTTGATTGCTATTTACTTAACCTTAAAATCTACAAATAAGGACGAATTTTATCTTTCCATGTCTTTGGAGTATCTGCTTCTTTAATTTTTGGATCAAAATCATTAGGTAATTCATTATCTTCGATAGCATTATGAGTATTACCCAAATAATAATTATCTTGGAAGAAAGCTGCAATAAGTGCAATAAATTCTGTTCCTAAAGCAATGACAAATAAATAATAAATAACATATGAATAAGCCTTTATTATCCCTTGCCTTTCTGGTGATTTATAATCTAATTCTCTAATAAGGTTTAAGTTCTTGAAATAAAGATCTCTTTCTTCTGGAGTGGAAGATTTTGGCATAAATTCAGCTAAATAACCTGGTAATTTGGATGTCCAAATAGGTCCTGCAATAGCAGATCCTATTGCATTTCCAATCATTGACCATAAATATAATAAAGCAATAGCACTAGTCATATCATCATGAGGAACAGAAGCTTGAGAAGATACTACAGTACCGACAACAGCAAATCCAGCACCAAACCCAACTAAAATTTGAGCCATAATTAAGCATGCAAGATTTGCAATATTACCTTGTTGTCTAACAGTAATTCCATAACCAATAATCTTAACTAATAATCCAAAAATTGTCATGTTTTTATATCTATGAGTAATTCTCATATAAGCACCGGCAACTACACCAAAAACACAAATTGCCATTGTTAATGTATTATTGAAATAGGTCCATTCTTGATTGGTTAAGTCTTTAACGATCCAAATAAAGGATGTGAAATATAAGCCTCTAATATTACCCCCAAATAAATGCATGAATCCAATGATAACAGCCACAACGTAAGTTTTGTTGAGGAAAAGTCTCTTTGGCATAAGTGGATGAGCAGCAAACTTCATTTCATAAATAATAAACGTTATCAATAAAACAAATCCAACCACAATCATTGCAATCATACTTGGATTTTTCCATCCGCCACTGGCATTAGTATATAATGAAAATGGTAATAACATTAAAGCAAATGCAAAACCTAAAAGTATTAAACCAATAAAATCAATTTCTTGCAAACCTTTAATAATATCAACATACCATTGTCTACCTGTTTTAGGAACAACTGGACCAACTCTTCCTAATTTTTGAGCTTTATGTTCATATGTAGCTAATATTATAATAGCTGGTAAAACTGTTGCAGGCATTATTATGGCAAACATACCATAACCCCATCTCCAATTAGTGGCTAAAATTGCATCAACAATAAGCCCAGAAAACCAAGTATTAATGATAAATGGAGATGCCAACATACCATTTACAAGACCTCTCCATTTTAATGGACTCAAATCAGCAGCAATAACGCCATTTAAGAATCTGATACCACCATTACCTATTGAAACGAAAACGTCCCCAATAATATAAGCACTAATTGTTTGAGAAGATGCAACTATAATATACCCCATAACATAAATAATCAAAAGGAAGAAATACATATATGTTCTAGATGTCAAATCAGATATTTTTGCAATAATTGGTAACATAACAGCTTGAATTATTGAAGTTGCAATATCTAAAGTTGAAATCATAGCATGTCTATTGAAAGATGAAGTAGCTGGGACACTATAGTTTAAAGTAGTAGATGAATCTAAAGAATGAACCCAAGAAATAACCAAAAGACATATACCTAAGATCCAACTAACAGTTTTACCATTTTTAGCTTCATTCATTAAAGATCTAACATTTTCAATTCTTAAAACACCTCTAGATTTCTCGGTCTTGGGCATCTCTGAGTTAGAAGATGACAAATCTTTCGATTCCTCAACTTCGGGTACTTTTTCCAAATCATTTGATTGGGTTTTATTCATTTCTGAATGAACCTCATCTTGGATCAGTTCAGTGACAGCTCTATTTTCCGAACTCATTAGTTAATAAATTATTTAATGAAAATCAACTATTAAAAACAAAAGAAGAAAAAGAATTTAGGGATGAGAATCCTATTTATAAAGTTTAAACTCACAGAATATTACATCCTAAGGCGATATAAGGGTTTCCGTTTTGAAGAAGAAAACTTTTAATACAATATGTGCGGCTGTTGATTATCAGATTGATCAACCGTACAAGGAAACCAAAGTGGAATTTATTTTTGCCGATCCACGAACTCTTAAAAAATATTTTCTCTCGGATATTTCGATTTTTTGCCGATCTTATAACGGCTCTTTCGATAATCCCAACTCGATCAAAGCTTTTATCAGTTAATTTCTATCATTTCTGAAGAACAGCAATGCAAAAAACGGCTTTTCATTTGTTTTTTTTTATACAACAAACTTGAGAAAGGTATTTAAAATGATTTCTTACCATTTTCTTTTTTTCTTCGTCTCTGACCTCTTATTGGTTGAATGATGCCAAGATCAAAAAACCGTATGGCTCGATTGGTTCTTCCAGAAAGGTGCAAAATTCCGGTAAATGCTTTCAGAGTTAACCAGTAAAATGTTTATGGAGCTGCCTTATTATGTATTGCGCTAATTAATTCATCATTTATTAACTGTTTTAATAGTTTTGAGTATGCAAAGCGGATTTATTGGATACACCACGAATGGCGCTCCGGCAAATTATTGCCTATAATCTTTCTTACCTTTAACTCAACTTCGTAAATTAACAAGACGATTTGACAACCGACATTGACTCTCTTGCATCCATCGGTAAATGCAGTCATATCATACTATTGTGCGTCGTTTTCATTTCCTTAAGTCCGCCGAACCTCTCATTCGTCCAAGTTAGGCTAACGTTGATATTCAGTCTTTGAGCTGGAAAATTAAGTCCAATTCAAATTGATCATTATTTCTTATTGCACCGATTTCTCCGGCAGTATTTTTTAGAATTATTTGATTGGATATTGGGATAACTTTATGATTTGCAATACGATTACAAACTGTTCCTTGATTTTTTCCACTCCACCCTTGGTACCACATTTCGTGCTTGTAGTTAATGCAAGCACTTTCAAATAAGGATGTCGTTGGAACAACGAACATGGGATCTCCACAAAACAGTCATAGACAAGTCAATTTATAGGTAAAACAGATACGAATTTATGCCCAACTCAAGACCTATCCTTTGTCAACAGAATTTCCAACTAAATCTATTCAATGAGCTTATGGTCAAGACCAGAACATGGATATTAGTGAGATTGTTTAAGCTAAGAAGCCTGGCAAAACAGCAAGAATCCCTGGCAAGGTAAGATTCTCTCCAGTATTCCAATTTGCCATATTGGCACTAGCAGTTTGATATTTGAAGCATTCTTCGGACAACTCTATGGAACAAACCTCCACTACTCACTTCTGGTTTCACTCGCGAAATGGGTAAATCTAAGTGAAAATTTGTTTCTTCATATAAACTACGACAGAAAGCAATTTTGGGAAATATAAGGTTAAAATTATTACGAGATATCTCTTACTAACAAGATGTTTTTCTTTTCATGATTTTTAAGAATTTTCTGAAGTGTCTTGATTAATTGCAACCTTTACAATTTGCAAATTTCGTATTCTCACACATTTTTGCACCCAATTTTTATTGTTTCTTCTTTAGTAGTTAAACTAATTGGGATGGAAACTGGGGACATAAAAGACATCTAATATAGTCTGATATATTAAGATATATCGGCAATTAGAGATATAATAATTTTTTCCAATTAACAAAGCTCAATAACATAGTGTAATGATATTGAATAGAGTATTGAGGTTAGAAGAATAGAGGAGACAGAGAAGAGCAAAAAAAAGGTATATTATGAATAAACAATATATTTTACCAAGGAAGTTTTTCACCATCATAATTATAATGTTGAGTATTGTATTCTTTAGTAGCGCTGTTAATTACATTAAGCATTTGAGTAACAGATTCTTTAGGGCTAACTAAAAATTCCCTAGGAACAGCATTCCTTTCAAGAGCGTCTTGAGCCATGTCAGTATCAACAAACCCCGGAGAAAGAGCAAAACTGATTGAATTCTTACGTAACTCATCATCAGAATAGGAATGCTCAGTACCAATTTGTCTAATAAAATAGTTGATTGCAACCTTGGAGATACCATAAGAATTAAATCCTTTGAGCTTAAATTCAGAATCATCGATAACCAGTAAAACAGAACCAAGAGTAGAAATAGCAATAAATTTCTTTTGACCTGAACCTTGGAAAAGACTAGACTTAATAGCTTTATGTAACTTAACAGTAGAAACAAGGTTGACTTCGAAGTGCTTTTGATATAACTCAAGGTCATGATCATAAGATTCACTGAAGGTATCAATTGCAATAGCTGCATTATGAATAACAGTATCAACTTTGATATCTTTGAAAGCTCTTTGGAATTCCTCTAAAGAAGCAGAAATATCCAATTCAATCAATTTAACATTTTTCAATTTCAATGATAATAACTTTTCGGCTCTATCAAAATTTCTAACTGTACCGTAAATAAAATTGCTTTCATCTTTAGCTAATTGAGTGACTAATTCTAAACCAATACCTCTGTTGACACCTGTAATTAAATAATTGACCATTTTTCTTTATTGATTTTGTTTTGCTTTTGTTAATTTAAATCTCATTTGATCGAAATTCCATCATTATTTATATCAATAAATTAATAATTTAGATTACAAATGATACGGTTTAAGCTGTATTAGCCTTGCAGCTTCAAAATATTTTGAGAGTCTCAAAAGGGAAATTTGTGATTCACAGATGAGAAATCAAGTGTTGATGTGATTCACAGCTGAGAAATCAATTAACTCACAATTTATGCAGCACGCACACGTGACAACAGGCACACCACTCAAATTACAAAAAAAGTGTGTGGAGCAAACCATTGTATCCAAAATATGAACAATTCTCCAATGTAGTAAAAGAACATCATCTAAATAGAACTTCTTATAACAACAAAAAACTTTTTCGGTACGAAATAAAGCCTTAACTAATTTGTCTTGACTTTCCTTGTATAGGAAGGGTAGTAATTGCTGCGAAAAATTGTAATCTCGTGCGAGAAATGTTTCAGTAAACCAACTTTGACCGCGTAAGTGTCGCGTTGTATGGTACGCGCAAATAGTGCTAGTTCTAAATAAATCGTTCTTTTTATCAACATCTTTCTTTTGTTCAACTATGGGAGTTACGGGTCTTCATCAGCAGTTGAAGGACATTCAAGTGCCCACGACATTGCAAAAGTACAAGGGCCAAACTTTAGCTGTAGATACTTATGGTTGGTTACACAGAGCAACTGTTTCATGTGCTGAAGAGTTATGTTTAAATTTACCAACTAGAAAGTATATTAGTTCAATTATTAAAAAAGTGGAGATGTTGAGGCATTTTGACGTAGAACCGTATATGGTTTTCGATGGAGCTAGTTTACCTACAAAAGCAGAAACGGCAAATGAACGTAGATTAAAAAGGGAGGAAGCACAAAAGAAAGCTGATGATTTAGTTAAAAAGGGGAATAGAAAATTAGCTTGGAAAGAATTCATGAAAGCAGCAGCTGTGACATCACAGATGGCGAAATCAATAATGGTTGAATTAGATCGTTTGAATGTAAAATATATCGTAGCTCCTTATGAAGCAGATCCACAAATGGTTTATTTAGAAAAAATAGGTGAAGTAGATGGAATCCTTTCAGAAGATTCTGATTTACTTATATTTGGGTGTAGGAAATTAATTTCTAAATTAAATGATTATGGGGAATGTATAGAGATTAATAGAGATGATTTCAATAAGGTTAAATCTATTAATGGGTTAAATGAATTCACGAATGAACAATTGAGATTAGTTGCTATGTTATCAGGTTGTGATTATACTAAAGGGGTACCTAAAATAGGTTTAAAAACAGCCTTTACTTTAGTTAAAAAATATAATAATTTAGAAAGGGTTTTAATGGCTTTAAGAGCTGAAGGTAAAAAAGTACCAGAAAATTTTGAAGAAGAGGTTTTGAAAGCTGATTTGGCTTTCCAATTTCAAAAAGTATTTGACCCTAGAACTCAACAATTATCTACTCTCAATGAATATCCCGAATCTTTTAATATAGATATGGAGATTGTCGAATCATGTTGTGGGTTAACCTTGGAAGATCATGATATCCATGTTCAAATATGTAATGGACTAGTTCATCCAAACTCATATGAAACATTGGTATCAAGAGAACAAAGTATTGTAAGTTTAAAGAGTGCATCTGTAAATCTTGGTACCAAAAGATCTTCGTCATCGGCAAAAAGTTTGAATACAAGTGAGAAGGTTTTAAACACCAAGTTTACAATTGATTCATTTCTTAACAAAAAGAAGGCAGTTAAAGTACCAAATAGTGAACAACAACAACAGAAGCAACAACTACAACAACCACCAGAAACTCCACAAGAAAAAGTATCACCAATTTCTAAAAGAATTAAAAAGCATCTCGATATTCCGCTTGATACACCAATTAAAGAAAGTAAGAATCTTAGTAAATTTTTTGGAACATTAGGATCATCACCATCATTTGATTCTATTGAAATGTCAAATGTTAAAAAGCACACTACGCTAGATCTTGGAGACGAGACAGGAGAATCAGATGTTCCAGAATCATCACCAAATAAAATTAGAAATAATATTCTAGAAGATTTGAATGATGATATTGAAAGAGAATTTGAAAATGAATTTATGGAAAATGAAAAAGAAACTCAAAAAAAGACAAATGTTGAAGAAATTGAAGATTCTATGACACAAGAAATCAAAGAATCTGAATCAGCTCTTTGTGAATTTGAATTAGATGATGAGTTTGATAAAATTGAAGAATCACCAGTTAAAAATGGTGAAGTAAAAGAGAGTAGCAATCTAATTAAAAATGAAGATAGAATAAGATTAGCTTTAAGAAATACATTCCTGTTTGGATCCAAAACACTGAATAAATTCGAGGTAAGACAGGCCAAGACCACCAAGTCTTTCACATTTGACCAAGAACGTTCATTAGAAAAAGAACCAAAGAAGCCAGAAATCCAAAGATCATCTAACGCATTAGCAAGATTTGCATTTAAAGGTTAAACTCTTTTACAAGATACATGTACATTCTAATATATTGCATTCATATATGGAAGAAGGAGAAGCAAAAAGAAAAGGGCTTTAAAGACCTCTCATTTGACAAGCACAAATTGCAAGTCTTGTTAAATTATCTTGTAAATTATTATCATCTAATTTAGCATCATTTAATTTATAAATTTTTATAAATTTTTTAACATCTATTAAATTGAAAAGTCTAGAATCAGTTAACTCTACATCATTATTTTCATCACATTGTAATAAATTTTTTAAGTGTTCATTTATCAAATTAAGTTCATCATTTGTAGTATCACCATCGATGACTTTGATGCACAATACACTACCATCTTTAGATGAATCTACACCAAAACTTCTTAATGCTTCTCCAATATTATTTACAGGTGACATATTAAATATGATTTCAGTATTTAAAGTCTTTGCTTTAGCATAATCTTTTGAGTAATTAAGTACTGCTTTATGAATCCCATTAAATAGATGTTCTTGAGATACTATATAATTTGTATTCAAAAAGCAAAAATCATAACTTTTGTCTCCTTCAATAAGCTTTGCCTTCACTGTTTCTAGTACAGGTTGTTTAATATCTTCGAATAACGAGATAAATATAGTTTTGTTAAAACCTGGAAATTTAGTAGTAGTAAACATAAAGTATTCAATTATTGTAACTTTACGCGCGATTTGTGATTATAAACTTTATATATGTACCAATGGAACAAGATCTAAATCGATCATTGGAGGTAATAGATGAGTTATTTGGTATTGATAAAAGTGAAGATACATTACCGATTGACATTGAGAGGAAATATCCTGAATTTTTGTTACAAGAATCACAACATGGTATTAAATATATAGCCAGTTATCAAAGGTCAGGGAAACAATTTATAGACGATAATGAATCAGGAATAGTTCAATGGAAGAATTGTAATATTAATAAAGTAGGAAAGTATATAGTGGAACAGTCTTTTATTGGGAATACATCTTACAATACTACATCGGTGCCTGAGTCGGGTTATAAAAGACCAGTATCGAGTGCATTATTTAGCTGGTCTTCCGGTGATGCATATATTGAGAATAGGAAACAACAATTGAAGCAAGGAGAGAGACAAAGTAGTCCTATACTTTCAGAAGAGTCTAAAATCCATCAGGATAATAAATTGCTCAACAAACTTGAAATAAAGCTTCCTTCAAAAAGTACTATAAAACATTTAAATTTCATTATAGATAAAGAGTCTAATCAATTCATACACGATAGAATTCAAATAATTAAAGCACATCATAGTGAACAAATATCGAAAAAAATTAATGAAAGAAAGAGGAAAGATCACGAATTACATCTACAAAGATTAAAAGTACAAGAAGAAGAATATGAAAAAGAATTAAAAGCTGCTACTGACGAGAAGTATGGTAAACAAGGTTTTTTTGGAAGTTTATTTGGATTCGGAGGTAATGAACCTCGAAATCAGGCTAAAGTAGAATCTAGGAATATTGAGTCACTACCTAATTCGCCAGATAAGAAGAAATTTTCATTTTTACCTGTAGGTAGTTTATGGGGAAGTAGTGAAAGAAAGTCTAGTGAAAAGTTAAGTGATACGGAGGGATCAAAAGAGAAGGACAATAAGGATGAACAAGGAGAAGAAGAAAATGAACAAGAAGGAGGAAAAGAACCACAAGAAGAAAATGAACAAGAGGAAAGAAAAGAACCACAAGAAGAGGGAAAAGAACAACAGATAATTATACCCAAAGATGATCTTGACCTATTATTCAAGATTCCAGATAATCCAAGTACATCATCAATAGATGAAGCACTTGGAGTCACATCTAAACCTTCATCTAAAGTCACACCCGAACCAGTTGGACATAGATTCATGAGAATGGCAGAGCCAATTCCTTTAATCAATTTAGAGGATCATACAGAGGAAAATAAGAAAGGTAACGATGATGCATTACTATTATTATAATAAGAATTATGCATTTATGTATATAAAAAACTTTAATTTTCTAACCTAAATTATAATACAGGTATTATTTATGCAATTTTTTCTTGATCTACAAAACATTCTAACCCCATGAATGCTTCATCAAGAGCTCTTTGGAAAACATCATTAAGTCTCCAACCAGAACCTAAGAATTCTCTATTAGTAGCCAATTTCGATACAAAAGGATCATAGTAAGTTTTTAAATCATTACTTGAATCCATATCAAAGTTATCAGGAACATTTAAGAAAGTATATTTTTTGATTAATTCACGATCACCTTGGAATGGAGTAAATGGTACCAAATTATCTTTATTATCCAGTTTTTTAGATCTACCATTAAGAGGATTTATATCTTCAAATTGTTGATCAAGTTGATTATTAATTTGTTGTAATTGTTTCTTTCTTAATGAACTTCTCTTTAATAAATTATTATTAGCTTGAGCTATAATTTCATCTGAATTACTTGTAGAAGAAGATAATTTATCTAATAAATCTTGTTTCTGTTGTTTTTGAAACTCTGCATCTTCTAATTCCATTTGTTGTTGAATCTTTAATTTTTCTTGTTTTAATTTATTCATTGCATCTTGATAATCATTTAAATTAGCATTCTTTTGACTTTCTCTCATATTTTTTTCCAAGATTTCTAATTTATGCTCTTGTTCATAAGTAATTAAATCTTTTTCTGTCTTTTCTGAATCAATTTTATTAGTTAAATTAAATATTATATTCTCTATATTCTCCAAATATTCATTAAATTCTACAAGTGTTTCGAAATCTTCTTCTGTTTTATTATATATCCCACTCACCCGCTTTCGTATATCTACTTCTCTCTCTATATTTATATCATCAAAGATTTGTTTCTTAAATTTATTCTTTCTTAATATCTTACCACACTTTGCATAGGGGCAAGGTGCTGGACCTAATGAGAAGATTCTATCAACACATGATTCACATATCTTATGATAACATTCAGGGTTGATGAGAAAATTCATATTGGGTGAAAGATACCTATCTGTCCTACAGATAGGACACATATCATTAGAACGATCTTCCTCCAACATCGTTGACGCTGTTAATAACTTGTCTGTAAACTGCGCGCTTTTATACTTTAACGCTGTATGACCAAGACTAATATATGGGTTAAAAGAGTTGTACCTATTGTAATATTTTTTGCTTTAGGGTATGGTGATTTTGCCGTTGGTTATTCTTTAGGTTACAAAGAGATTTATATATATCATTCTGAAAAGGTGGCGATTTCATTATGGGTCCTATTGGCTATTTTCCAAATCTTACTATATTTGTACTGGGGTATTGTATTGTTTAAAGGACCAGGGAATTGTTCTAAAGTGAAACCTCTTGATTTATATGGCAATGGTGGTGAAGAAGTAACGCCATTACCGGAATATTTTTTCTGTGACCAGAATGGGTACCCAATATGGTGTACTAATTGTCAATCCATTAAACCTACAAGATCATTACACCTGAAAGATTATAATAGATGTATCCCTAAATTCGATCATTATTGTATATGGATAGGAGCTGCAATAGGCGAGAGGAACTATAGAAGCTTTTTTAAATTTGTACAAATGTTTCTGGCGTGTTTTTTGATCACTTTGGTATATTTATTGGTGTATACCAAACTGAGTTATGATAGAGGGTTTAATAATAATTTCATAGTATTGTATATCCTAGGTGGATTTTTCAGTATCATGGTGGTTGGGTTACTTGTTTCCCATTTGTATTACCTATTTAATAATTTCACCACTATTGATGATATGAATTCAAGACACGCCATAAAGTATGCCAGATGGCAAAAAAGAAGAGCTAAAAGAAGAATTAAACCCGCTAGAATAGATGATGGCGTCAGACATATTAATATCGATACAGGCAGTACAAGATTGGTTGTACCAGTTTCAATTAATGATAAATTTTTCAATTTTGGGTTTAAAAAGAACTTTATCAATGTCTTTTTATATGATAATACGCAAACGCTTCAAGATGACCATTATTATTCGAATGCAAAGTTCCTACAAAGTCTAATAATATTCTTTGTACCACTTTTAGATTTATTTTATCCTGGACTTCCCTCATCGTGCATTTCACTATCTCCACAATTCAAACAACTATTGGACCAAAAAGTTAAAAGAAAAGAGTGTTATCAACCTTTGTACGCGACACTACCCAGAGATAATCAATCTGTGGAATCATCAGTTCAAAGAGAATCCAGTAGTACTACAGAATGTGATTTTGCAAGAGATGAAATACCAAAGGATTTCCCTAATGAAATTTAACGAATTAATTAAATTAAAATGAAATGTTTTGAAGTTACTTTCCCTTTTTGGCTTTACACGTGTGAGTGTATTTACTTAAAAGTAAAAATAATCAAAAATTCGCACCTCATCGATTTAACGTATTATTAATATAAATGGATTTAGTAGGAGAGATAGTAGAGAAGGAAATAGTTCCACCACTGGAACCAGTTCCTATGAAAAACGATGGGTTTCCTAGCTTCAATAGGCTAAAAGAAAAAAGATTGGCCCGGAAAAAGGGAAATGTTACCGAAGATCGTAGCAAACGTGGGATTCCAACACCCCCACAAGCACCTAAATTAACTAGTGAAATGAGTGAAGCCGAGAAGATTCATAAAGAAAATTTGGAAAAATTATCACTGATGAGTGTTGAAGAGATCGAAAAGGAAAAACAAGAATTAATGAATGGATTAGATCCAAAATTGATTGAAAGTCTTTTGAAAAGATCAATCAAGAGAGAATCACAAGATCACCAAGATAATGACCACCAGCACCATGAACACGCCGAAGGGTATGGCGGGTGGATTGGAGGTATGAAGACCAAAGATGGGATTTCTGATTTATCGCAATTGGATGAAGCTGATATCACTAAAGCATTAGGAGTTGATCAATTATCCTTAGATAATAAACTAGTATTAGACGAGCAATTATCTGCACCAGAATCACGATCCCATTCTTCGTCTATTGCAAGTAGTTCATCAAGTAAATCCAATAAAAAAGTAAGGTTTGAAGAAGTAGCCACGGTTAAGTATGAAGATATCAAGAATAGAAGTGACATAGAAATTGATGAATCAGGTTGGGAAGATGTTGAAGATATTAATGATATCAATGATTTAGCACCTGAAGGATATCAACTTGTCGATGATGACGAAGAAGAAGAAGAAGAAGAGCAAGAAAAGATCCATTTCCCAAAATTGAAAAATAATAATGCCCCAGAATTTGGTAAAGATCTTGATTTAAATGACCCAAATTTTTATGACAAATTGCATGATAAGTACTATCCTGATCTCCCAAAAGAAACTTCCAAGTTAGCATGGATGACAGAACCATTACCTCAACAAAGAACAACTACATATGAATCGATATCAGACATGAGATTTGATTTCCAAGGAAATTTAATAGATTTAGATCAAATTAAAGATTCTAAAAATGAAATACCTACATATTTAGGATTACACCATCATTCAGATAATCCACATTTACCAGGGTATACATTGCAAGAATTAGTACATTTATCAAGATCAGTAGTACCAGGTCAAAGATGTTTGAGTATTCAAATGTTGGGTAGAATTTTACACAAATTGGGATTACATAAGTATAATATTATACCTATAACAGAGAAGGAAGAAGATAAAGCATTTAATGAAAGTATTAAAAGTATAATGAAAGACTTTGAAAAAATGATGTGGCAATTAATTAATGAATTAAGAATTATAGATTCAATTTCTGAAGCAGCAGATGAAAAAGTCACCAAGAATTTATCAGTTAGAAATTATGCAGTAGAAGCTTTATGGTTATGGAAGCAAGGTGGAGGTAAAAGAGGTGATGAAGAATCAACTGAAAAAGATGAATTAGAAAAATTTATGTAGTAATGTAAATATTTAATGTAGAATTTAAAGTGTTTTAAGGAAAATTACTTAAAATTCAAAATATAGTAACTTTAATAGAGAACCTCCAAAGAGGGAACTGCTTTTTAATAGAAGAGACTCAAAAACTGATCCTCTTCAAACAGTTAATTATACCATTCAAGTTACTAATTAAATATTGAGCTTTTAATCTCTGCACATAGACACATTGAGCCGATGGGTACCCTTTTATTCAAAGCGATCGGTCAACTTAAGTTGGGCAGACTTCTATTAGAGTCATTTATGGTACTTAGAATTACGTATATTAAGCTTATACTAAAGTTGAAAAGAAAATTTTCACCAGAGATGTGTATGGCGCGCTCTTGTGCATTTTCTTCGTATTTTCAATTTAATTAGCACCGCTCAACTGATAGCAAATATAGTTTTTTTGTGGCATTTGAATCAAGCGGTAGACCCGTAGTCGTTAACTCTGTGGTTATGTCCATCACCGCCAACACTGGAATATCCTTCTCTATAAGGATAAGACAGAATAATCCAGTAACAGTGCAACAATCCGGGGAAGAAACCTAAGCAACATAATACAATATTAATAAGTAAATCAACAGAACAAAATCCTCTTTTAACTACAACGGGTATTGGTGGCAAGAAAAATCCAATGAATACCATAAACCAGTCTTGTGCGTGCATTGTAAGTGGATGTTTCAATAAATTAAGGGGCTTTTGAGTGTGTCCTTTTAGCAACAATTGAGAATTTTAGTTTGTGCTGCTTTAGGTGGAAAAGAACGGTCGTGCGGGAACCCACACTTTAGTTTCAACTCAATTAGTTGAAAATTGTTTGAACTACAACACTAAGAATGCATTTAAGAACAAGCTTAATTGCTTTTTCATTGGCCCTATTTGGTGTAACACAAGCTATTTTCTTTGAAGACGCGTTTGTTAAAGACTGGGTGCAATATAATTATGGTAATATTGTTGATTATGAGATTTTTAGTAACACCAGTATTGTTGGATTAACTGATTCAAATGAATTGGTAGGTTTACAAAATGGTGAATTGAATTGGAAGCATCAGTTAGACGCTGAAAGTTCTTTTAAAGTCATTGGATCATTCATTTATACTTTTAATAATGAATTAATCTCTGTTTGGGATTCTTCTAATGGTGTATTTATTGGTACACATACTTTATCAAATGTTATTAGCATCTCCGATTTCTTTGGCAAAGGTATTGTGGCACTAACACCAAGTGGATTATGGTACTGTGGGAATGATTTCTCACCTGTTAATATTTTGAACGAGTCTTTTAATGATTTTAAATCTTCTCAACATGGTCAATTTACTTATGTTATAACTGATAACTATAAATTAATAAAGATAAAACCAAATTTAGAATTTACTATAGAGAAAATTAGTTATAAATTTAATAAGATCAAACAAATGATTGATAATGTTGTTTTGATTGAAGATACTGTTTATGATTTAGACAATCTTCAATCAATTAACTCCAATAAAGGTTTGAATATCTTAGATTCTCGTGCTTCCTTTTTCTATAACGAGAACCGTAACCTTAGAATCTTTAATAAAGATAAGATTGTATTCAATAAAATCTTTAAAAAGTATTCAGAATCTAAATTAGTATATCCATATATCATATTATCAAATGAAAAAGAAAGATTGGTATTAAATATTGATAATTTTTTGGATAGTTTTGAAGATTCATTAATTCAATATGATTCTTATCCTTTCACACTTTCTGATGTTAAGGATAAAGTATTTGATAGAGAAATTGTTTCCGTTACTTTAAAAGACCACTCATTGAGTTCTATCAGTTATAATCCATTAACTGATGAGACTTTTGTACATACATTCCAATTATCTAATTATCATAATACATTTGAAAAAGCTTTACTTATGAATAAACCCGAATCAGAAGAGACAATGGAATCTATTCAACATTTGATTAATGAAATCTTTGATAACAATTTTATAGTTCGTTGGTACAAAAGAACTATTAGACATTTAACTGAATTTGGTAGATTTATTGTAACTAAATTTATTGATTTAGATATTAATGTTGATCAAATAATAATTACAAATCCTTTTGGTTTTGAAAAATTACTTGTACATATTGATAATGACAATTTAATAGCCATTGATTCTTTAAATGGTGAACAAGTATGGCAACAACAAATTGAACAAGAAGGGTTATTAGATTTAATAGATTTTAACGATGAAATTGTTCTAGTATACCGTTCAAAATTGATTAAATTAAGTTCCAGAGATGGTGTTATTGTTTCAGTTCATGAATATTCATCAATTGATAAGGTTTTCAAATTAATTAATGACAACAATGAAATTTTAGCTATTAAATCAAATAATAAAATTCAAACATTATCAGAACAAGATTTAAATGATCAATATTTTGTCGATAATAACAATGATATCATTCAAGGTTATAAAATTAAAAATAATGAATTAATCAAGACTTGGAAATTTGTAAACTCCAATATACTTCAAGTATCAATAAAACCTTCAGATACTATTTCATCAGCAATTGGTATTACATTACATGATAAATCTGTACTTTATAATTATATGAATCCTAATACCATCTCAATTATTACTAATGATGAAGGGTTAAAATTACATTTGATAGATGGTATAACTGGGAATTTGATATATTATCATGAACACGATGATCAAGAAGGTGAATCTATTGATATTAAATCAATAAGATTTTTAATGGATGAAAATTGGATTATATATTCATACAAGGTAACTTCACCAATTATTGAACAAAGAATTGTAGTTGTAGATTTATTTGGTGAAAAGAGTTCTGATAAACTTTCAAGTTCAAACCATGATTCAGCTATAACTTCACATTCTTCTAAATCTTTTATTTTCCCAGAGACAATAATCGATTTGAAATCAACTCAAACATCTGCAGGTATTACAGTTAAATCAATAATTGTATTAACAGAAAATGGTGATTTAATTGAAATACCCAAACACATATTAGATAGTAGAAGATCAACAGATTCAAAAAATCCAAGAATTATGCCATATGAACCAGTGATTCCAAGGAATAATTATCAAGTATTAAATCATGAACATAAATTAGAAGTTGATTCTAACAATATAATTTTGATAAAACCTACTAAATTAGAATCTACTTCAATTATTTGTATGATAAATTCCAAGAATAAATTTTGTACTAGGGTTAATCCTTCATCAACTTTTGATACTTTAAGAGAAACTTTTGATAAATTTAAATTGATATTGACTATCATGATTATATTAACAGTTTATCTTATAACCAATCCAATGGTTACTAAAAAGAAATTAAATAATTCATGGGTATATACATCATAGATAAAAATAAATTGAAAATAAAGTAAAAAAAAAAATATTTATATAATAAGATTAAACCTACACCCTGCCATATATAATACATAAAAAGCCGTTAATAATTCTATAATAATGAAATGTTTTCTAAATAAATCCTAAGATCCTTATCGGTAATGCCAAAATCATCCCAAGTTAAATTAGACAAATTTTTGAATTTATCATGTTCAAAAGAATGTACTAACCAAATTAATTCATAATTAACACTTGGAATTAAATGATTATCAAATTTATTAATTAAATAAAAAGATTGATTAAATTTTAATAAATCTAATAAATTATGATTAAAATATTTTTGAAATTTATTAAGTAATTTAATAAATTTATTATTAAATTGTAACCAATTAGATTCAAGTACCATTGAATATAATTTATTAAAATTTGATTTTAAAATTTGATATTGATTTATTGAAGATAATAAAGGTGAATAAAAAATTCTTAACATTATATTTAAAGTAAATTCAATAATAAATCTATAATGAATTGGTAATTGATTAATAATTGATTGATTAAAATTTGATAAAATTGAAATAATTTTATAACAAGAATTTAATGATTTATTAATAAAACATTTATAATCATTAATTGATAATTGAAGATTTGATGAAAATGAATAACTAAATAATTGTAATTTTGAATATTCAAGTGATAATTTAATTAAAGGATCATTTTTAATATCTAAATCATTTAAAATAACTTCAAACATATTTAAATTAATTAATTTAGAAGCTATATTATTATTATTATTTAAATTTTCATTTAATTTTTGTTGAACAATTGAAATTTTTAAAATTGAATTAATATATTTATCATCATTTGATTTAGATTCATCTAATAAATCTTTTGTATTTGATTTATTAATAATATAATCTTGTTGGAAACCATTAAAATTAAGGTATAATAAACCTAAATTAATTAACCAATAATTAGAATTAATAGTAATAAATTTATAAATTCTTTCCCTTATTAAATTATTTAAATTTGATTCATTTGATATATCAACATTAGTTTTATGACTAAATTCATTAATAAATTCAAGTCTATGTAAACCTAATTGTAATGCTAAATTTTTCATTAATGATAAATATTTTATTGATAAATTATCCATTGAATTTTCATTTGATTCAATAGGTATTGGCCAAGTAGTTAATATTAATAATGATGTTAATACATAAACAGATCTTGGTGTATTATACCAACATGTTTCAACTACTAAATTCTTAACATGTTTTGCTAATAAATTATATTGTAATTGATTATTATATGATAATTGAGAAGTTAATATTATACTCCAAAATAATAATTTATTATCTTTATAAACATGATTTATGTTAACAGTTTGATAAATATTTTCAGGTAAAATTGGAAGATATTTATGAAAATTTTTATGATAATTATTAAAATATTTAGTTGCATCATTAATAGTTATAGATATTGGATTAATTGATAAATCATTATTAATTGTAAATTCACCAGATTTACATATATTATTAGATGGTTCAATTGGTGATTGTGGACATGAATCAATAAGAGTTTTTTGAATTTCTGTTATCGATGGGTTATCTTCTATTAATTTAGTTATTAAATTATTCTTATTCTGTATTAATTTATCAACTGATGATTGTAATAATTTAACTTCCATTGTTAATCTTTCTACTATATCATTTGATCTATTTGGCTTATTAGTTATAACATCTAATACACATTTTATATTTTTCCTATTACAATGACTACAAGGTAAAGGTTTTCTAACTGATGCATCACATTTAGTCTTGTGTTTTCTACATCTTACACAAGAATTTAATACCTTAGGTATTCTATCCATCTTTTGAATCATGGGTAGTTGAGTTAAAAGTGAAGGTTAAAAAAAAAAAAAAAAACAAGTCAGATCCCCTCTCTTAATATTAAAAGGAAAAAGGAAAAATTAATTCTTGTTATCTTATTAGTAAAAAAAATAAATGTATATTAATTGGATAATCACTTTCCCATTAATCGGATAATTGCAAAAATAGATTACTGTTTTTATCAATTAATAATGAGAGCTCGCTAATTGGATAAGACGAGTTGAGTAAAATGCGAACCCCGGTAACTGGTTTGGGTATAGATGAGAAGATTTAATAGGTGAGAAAGATTTGATAGGTGAGAAAGAGGGGACCAAGTGCATAATGAATAATAATCAACAAAAAAGTATTTATTTGTTGAATCTTTCACACAAAGCTATACAGTCACCGTTGCATAAAGTGTATACGCTCAAGCTAGATGAGTTTAATAATGAAAAATCCATAAATTACCCTGAATACTATAGTAATGGGATCAAAACATGTTTAAATTGTGGACAACTTAATATACCAGGGATTAATATAACGATAAGGAAATACAATAGTCTAAAAATCAAGTGTCTAAGTTGTAAACATGTTGCAAAATTGAATATACCTAATAAAAGCGAAGATAAGTGCGATGAGATAATATCATCAACCAACCAAATTGATAAAGCGAATAAACCGAATACGGTAAAACAAGTTACGAAAAGTAAAAAGAAACGTAAAAATAATTCACTTCAAAATCTTTTACAAGATAAGACTAAGCAAAAACCTTCATTGGATTTGATGCAATTTTTACAATAGATTTAATGTATATTAATTTTTATCTAAACCATTTAACCTTGCACATAAACGTAACCATCTACGTCTTCTAAATATTTCATCAGAATTTTCATTATTAAAATCATAAACCCATTTTTCATCATCATCAATACTAACCAATTCATTAATTAGATTTAAAGTAACCCATTTATTTGGATTATAATCTATTGTCCAATTATTTATAAATTTCCAATTTAAAGGTGGATTAATTAATTTAATATTATTCTTTCTTGGGATTTTAAATGATAATGATTCTTCTTCTTCAATGATTTCTTCTATATCATTATCTTTAAATAACCTTTTATTTAGTTTTCTTAATGGATGATTTAATGAATAAAAATCATCAGTAAATCCTATTGGTTCCCATACGTTATAAATTTTATTATATTTTTGTAATTCAAATACTTCAATTACTTTGATTATTTCTGATAACCATTCGTCATTTTCACAAGCTATTAGGAATTTTTCAATTAGTTTATTTTCAATGTGGTTAATTCGACTTAAACAATCTAGTCTTGTATTTTCATTGATCAATTTGTTGAATAAAATTTCCCTATTTGCAGGATAACTTAGAAACAAAACAATCCAAACACTTGATATTAACAATATTTTTACAAGGAATAAATTGCCAATCAACAATGAAATTAACTTGGGTACAATAAAATAACTGGTGATCATTAAGATTGATAAACTCAAATATAGTAAGCAACTTAAATCTTCATTTTTGAAAAATAAATAGTCTTTGGTCAACCATAATAGAAAATCATATATATAAACATAGTACAACATATGATTTTGCAAGTCAGTCAAGTTCAATATGAATTCCTGGCTAAATTGAGGTAAAGGTTTAGGGATCTTATGAGGATTCAAAGCAGGTCCTGGATCAGGAGAATTATTATGAACCATTAATGAGCCATCCGGTGGATGTATAATCAAGTAATGTGGAACCAAAATATTATTAATAACCAAAAAAATCGGTAAAACAATTAATAGATAAGGGTTTAATATTAAATGTGTTATTATCAACAATATACCAATTGTAAAATATGGATTATACCAGTTAAAAAATTTGATGATATTATCAAAAGTTATAAAAATTGAAGTCAATCTCGAATTCAACGAGACTGAATTATTAGACATAGTATTCACAGATAATGGAGGTCTTGTTTTTTGCATAATAATTCGTTCATTAATAATGTTTTGGTGTTCAATATTAATAGGAATGATCATTGAAATCAATTTTTCAATCAATTTATCAGTTAAAAAGTTGGTTTGCTTCTTGCCACCATTCTGCTTTATTCTCTTATGCAATTCATCTTCATTTTCCACTGTTAGAATGTTTTCAAAGAAACTCGATACTTGATCCATTGAGTTTATTAACTTTTTAAAATGACACCGCGAATGGCTGCAATAAATTGCAGGGTGTTATTGCAGGGTGTTGAGTTAAATTTCAGAGTGCTGAGTTAAATTTCAGAGTGCTGAGCATAAAGTGTTGGGTCGTAAATTCATTATATATAAAACTAAACTAATTTAGTTAATGTAAGTGACTACTCTAATTTGATCCTTTTTGATGGAATATCAGTAATTTCTTGTTTTAAAACTGTTATATTTTCATTAAAACTTGAAGGAGGTGATGGGAGTTCATATTTAACTTTATTATCTTGATTTATATTTAAATTTTTCCTTTTAAGTATTGGTCTCTTTTTAATTGGTGAGATCAATTGGGTATTATTTTTATATTCTTGTTTAACTTTTTTAGGAGTTGAAGGAGGAGTTTTAATTGAATTTTTTGAATTTTTCAATTTCTTAGAATCTAATTGTTCTTGAGTTAAAAATAAATCAGGTATTTCTTGTTTTAAAATTTTAATGAAATCATCGCAATCACTTAAAATTTGATAGTCAATAAAATTGTTCCATGAATTATTTAAAGGAGTTTTATTAACAAATATAACTTTACCATTTTTGTTTTGGTGGATCATATTTGCTAAATTTTTAACTAATTTTTTAATACCGTCGACTTTTAATGAGGTACCCATTATTATTAAAAGATCAGGTTTTAATTTGATATCAGTATTAAAACCTTGAGCTAATATTTCAGATTGTGGATGATTTTCTCCATATAATACAATTCCAGGTCTTAATATACCAATATTACCAGTTAATCTTTTACCTTTAAATAATCTTTCTTGGTACTTTAAATAACAATTTTCACATTCTGGATTATTACCGTTGGATAACATTTCTTGATACTTTTCATTCCAATTAAATGTTTTAAAACATTGAGTGCATGATAATTGATGTAAATCTCCATGTAATTGTATAACATCTAAATTCTTCCAGTTCTTATTAAAATTCGAATTATAACTTCTTTGATTTGAATTTGATACTTCAAAATCATTAATTTTAATACCTGTATTTAAATTAATTAGTCTTTCAATCCCATCAATATTTTGCGTATAACATCTTAATAGTTTATTTTTTTCTTTTAATAACTTGATAAATTTATGAGTTTCTGTTGGTTTGGCAATTAATGTAGATTTATATAATGATTCCATAAATGTACAAAATATTTGTAATGTTAATTCATCTCTAAATAATGAAATATCAAATAAATCTTGTCCTTTAACAACACATTTGGGATATTTAGCTTTAACTAAATTATAAAGTCCATCACTCGACCTAAAATCTGGAATCCCTGCATTACAACTAATCCCTGCTCCTGTTAAAACAGTACTTTTCTTTGCTTTAAATATTATCTTACTAACTTCATTCAATTTTAAACTGGTCTCTGTCGGTAACTCATGCACTGATTGACTACCATCGTAATCTAATAAATCCACTATCTTCATCACTTTGTTCTTTTGCTTATTATTACAAATTTTATGTACACAAATGAACGCACTATACTAAAAAAAAAAAATTATGTTGTCGGTGATGCTTAGCTCCTTATATACTTTTAAAAGAATAATTTAATTTTTTACTTTTTTTGTGATAATTGTAAATACAGAGAGTGCGGGTCGTGTAGTGCACAAGGTTGGTCGTTGACCTTTTTTTTTTTTTTTTTTTTTGCTGCATTACACGATACACGAAAGTTTTATACATTTAATTTAACTATTTTGGCTATTAACAGCTAATTCCATAATTAATCTTGTACACAAATGTAAAAAAGGGTAAGCAGAAAATGAACTCATTTCGTCAATATCTTGTTTTAAATTATCATCATTACTATTTTCCCAACCATCAAATTTAAAATCTACTAAATAATTATTTGGTTCTAATTGAAATAATTGAATTTGCATCTTCATCATATCAGATAAATTATTTTCTTGAGGTAAATCATCGATAATACAAGGACCATATTTCCATCTAACTCTAATAGTCCATAATTCTTCTTCAGTTGGTTTAGCCCATTCAGCACCTAAATTTTTTAAAGCTCTATAAATTTCACCCATAACATCTAAAGGATAAGATCTTGATCTAATACCAAAATGCCATCTAGTTTTCAGTTTTTTGGTATTAATTGGATTAATTTTATTTTGATTAATATTAGTATTTTCCATCATATAAGCTCTATGAATTGAAGGTAATGAAGTTGGTAAAATTGCAATAGTTGAATTTGGTAAAGTTGATAAATCTGGTACTTGAGCTAAAGTTTGATAAGTTAATGATTGTTGAACTCCTGGAGTTCTATGACTAAATGTATTATTATTATTATTACTATCCCAAGGTGGAGGAGGTGATGAACTTAAAAAATTTTCATTTTGTTCATTTTTATTCTTTTTTAAATCTTTAACTAATGATTTATTCTCTTTCATTAATAAATATGCATCAATAATTTCATTAGATTGTTGTTGAGGTGAATTAGATACATTACATTTATTAATATTATTAATAACTTCATCTCTATCATACCCCATTGTATGATTTAATGCCATTATAACATCTTCATCAATTTCAATTTTTTTATGTTTTAATTTTGATAAATCTGGTGGTAATAAATAATCTTCTAAATTTTCTTTAAACCATTCATCTTCCATAATTTCATGTATAGTAATTCTATTTAATGGATTAACAACTAACATTCTTGTTAATAAATGTTTTGCTCCTGATGATAAATAATTTGGTAATGTATAAACTCCATTACTAATTTTTTTAAATAATGCTGGTATAAATTCATCATCAAATGGTAATCTACCACATAACATAACATATAATATAACTCCTGCTGACCAAACATCAACTTCAGGTCCAGCATATAATTTCCCTGAAATAACTTCTGGTGCTGCATAATTTGGTGATCCACATGATGTCTTTAAAAAATTCCCATCTGTCATAATATTTGATAATCCAAAATCCGCTATTTTAACATTTAAATTATCATCTAATAATAAATTTTCTGGTTTTAAATCTCTATGAACTATTTTATGTCTATGACAATATTCAACTGCTGCAATAATTTGTTGAAAAAATCTTCTACCTTCATCTTCTGGCATTTTACCTCTTTGAACAATATAATCAAATAATTCTTTTCCTGCATACTCAATAACCATTATAATTTCATCTTTAGATTTAATTACATCATATAATTTAATAATATGTGGATGTCTTAATAATCTTAAATATGAAATTTCTCTTTCAATTCTACCTTGCATATCTGATTTAGCTAATGTTTTACGATTAATAATCTTTAATGCCACTTTTTGTCCGGTTGATAAGTGCTGTGCCAATTTAACTTTACCAAATGATCCCTCACCTAATGTTTTAAGTATTTGGTATTTCCCAATTCTATTAGCTGGATTACCTCCTTCTGTTGCTGCTGATGTTGATGTTTCATATCCTGGTCCTGCTTGATTATTCCCATGGTTTTGCCCACTGCCATGGTGCCCGTGATGGCTCCCTCCATGCTGATGATGATGGTGGTGGTGATGACGTTGCCCGTCTTCAGTATGTGTGCTTCCCATATTCACTGTATTGTTGTACAAACTCTGACTGACACCGAAGGAAATGCTCCTTACTTCGCGGGGCGGTCGTGTGTGAGCCACGGCTCACCTCTCTCTTTCTCTTTCTCGTTCTCGTTCTCTTTCTCTTCTCTCTTGTATGCACTCTGTAACAACTCTGTAACAACTTTGTAACATAGCATTATATATTATGCTGTATATTTCAAGGTACTTATCATTTGTGACATGTATTTGTGGTACAGTGGTCACACTTTCCAACGCAGTACCTTCTTTTTTCCCGTTTCTGTCTCTCCCCTCTCTAGCATTTTTCATTATGCGTTATGCGTTACATTGGTAGCGCTAATGTGATAAGCTGCAAATATTTTACTATAAATACGTATCAGATCCCCCCAAATCTTTTCTTTATAAATATTTATAATGTTTATGTCAAAAGACTCTCTTTTCACTACTTCTAATGAATCTTTGGATAGTTTAAGTGATACATCAGCGGTTACTGATATTTCGTACGTTGATGAAAAGCTGCCAAAATTGTTTAACTACTGTACGCTTAAAACGCTTGCTGAATTAGCATCTTTGGGGTGTTATAGTGACCCACAAGCCTCCGGCGCCAAACCAAATATTTGGTCCATGCTGTACAAGAATAACCGTCCTTTGAGTTCTGATGATTCCACTATAACTACTTTTGGTGGTTATGTAGAGTGTAGAGACGAGCTAGATAGTCCTACTATTTGGGCGGAAGAGCAAGAGACTTGCGCTAAACAACCTCAAACAACTACTTTGACTATCTACAGAGACTCATTTGGAGGACTTTTCCGTATTCAACCAAACTCAAAATTCTTTGTGATTAAATCTTTCAACTTACAAGACGTCCATTCATCGTTTCTCAATGATATCTGGTCTTCCTCGCTCAACGGTAATAAAAAATTAAACCAGGCTTTTAATGAAGCCTATGAAGGTGACGCTTCAGTATTTTTATTTTTTCTGGTAAACGGTTCGGGTAGATTTTGTGGGGTATCAGTTATGAGAAGTCAAGTCAAATTCGATACAAGCAGCAACGTGTGGACTTCAAGATGGAATGGGTTATTTTCTGTTGAATGGTTACTTGTTAAAGATATTCCAAATAAAGAATTTCATCAATTTAAAATCCCAAGTAATGAAAATAACCCAGTCACATATTCAAGAGATACCCAAGAAATTCCCTTTGGAATCGGCGTTTCTATGATGAGTTTGTTCTGCAACCATCAAACAAACGAGTCTTTCTTAACCTTTTAATTTTAAACGTTTTAGTTATTGTATACTATTTTTTTGCAGCTAATATATTATGCTAGCGAGGAACTACAATTTTTATTGCGTGAGAAAAAATTAAGGAAAATTAACTAACTTCTTCCAGTTACCTCTTTAATTGCTTTTAAATTGAAAAAACAATGAAATCATCAAATATTTGTAATATTAATAATTCAAAAAAGTTGTTTCAAAGTCAAAAGAAAATAAAATTACCTAAAAATATTGAACATGGGAAATTATCAAAAGCTCAAAAAGCTTACCTCGATAGAGTTATTAGAGTTGATCAAGCAGGTGAATTAGGTGCAAATTATATTTATAATGGTCAATATACTATATTAGCATCGAAATATCCACATTTAAAGCCTGTTTTAAAGCATATGTGGGATCAAGAAATCTTTCATCATAATACTTTTAATCATTTACAATCAAATCGTAGGGTTAGACCTTCACTTTTAACTCCATTTTGGAAATTAGGTGCTTTTGCTATTGGTACATCAACTGCATTGATTAGTAAAGAAGCTGCAATGGCTTGTACAGTTGCTGTTGAAACTGTTATAGGGAATCATTATAATCAACAATTAAGAGTATTAATGAATCAATATGATATTCCAATTAATGATAAGGATTCAGGTTTAACTATTGATAAAAACATGTTAGAACAAGGTGAAAAAGATTCAAATGAATTAAAAGATTTAAAGTCTTTAATAAGTCAATTTAGAGATGATGAATTAGAACATTTAGATACTGCCATCGAACATGATGCAGAAAAAGCCGTTCCGTATCTTTTATTGACCGAAGCAATCAAATTGATCTGTAAAGGTGCAATCTACACTGCTGAAAGAGTATAACCCTGTAAATAATGCTAATAATGTCAATTAATAATTAATATAAAGTAACTATAAGGTGTATCGTGGTTCGCGCACGACTCTGTTTTTTCCACACACTCTCTCGCGGTGCGCGCTATAAGTAAACATTATGATTAAATCATAATAATAACCGATATGTCCCGACCAAGTGCAATATATAGGCCTAGAAATTCTACAATTCATAGGCGGAGGTCTCATCAGATGTATCAGGATCCATTTCCGCTACTCGACTTTAAAGAAATCAGTATTTGTTTACAAAGTTGTGAATTTACAGCGACTGAAGAATTGGTATCAAGACCAACAAGTCAATTTATTAAATCATTAACGGAACAATTACTTGATACATTTATGGGGATTAGTATAGAAGGGATGGAAAACAAAATAGGGAAAGTGTCAAGTTCCGTTGATATCAATGATACAGAAGATGATGATACTCGAAATAGTTTAAGTGTAGTAATATTATATAGAAATGCTTGTGAGTTATATCAAATGTGTGGTATAAATGATTTTTCATTAATGGATTTAATGAGACCAGAACCACAAAGAATAAGAAGAATTTTAAGTGCAGTTGTTAATTTTGCAAGATTTAGAGAAGAAAATTCAATTGATTGTGAAGAATTAGTTACAATAAGTGAAAATAATTTAGAAAAAGTTAAAAAAATTGAATTTAATAATAATGATTTATCGAATAAAATTCAAGATTTTAAAAATAGATTAAATTTTGATAATAATAATAATAATAACAGTAATAATGAAAAAGCAAGTTTAAAACAAATTAATGCATATAATTTAAAATTAGAAAATGAATTAAAAAGGTTAAAGAAAAATCAAGAAATATTAACATTTGAACATAGTCAATATAAGAATGAAAAATTAAGATTAATTGAAAAATTAGAAGATAATAATTATTTAATAATTGAATCAAATAAAGAATTAGAAAAATTAAAAGATTATAATCAAATAGATTCAGAATTATTAATTAAAATTATAGAAGAATTAAAAATTAATTTAAATGATTATCAAAATGATTATTCAAATTTTGAATCACAAAATAGGAATATGAGTATAACAATTGAATCATTTCAAAATATTGAACAAGATTTAAAAAATATTTTTAGAATTCTTGAAGAAATTATGAATGATATTACAAAAGAAGATGAAGTATTTGATAGATTAACTAAATATCAAGAATATTTAGATCAACAAAAAATTGAATCAAATGATTTAACAAGACAAATTCAACAAATTAAACGACAATTATCAAGTACTGAAGATAAAATTAAAAGATTAAGAAATCAAGCACAAGAAAGAAGTGATCAAAGTAAGAAAAAATTATCAGATTTAAAATTAGATTATGATAAATTAGTTGAAGAAAGGAGTTTAAAAGAGAAAGATTTAGATAAAAGGAAAGAATTAATTAATGAATTAGAAAATAAAATTAATTTAAAAAAGAATGAATTTCAATTGGAAGTTAAAAATAGTGAATTAGCAATTGCAAGATTAAATTCACATTTAAAATTATACCTTGGTGAAATGGATAAGAAAATATGAGATAAAAACTGTACATTAATGTAAATTACGACTATTACTACTATTATTGTTATTATTATTATTATTATTATTATTATAATTAGATTAATAAATGAGATTATTCAGATGAAGAACCTTGTAATTTTGGTTCTTCGTCTTCGTCTTCCTCTTTATCTTTTGAAGTCTTTACATCTTTATCTTTTGGGAGTTTTTTATTGGTGGTGAAAATACTACTAATAAACATAGCCAATGCTAATGCTAATGCAAAATAATAAACATTATGTAATGCTTTCATAAAAGCATTTAATAATTTATCACGAAGTGAATCAGGGAAATCATTAATCATATTAGGATTAGATACTATTGCTTTAGCTGGTATATTTTTAATGATTTGGCCATCAAGTGAATATGGATCAATTGAATCTTGAATTTCACTAATATAATTTGTACCAGTTGATTGGAGAATTAATTGACCAATTGAAACACCAAGAACTCCACCTAAAGATTTTAAAAAATTATTGAAAGTTGTTACTGTTATAAGAGAACCTTGAACATCTTTTGGAGCTTCTAATTGTGCTAATAATAAAGAAGATTGAAATAACAAACCAACTGAAACCCCACAAATGATTATAAGACCAATTCTTTGACTTGTAGTTGAATCAGTATCCAATAAAAGAATCAACCCACAACCAATAGGACCAGTTATAGAAGAAATCATCATACTAACTTTGACTAAGCTTGTAAATCTTAAGAATACACCATTAAAAATAGATGCAATACTAACAGTTATAATAAATGGGAATAAATCTATACCAGATTGGAAAGCAGAAGCATTAAAAATCACTTGGAAATAAATAGCAAGGTAAACTATATTTACCATAAAGAATGCAAACCCAAAGAATCCTGATAAACAAGCAGTTAAAATATAATGATTTGTAATTGCTTGAGGTATAATTATAGGGTTTTTGGAGTATTTGAAATTATATAAACTGAAAGCAGCAATTAATAATCCACCAATTACAAAGCATAAGACAACAGCTGAGGATTTCCAAGGGAATTCATTCCCACCAAATGATAAAGCTAATAATATTAAAACCAACCCACTAGACATTAAAAAAGTTCCAATATAATCAATTCTAAGTAATTTTTCTTTTAAACTACCTTGAGGTTTTGGAGGTTTAAAAGCAATGATTAAAAATGCAAGGGATACACCACCAATAGGTAAATTGATATAAAAACACCATCTCCAAGTTACATGAGTTGCAAAAGAACCACCAATAAAGGGACCAATAACTGAAGCAACAGAAAAAGTTACCCCTATTAAAGTCATTGATAATGGTCTTTTAGATATTGGTACTGATTCACTTAATATAACCATTACCATTGCTTGAATAGCACCACCACCAATCCCTTGAATTACTCTTCCACCTATTAACATATCCATGTTTTGAGCCAAGGCACATATTAATGATCCTACTAAAAATATAACTAATCCAATAATCATAGTATTTTTCCTACCAATAGCTATAGATATCTTCCCATAAGAAGGTGCCAAAGTGGCCATAGGTAAAAGAAATGCTGAAGTTAACCATCCAACTTTTTCAAATGATTTAAATTCATTACCTACTTGTGTTAATATTGTAGATACAATAGTTTGGTCTAAAGCTGATGCAAATAAACTTAATACACAACTTATTAAAGTAAGTACCAATTTGATCCCTCTCAAGTGTTGATCAGTGGATATGGTTCCATCTCCAGCATTACTTTCGTAGTATTTTTCCTTATTTCTATCTTCTACAGTACTATTACTCATCTTGTCATCTTAATGAAAAGCTCGCTTTTCCTTCTCACTGTCATGAAAGTTGCATAATTTGCGACAATTTAGAGAGAAGACTAAGAGCAGACTAAGAGAAGAGCAAACATTAAAGATTAAGAAATTATATTAAGTTACATATTAATGTACAAGAATTGAATTATTTTGGGCACCTTGAATTATTGTGGACCTTTTCTTAAAAATTCCAAGAAATCAATTTCGTTATCCGGATCGGATCCGTTATTTGTAGATTTGGTTTCAATTGTTCCTTTTGATAGCTTTTTAGGTGCTGATGAAGTTTCTGAATCTTCTCTCGATCTATATCTGAGAGGATGCAGTTGTTGTTGTTGTTGTTGTTGTTGATGTTGTTGTTGATGATATTGTTGCTGATGATATTGCTGTTGCTGTAATTGTTGCGCAGTTAATGTATTACCAGAATTATAACTGCCTCTTGATCTTTGACGAGATGCTTGTGAAGTTTTTGTATTTGGAGATGATGGAGAATGAGATGAATATTGCTTTCCTTCTAAAATTACTTGCTCATTTGGATCAACAACTGAAAATTGTCTTGATCTCAAAGATCTATTAGTATTTGAAATAACACTATTCATCCTATTTGAACGATTACGACTTGAATTAGAATTATTTGAATTTTTCCCATCATTTTTTGAAAAATTTAATGAAAAATTTTCTAAAGTTGATCTAAATTCATCTTCTACTAAATTTCCTTGTAATAAATTTGAATAATCATGTTTTGAAATATCAAATTTTTCATTATTTGTTGGAGTTTGTTCACCTGCATCAAATTCATCAAATTCTAATATCTCTTGTTGATTTTCATTCTCTTTTAATTTTTCTTTAATATATTTTTGTTGAAATTTAATTAAATTTTCTTCTGTTGGTAATTGAAATAATGGTAAATTAAGTTTATTTAATAATTTCCTCCATGGTTTAAATCTTTGCATATCAACTCCAAAACTTGCTGATAATGAATTATTATGATAATTACTACTATATTGATCATTTGTTGAAAATGATGAATAAAATGATTGACTCCTTCTTCTACCTCCAATTGAACCTCCACTATTCCGTTCAGATCTACCTTGTTGTCTTGAACTTGAACCAAATGACATATTATTATTATTATTATTATGATGATGATGATTTAATATAATATCCATTCTATCTAAATGATCTCTAGCAAATTTATTCATAACAGTAAATTTCCAAGGTGTTTCTCTATAAAAGAAAACTAATGAATCAACAAATCCATAAAATGGTTGCATAAATGCTCCCATACAATTTAACCAAAATATTGGACCATGATTTCTTTCATAATTAATTTGAGTAATGTATAAAACAAATGGGAACATCCAAATGAAAATATAAGCTAAAGGATAAATGAAAATTGATTTCATTTGTTTTTTAATTATTCTTTGACGTCTTCTAAATTGTCTAAGATGTTCAGCTTGAATATCAGCTCTATCTAATTGATTAATCATTCTTGGAGTATTATTAAAATGACTATTGATTTGATTATCCAAATCATGACTATTACCTATTTTTGTTTGAACATATTGTTCTAAATCGACATTTTTTTGTTGAGGTTCTTGTAATTCTTCAACTTCTTCATCAAGAGATCTTAAATCACTATCTAATGAACTATTATCAGAATTATTACTTTCCTCGTTTGATAAAACAGATTGTTTAGGGCCGATATTGGAATTTCTCGATTTAGAAACTGATACTATTCTTGAATCAGTCTTGTGGTTATTATTATTGTTGTTGTTATTATTATTATCATTTGAATCAGGAATTGAAAGATTTGGGATTAAGAAACCAGGTATGGATTTGAAAAAATATTTTAAAGCAGCAAAGAATGAAGGTTTTTGATCTTCCATTGATTGCTTATGGAAAGTATTAAATACACCACCCAAGATTCTAAATTCTTTAATAACATGGAAATAAATTAAAGCATAACAAGTTAAAATAACTAATAAGATGATCCAACGAGGAACCCAACTTAAAACCAATCTATACCAAAGAGGGTATTGAGGTAAATAACACCAACAAACAAACGATTCATAACCTCTACCATGAACAAAAGCTAAACTTGCAATAACAATTGGAATTAAAAATGATAAAACATAGACATAATATCTATAAATATATAAACCACCTTCAGTTCTTCTACTATTTCCAACTTTAACATTAAAACTTGGTTTAAAAATTAATAAATAAGTATGAATTGCAAATGATAATATAGCAATATCGGCACCTTCAATAGCAATTGCACTAAAAAATCCAACTATATGACAAAAATTTGTATTATAATAAGCAATATAATTAGTTAAAACTCTTGCAGGATAGATTAATAAAATAATTGCTTTTAAAAAATCAAATGATAAAAGGAAAAAAATTAATTGATGTCTAAAAACTAATCTTCTTGGATCTATAGCAAAGAAAAAATAAAATGATATTAAACAAAATACAATCGATGCAGTTGATGATGAAATGGCTAATATTCTTTGAACCCAAGTTTCATAATGAGTAAATTCTTCAACTTGATTTTCATCATTTACTTTACTAAAAATTCCAGGTAATGGTCCTGCATTAACCTGATAAATAAACGCCAATAGAATCAATAAAAAAATAAATCTTTTCATTTTCTTCTAGAGAGATCTATTTTATAACTCGTGTTTGTGGTTGGACCCCTTTTTATATTGGGATTATATGACGAATTTAAACTAATTCTTAGTTAATGTCTGATTAATGATAGTATAAGATCTAAGATATGGGAGAGGAAAAATTCTAAGGCAGAAAAAAATTTAACGAGTGCGGTGCGTGTGTGCACCGTGTGAGCCAAGCGGTGGGACCCACTCGGCGAGTTTCACTTGGTCAGTGATTTGAGACGAGGTGACTAGACTTGTGTGACTAGACTTGTGTGACTAGACTTGTGTGACTAGACTTGTGTGACTAGACTTGTGTGACTAGACTTGTGTGACTAGACTTGCGTGACTAGACTTGCGTGACTTAGGCTTACTTGAGGCTGACTTTTGATTGTAGGTATCATTTTGATTTGCCCTTCTGGCCTTATCTGGCCTGCTCCGAGTCTACACTCTTCTTACACTTTACCGTCATATCGTCTATTATTCTCCCTGCGTAAAATTGGTCTTCCTATAACCTCTGCGCGTCCGCATTAGGAAATGGCTATTTTTAGGTGAATTGCAGAACAATAGGCAATCTGAAAAGGTAAATACAAGATCAAAACAATGTAAATAATCTCTAGTAAATAATCTCAAGTAAACAATCTCAAGTTTGTAGATGGTTTGTAACCACATGGTTTGAAACTACACTTGAAATTTGTCAGGTTGCAGCATCCTGCATCTAACACCTTGAAATGATTGCAAAACACTGTATATTAGGTATCTAGAAAACTTTTACAAACTAAAACAATATCGAAGTAGAAAACTGTATCATTAAAATTAAATCATCAAGGCGGCAATGGCAACTAATCCGGTTAATCCAGCAGTTACTTTGACACCCATATCTTCAGATTCGGATGAGGAATCGGAATTTGAGCCTGAACCGGAGCCTGAAGAGGTAGATGAGCCTGAACCTGAACCTGAACCTGAACCTGAACCTGATGAGCTAGAGTCGTCGTCGGAGGTGGCAGAACCTGATTCATCGGAGGCATCTGAAGCGTTAGAAGCGTCTGAAGCGTCTGAAGCGTCTGAAGCATCGGAGGTGGCTGAAACATCGGAGGAAGTGATTCCTGAAGCGTCGGAAGCAGAGGCATCTGAAGGAGCAGCAGAAGCGTCGGAAGCAGAAGCGTCGGAAGGAGCAGCAGAAGCATCTGAGGCATCGGAAGCAGAAGCATCGGAAGCAGAAGCATCGGAAGCAGTAGCAGCAGCAGCACCGGAAATATCAGAGCCAGAAGTGGCAGCAGCAGCACCGGAAATATCAGATCCAGCAGCAGATGCAGATGAATCGTCATCAGTATCGTCATCATCGTCGTTATTGGTAGCAGCAGCAACACCAGTTGGAGAAGAAGCACCAGAACTATTATCATCGTCATCATCATCAGAAGCACCAGAAGAAGCAGCAGCAGCAGCAGTTGAGGAAGAAGCAGCATCAGCTGGAGCAGTACTTAATTCAATTTCAATACTATCACCTTCTGGACAAACAACGTTAGATAAAAGAATATCATCATCATCTTGTGGACAAGCGTAAAAAGTAGTACCAGCAGTATTAAATCTCAATTTACCATCTTGTACCCCCCAACCACTTGAAGCTTCACCTTGATCATCAACTAAACTAAGACCATCAGGGTTGGCTCTAACATATTCACCACCAACTTTCAAGTAACCAGAAGGTTCTTCTAATGTGAAAGGTTCAGCAATTCCATCATTGACACTAATTCTATCGTCAGCTGAAGCGACTCCAGAATTAATATAACCACCAACAGCAGTTAATGAAAAAGTTTGATCGGCTATAACTACAGAAGCAATTGATAATAAAGTTGCAAGTTTAAACATTTTAAAGTAATACAGTTTATTAAATTAGGCGGATGGTAACGTTTATTTATAAGCAACGAAAAAAAATTCGAAAATGTTCCAAATTAAAAATAAATAAACTTTAAGTGAAATAGTTCGTTATGAACCACCGATCTCTATTCAAATTACATAAGGCTGTAGCGTACACAATTATGGGGAATAATAGCGATTCAAGGCATATGCTACTCGGGGTGCGTGTGCTCGTAACAGCGAATAGGGGCCGGGGCCAGAGGGTGGCCGGGGGAAGCGAGCAGGAAAGGAACAGAAGTACAAACAGAAACAAAGAAACAGAGGCAGAAACAAAGAAACAAGGTCAGCAAAGGCCCGCTGACCTGCTCCCCTACCAAATGACCATAACTGTTATTAACTCTAACTAAGATTGCTGCAATGTGGCACGCCGTGGCGGAACCGTGAAATTGTCATGACGGTCCGAGGCCCTTTGCGACACGATTTGCAACGATGGAATTCTAAGTTGCGCGTGTTGCAAACGCATTATAATTCACTCCCAAATAGGAAGGTGGATATTTTGGAAGTCCAAGTAGGATTCGATAGTTTACTTTCGTTTAAAGCATAAAATTGGTGTTCGTGAAGATCAACTTCTTTTAACCCCGTGATCAAATCGATTTCAGTAGATTTTTTCCAGGATGTTTTTTTGAAAAGTTTCCAACAAATGAATATTGCAATATCAATGAATAACATTAAATAAGTGAATAAAAAGGACTTAATATTCCAATTACCTGGTAAAAAAATAGTATAACTGCTAACAAAAATCATTATGAAAGAAATAGAGCCTCCAAATATAGCCAAATAAGGTTGGAACCAAGCTTTGAAAGGTAAAGAATCTCTGCTGATATTTTGAGCTTTTAAACCAAGGTAAAAACAATAGTAAGTCAAACATAAGATTGAAAAATTTAATAGTTGACATGAAGTGATTAAATTTATAATCCAATCCAAAACTTGTGCTGCACCTTCACCTAACTGTAAAAACGATAATAAAGACCAAGCTAAAGATATTAATACACAATACATTGGGATACCAGTTTTAGTAGTTGCAGTTAAAAACTTTGGCCCATAACCTTCTAATGCAACCCCATATAAAGTTCTTGAAGAACAATAAGTATAAGAATTACCAGCTGAAAAAGCAGAAGTAACCAATAATCCATTTACTATATGAGGTAAAACAGATATACCTAAATTTTGCATTGAAATAACGTAAGGAGATGAGCCTGCACCAGGTTTTGAAGAATCTAATGAAGCAACTAATGCAGGATCATTATAAGGAGTGATAACCCCAACACATAAGGCTCCACCGATAAAGAAAAATGACAATCTATAAAATACTTGTTTGAAAGCCGAAGGTAACGTTTTCCTTGGATTAATTGTTTCACTTGCAACACTGGAAACGTATTCAGGTCCTGCAAATGTAAAACATGCTTGAATTAAACAAGCTAAAAAACCTTGGAATCTACCTAAATCTCCCAGATTAATGTATTCATTCATTGCACCCGGATTCTGCCAATATCTAAACCCATAAGGATCATTATCTGGATTACCTCCAACCATTGTAATAAAACTATAGAATATTAAACCAACTGCCAATATAATTTTACCCAAACCCAACCAAAACTCTGTTTCTCCGTAAATCTTAACCCCAAATACGTTAATAATGAAATAAAACAACACTTGAATAACTAAAGGTATTGCAGGTGAATAATCATCTCTCCAAAAATGTAATATAGAATTAACTGTAACCACTTCAAAGGGGATTTGAGCACAACAAAGAAACCAGAAATTCCAAGCTGTCATGATTTCCAATGCTTGGTCACAACATCTACCTGCCATTCTAACAAATGGTGATGTTATTGGTAAATAACTAACAAATTCAGCTGTTGATAATGTAATACACAAAATAGGTATAGACCAAAATATAAATGCTAAAAATAGATTCAACGGCCCACCCTTAGCTAATGCTTTACCTATTGCAACAAACAATGCAGACCCAATAGTCCCTGAAATCCCCAATAATTGTACGTGTCTACCGTGTAAAGAACGGTGCAAATAATTTTCCTCGGTATCAACTGATGGTGATAAGATGGAGATTTCTTCACTTCTTTCAGTATCACCGCCTTTTGTCTTCTTTTCTCCTGAGGTAACTTCATCTGCCACCACACTTTGTACTGTTTGTACGGGTTTATCTTTTGGAATAATCGGTATAAAGTTATCTGAAAGAAACGTTAAAATAGCCATTCCTGCTTAAGAAGAAAGATAAAGAAAATTTTTCTTTTTTTTTTCAGACGCACTTTAGCCGTTTGGGGAAATCGAGATTTACGAGTGCGGAGGCCGTGGGGAGCCCGGCGAGGGACTGCGAAGGGACTGCGAAGGGACGGCGAAGGGACTGCGATGAGAGGCTGCGATGAGAGGCAAGAGACAAGAAGCTCGAGCTCGAGAGGCTGTATTGCACTATATATGGACCTATACCAATAAGGAAATAGCACCGATTGCAACAGCACCAAAGATATTGTAAGGAGCGATGGAACCAGCCGCATTGGAATCGATGGTTGAAACAGATGTGGAGTTGTCTTTCTTTTCGACTTTAGTGATGTTAGCGCACGAAAGTCTGGTGGTGTTATCGTAATGGATAGTAACGGATAATCCACCAATAAAAGCTTCACTTTCAGGATTTAATGACAAGTATTGGTCAACGTACGATAAGTGAGCTTCGGAACCTTTAATTAAACCGTATCTTCCACTTAAATCACTGATTTCCAATTCATCTTTATTGGTTGCTTTTGGATTACCATTATAAGGGTTCAAGTGTAATTTAGTACCGGTACAATTACCGTCACTTGGTACTGGAGCTTCGTGAACGTGGTACTGGAATGGACCTCCAGCACTTGGGAATCCGGTTAAGTGGACTCCGATTTCCACTGACCCGTTGCTTAACCCGGTAAACGTGACTTCACCGTCTACGATTTTGTCAAATTTCGCAACATATTCATCTTCAGGAGAATCGTTGGCCAATGGTTGAACCTCGGCAAGTGCTAAAGTTGAAAATAATAACGTAGAAATGAACTTAGCTGAAACCATTTTGTTGTAGAAAATTCCTAAAAAACAAGCGTACTTGTGGATTTTTATAATGTGTGCATATGAGCCCTGCTCGGCACAAACAATAGGTGAATAATCAGCAAATTAGAGTTTGGGTTATCGAATTCATCAATGGTGTGGCAGAAAAGGGTAAGTGACGTATGAGGAAAGTTAATAAACAAAAGCGGAATTAAAAGAGGGTTCTTTTGCTCCTATTGGCTAATATCCTGTCTGAGTGTGTCTGACTAGAAACCTTGACACAACTGTGCAGCTAGCTACTATGCCCATACACCGTTTTCCGTAGTGGCCGAAAGCGTAAAAATTTTCATCTCCCAAACAATGTGCTTCGGCATACATGTGCGCTAACATGATTGGCTGTACTCACCGTATATACATTAAACCGGTGTACATATCCAACAAAGATCTTGTGAAAAATTTTCGAGGTGCTTATGGATAGGGGCTTCCTAAAAAGGCTACCAAAAGCCCTCCAAAAAAGGCTACAAAAAGCCCTCCAAAAAAGGCTACAAAAAATGCATTTCTCGAGCGACTGGTGGCTCTTATATACTTCTCAAATGAGCATTTATCGTTTCCTAAAACACCGAGCAACAATTCACCCAAAAAAGTACCGAACTGCCTCAAGTGTTCCACCCGCCATACTCACACACTAAAGTGTCACAAAATACCCATTGCGATAAAGCTGGCCTGCGGTCACTTAAATTTCTTAATACAACATGTATGTGCCTCTACTTGGAAGACTATCGATATTCGAGTACCCGATATTACTAGTGAGTTTTTCCTTGGCTTGGTTGGAGTACATTATTAGCATCATTACGAAGCTATTGCCTCTTCTGGTAATTACTTTTTGTACACAAATTATTGACTTTATTTATAGATGGTTGAACCTTAATTTGATCATCAACAAGAGCAGCTACCTTCTGGGCGATGAGGTCGATGAGGATACCTACAAGTTGATGATAGAGATGTTGGGTTGTGAGAACATCCACCAGCAATGTGCCTTGTTTGGGTACCAGATAGAGAACCACCTTGTGAGAACAAAGGACGACTACTTATTGAACATCCACAGATTGCTGCATGGAGGAAATTCACCAAGAAACGGTAAGGTGGCTTATTTCCACCACGGTCTCTTGATGAGCAGTGAGATCTGGATCACCATGCTCAATAAAAATTTGAATTTGCCTATTTTATTGTACGAGTTAGGCTACGATGTTTGGTTGGGTAACAATAGAGGGAACAAGTATTGCCAAAAACACCTTTTCCTTAACACCAATTCCGAGAAATTCTGGGACTTTTCCATGGATGAATTTGCCCTCTTTGATATCCCAAATATCATTGACTATATTCTTGAATACACTCATAGTGAAAAATTGACTTATATTGGCTTTAGTCAAGGTACTGCTCAAGTGTTTGCAAGTGTTTCCATAAACAATGATTTAAATAATAAAATAGACCAAATCATTGCCATATCTCCTGCAACCACTCCGCATGGGTTATACTCCAAATTCCTTGATATCTTACTTAAAGCTTCGCCAAGTTTAATCTATCTTTTGTTCTCAAGGAAGGTACTAATGCCTTCTGTTTATTTCTGGCAAAAAATCATGTATCCACCGTTATTTGATACTTTTATCGATGGTTCCAACTACCTTTTGTTCAATTGGAAGTCTAAAAACATCTTAAAGTACCAGAAATTAGCTTCTTATGCTCACTTGTATTCACCAACTTCAGTTAAAGTGGTGGTCCATTGGTTCCAAATAATGAAGAATAAAAATTTCCAAATGTACTTTGACCCTTTGAATTTTTCAAGCTATTACTTCCCTATCAGTTACCCTTTGAAAAATATCAAAATCCCTATCCATTTGATCTATGGTGGTACAGATTCTTTAGTAGATATTGATGTAATGAAGAGTCAGCTCCCAACTGACACTACTACTACCACAGAAGTCCCTTGTTATGAACATTTGGACAATCTATGGGGGGAAGATATCCACCACCAGGTCTTTAAACACGTTTTAACCCATTTAAAAAAAGATTTACTGCCAAATGGTTCAGTTAAACTTTTGTAGTTTTTTATGTATTTTATAGTTGCACCTTTCTTAATAGCATTTTGTTCCAATTTCCCGCATCCCTCTCTTAAATGGAAAAGCAGCCTAAATGTGTTGCACAATTTCGCCCGCCGTCTGATGTGCGACTGACATGACCTGATGACTGGGCCATTCTTGCCCTTTTAATGGCATCCATACTAATCCACTCGCTCCAAATCCGCCTCCCATCTAAATAAACCTCCCTCCCTTTTCTCCTTAAACCCCCATCCTTTTACCTCTTCTCTTCATAGAATTACTCCTCCTTTACCCTTCCTTTGCATCCATTATCTCGCTTTCCTATTTAGGCGGGTCGTGCGCCAACCCTTTGTTGCAAGTTGAACGAAAAAAGGAGCGGTGTAAGCAGAAAAAATTTCGAACGGTTAAGCCATCATCAAGGATGTTTGCTGGGAATATAGTAAGTATATGTAAGGGGTAAGAAGGTAATTTGGGGGTCCGTTGTGTAGAGGAGAGCCTCCCGCAGGCGCTCCGACCACGCTTGTTTTTTTTCAGCTACTTTTTTGGGCCTACTTTAAGCCTTCTTCTACTGCCACACACTGTGCATACTAACAAGTTTTAATAGGAACAAACACTTAATATGGAAAATTATACGCCAGAATTTCTTTTAAGGAAGATCCAGCACCAGCTCCCGAGAAACAGCACGAATAATGATGTGATTCAAGACCCAATAGTGCCCGATTTGTTAAAATTGAATCCTCATCATTCTAATGATATTGAAGAAGGTAATGATGCAATGACAATAATAGAGTATTCGAGTTATATGACAAACTTATTGGGGATATTGATGGATAGCAATCACCCCACCATCCACGATACCACAAAAATCACCATCGAATCGAATTTATTCGAATTAACTTCGTATATTCCAAAATTAAAAGACCCAAAAACTTATCCAAATGAATTTTTATCAAAGGTTTTAATTGATAATTTCAATAATTTGAATAAATTCTCCTTAACTTATTTCAATTTATCGTTATCTTCACATTTAACAAGATATTTAGTTAAATTAATTTATTCACTCCATTTTTGGGAGGTTTATCATTTACTTAATATAATACCAGAATTGAAAAGTTTTTTGGAATTGATAGATTTTAATATTTATGATACTAATTTTGGTTATTTGGTTAAACCTCCAAAGAATTATTTGGTTAAATCCATGTATCAAGGGTTCCAATATAATTTCCCTTATCCTTTTTATAATTATTCCTATCACAGTTATGATACTTCTGCTATCTTTGACAAATACTCTAAAGTTAATATCAAACCTTATATTGATATCACTTTAAAGAATATTGAGTTCACTTTATTGAGTGAAAATCCAATGGTACGTAGATTTCAAAGAAGACCAAGAAAGAAACTTAAGACTTCTTCAAGTTTCCTGGAAGTTCAAGAGGATGACAATTCACAAGAAGCTCAAATCCCTGAAAGTACTGGAACTCAAGATTCGCCGATTCAGCTGCAAACTAATGATAAAGAAGATCACCAAAACGAAACTGACCGCCACATTCAAAATCATCAATCCCCACCAAGACAAGAACCTGTACCACCACCTTCGTTCCAACTGCCCTCGCATTCACACCTACCTCAGCACCAATTCCAGTATCAATATCCTCCACCAATGCTACAAAGTTACTCGCAAACTCATCCATCGCTTCCAGCTCCCCTCCAACCACTTTCCTTCAATCATTCTCAAATACCTATTCAATTACCTCCGCTTCAACCCCGTTCTTCTTTTAGTTATGAAGATCGTCTGTATCCCCATGCTCAAGCGCAGTCTCCGGTTCCATTTCAATTGCAGTTACAACAGCATCAATCTAAAGCATACCCTATACCTCAACAGCATCAAGAACAGCAAGAACAAAGACAAGAACAACAGCAAGAACAAAGGAAAGCACCAGTTTCGGCTCCATTCAATTCTATACAACGTCTAGAACCACAATCTCGGGTTGCTGAACCTCAAACCGAAGTTACAAAGGTAAAAGAAGAAGCTCCACAACTGGAGCTCCAGGGATCTCAACCAGAACATGTACCAACTATAAAAGTTGAAAGACCAGATGAATTATCGGGGCTCGAGCCTTCTCAGCCTGTTTCAGAGATACCAAAGCCAACTTCAGAACCTACTTCACAAGTACAGGCCAGTGAAGAACCCAATGATAATACCAAAAAGCAAGTCACATCACCTGCCAAAGAAAAGATCAAATTAAGGTTTGAAAAACCACTAGATTTAAGTAGCAAATCAGTGCTAAGGAAACCTGGTGAAGATAGTTCTATGGTAGCAGATAACGAATCAATTACAGCAATGGACGAATATGATTCTGATGAGTCGGGAACTTCATTTGTAGGACCTGATCAATATGATGAAGATGGGAAAAAGAAATCCAAGACCTCAGTTATTCATCAATGTCATTTAGTTGATCCACAAAGTCTTAATCCGTGTCTCAAGATATTTTATGGTAAGAATGAACTTTTAAGACATCAAGAGTTTGTGCATGCAACCAGAAAGAAGATCTTTAAGTGTGTTTATTGTTCTAGAAATGGCAGTAAAGTTCAAAGTTATCCAAGGCACGATTCGTTAGCTAGACATATAAGAAGGAAACATGGGATTACTGGGAAAGAGAATAAGTTGGCTGTTACGTATGCCAAAGAGCATGTACAAATCATTGAAGATCCTAATAAGACGAGTCAAAGTGAGTTATTAGAGATAACCACGAGTCCTTTACCACATCCACAATTTTTGAATCCTGATTTTACATTAAAGGCCAATTATACCGGGTTCCTACTGTTTAATAGTAGGGAAAGGTTTCAAAGAGCGAAAGATGAGCCGTATGTGTGGAGAACGAGAGAGTCGCCGCCGCCGAATGAGGAAGAGATGCCTGCGTTGGAAGTGGTGAATAAGGTGAATGAAGGAGAGAGGGAGGGAGAAGGAGAGGGTGAGGGAGAAGGAGAAGGAGAAGGAGGAGTGCAAAAAGTGCAAGGCAATCAGCCGGTTGGGGTGCATCTGATGTTGAATCTTGCACCGGACGGGCAGCAAGGACAGGGTCAGTTCCAATCAGGTCCTGCTGCTCAGGGTCAGTTCCAAGCAGGTGCTGATTCTGCTGCTGATTCTGTTCCTGCTGCTGCTGCTGCCCCAGCTCCTGCTCCAGCTCCACCGCAACAACTATTCAACTACGAACCGTACGCGAAAAACTCGCCCGTTGAGCTCCAACTGAATCAACTGGGTCCACAAGACAAACCAGCTCAGGGCGAATTCAACACATATCATTGGCCAAAAAAATAACCAATCGGCCCAAACAGGACCTGCATGGAACCAATGTAATGTAAATACTTTGTATAATACACGTAAACAGTAGCGTAGGTAAATGAAGGCTACATGGCTGCCGTATTCTTGCAGGTTTTTTTTTGCAATTATTTTTTTGCAGGTTGTAACCCCTCGATTTACAGTTTACCTAAAAACTCATCTTATCTCAAAAACGTCAACACCTTTTTTTTTTTTTGCAGTTAAATTAAATGCGGCCAATTAAATTAGGTGCGTGCGCGTACCGGGAGTGCCTCGCTGGCAAAAAAATTGCAGTCAAAACGGAAGGAGAAAATTTTGTGTTTGTTAATACATTTATAATTTGATTAATTCAATTAAATTAACATAAATTAATTGATTAATAGTTATAAAATTGGTTTTGCTATATTGGTCGCTTCTCCACGATTCGTTTGGTACTTTTTTCAAGTCCAAATTCCTATTTTTAACTAGTTAACTTTGAAGTCATTGAAATTACTGCAATTAACAGCAAAAGACAAAAGTACAAGGAATTTTTTTTTAATTTACTAACTTGAAAGTGTTTATTACGTATAACAAAGAACACAAATACTATTAGCGGCACGCCGGCATAACAGAACGCCCCTTAAAGACTTAATTAGTATTTGTAAAGTGTTGAATATTTAACGGCCATTTGAATACCGCCAGGAAAAAAGGTCAAAAGAGTGCGACAAGATGCAAAATTCGTTTATGAGTAGACTTGGTGAAGGAGGGAAGTTTAACAAAGAGGAGATTATTGAATTGTTGGTTAAAGGAACACCGATTGATATCGAGCAGTATTCGGAGCATCTTTTCAAGATATTGAGTATAATATTTGAAGAAAGTGAAGGGAAACTAACAGAAGAAGAGGTAAAGAAGCTAAACAGCAAAATAATTAAATTGTTCAAGAATTTAAACAATTTCAAAAAGAATAATGATTTAATTGAATCGAAACTTTACAAAATCATTGAAAAAAATTTCGATATTTTAATTAAATTATCAGTCAATCATAAAAACTTCAATTTAAGTTGTGAATGCATTAAATTTTTAACAAATGTAATTATGAATTTAAATTATTGGGAAATTTATAACTTATTATCATGGAAACCAGTAATTTATCATTTTTTAACGATAATTCAATTCAATTTGAATGATTGTTATACTAAATTTATTAATGACTATTCTAAATTTAATTATCAACAAAAGATCAATGATAAAATATCAAGAGATCAATTAAATTGGAACGATGTTTCAAGGTTAAATGCTAAGAAGCAAATACTTTTAAACCAAGAATTGAATAATGGTCATAATAATAACGATTATGATGAGAATTCAATTAATTCTGGTTCAAATACTCCACCTTCTTCAATTCATATGGATTCAGATATTTTTATTAATAATGATTTACATTCATTAGCACCAAAAGATCGTAAAAAATTAAATGGTAAAAATGATAAATTCACTCATAAAGTTATTAAAAAATCAAGTACAAGATTATCAAATAAATCATCAAATTATGATCCAGATGTTGTTCATGAATGTCAATTACCTTCAGCTGATGAACCAAATCAAGTTTGTTTAAGAAGATTCTCAAGAAAATATGAATTGATTAGACATCAAGAAACTGTTCATTCAAAGAAGAAGAAATTATTTAAATGTTATGTTTGTGTTAAACAAAATCCTCAAATTGGTCCAAGGATTTTTACAAGACATGATACTTTAGCTAAACATATTAGAGTTAATCATAAAATATCTGGTAAAGATGCTAAACTTGAAGTTGCTTATTCAAAAAAACATGCAGAAATCGTTGAAGAAGGTGATATAACTGTTCATGTTGGTAGAAGGAAAACCAAAGTAGATTTTGAATTAAGAGCTCATATGGAAAAAAGAAAAGGTGGTTCTGATGATTATGATGATCATGGTGAAAGTGTAATTGCTGATGATGCTATTATTGATGATGGTGAGATATATCTGGACGACGATGAAGTATCAATGACTCCTGAATCTACTAGTAACGATATTCCTATTGCAAGTCGTCAGCTTCCACCGCCTTCTCCGCTTCATCAGCAGCCTCATCAACCTCAGCAAACTCAACAACATCAACAGCCTCAACAACCTCAACAGCCTCAACAACCTCAACAGCCTCAACAACCTCAACAGCCTCAACAACCTCAACAACCTCAACAACCTCAACAAACTCATTTTGGACCCCAATATCAATCACAATTCCAGTCCCAAAACCAATTCCCGTCCCAAAACCAACCGCAATTCCAACAATTCCAGTCCCAGCAAATGCCGCCCCAAAATCAAACCCAGTTCCAACAATTCCGCCAACACCAATTCCAACCGCAACATTTCCAACACCAGGAACTCAAAAAAGAGTAATTTCAATTCATGTAACATTTTCTCTTAATATACATTTATTTCTGTAAAATACTATAAAGAAGTTTCATACTCTATTTGATCATTAATTGCCTTTAATAATTCAGGATCTTTAATATCATTAATTATATCTTTAGAAATTGAAGATAAACCTGTAAACTTTCTTCTAAGATTTGAATTTGAAAATTTAGTATCAACTAAAATATTACCATCGTTTGATTCACCAATTTTTTCAAATTTTTGTTTAGTTGGTTGAGTACCACAAGGGAAATAAGTTAATCCGGTATAAATATCTTTTAAACCTCTAAAAGCTTGACTTCTAGTTTCTAATAGTTTTGTATTATAATCTCTTGTTTTTAAAGCTATTTGATACATCCAAGTAGGATCTGTTTGATAACTTACTATAGCAGCACCGGATATTGGAGTTGGTTGATTATTTTGAGATTGAATTGAATCAAGTCCTGTATTTTTAACCATATTATAATTATATAATTCACTTGGATCTGCATATTCTCCTTCTTTATCTCCATTATCTATAGCTTTTTGTTCCCAAAAATCATCAATAACTTTCTTACCATCTTGAAGAATTTTAGCTCCAAATTCTCTATAAATTGATCTTGCTGTAACTAAATTAACTGATCTACCTTTATAAGAATTTGGAATTATATTTCTTTCAATTAAATCCATTTTTTCTTCATTAGTACAAACTCTTTTAAATAATCTTTGATGTGTTTTAAACAATAAATATGAATCTCTAAATCCAACTAATCTTGCTGGTTCAGTTGATACCATATATTTTCTATCTCCTTGTCCTAAAACTGTAAATGTTTTAACTCTAAATCTTCTTCCTCCTTTCAAGTCTCCATTTTCATCTATTTTTTCTTTACCTTTAACGTCTTCATCTTCAATAACAACTTCATCATTTGCTATATGTAAAATATTACCTTCTTCATCATAGTATCCGTCATCTGTAGCTGTTAATTTGGTTTTTTTCCTCCCTCTTTTTTTCGGTCCCACTTTCTTCTCTTTAGCTTCTACTTGCTGCGCTGTTCCATCCCTTTCTTCATTATCTTCTTCATTTTCTTCTTCATTTTCTTCTTCATTTTCTTCCTCCTCTTCTTCCTCGTCCTCTTCCTCTTCCCCTTCTTCTTCTTCTTCTTCTCCTGCTCCTTCTTTCTTGGCTGTTCTTCTATCGCGCTTTCTTCTGCGAACAACTTCCTCTTCTTCTTCAGACTCATCTTTAACCATCGATTCTTCTTCTACATCTTCTGCTTCATTATCTTGACCTTGTTCGCTGTATTCCTCGTCATCGTTTTCAGGATCCAAATCCAACCCGGAAAAATTCGACCTTCTTCCTGTTCTTCTCCTTGTCGGGGATACAGACGCGCCTGGTGACGTTTTCACAATCAGAGCGTCTGGATTCTTTGGTGGTCTGCCTCTACGAGCTCTTGGTGGCATAGTTGATAGTTTACTTTTTCATCCACAATTTGCGAAACTAAACTTTTCGCGCGCGTGCGTGCGTGCCTCATAAAGTGTATAGTTATATATTTTTATATACAAGATTGGTTAGTATTGACAAGTTTAGATAGACTGATCTTTTGGTTCTTCTGGTTCTTTTGATTCTGGTTCTTTTGGTTCTGGTTCTTTTGGATCCTTTGACTCGTTTGAAGGTTGCTCGTTTTTAAATGCAGGCTTGCCGTCTAAATATTTATCAAACGCATCATTGTTTTCAGGGAATGGTCTTTTACCTAATAATCTAATCATATCTTCTCTAGTAATGAATTCCTTCTTTAATAATTCTTGAGCAACCAAATCTACTTCTTTTGATTTGGAAGTTAAAAGTTCAGTACATTTATCATAACATTCTTTAATGATTCTTTGAATTTCTTCATCAATTAATTTATTAGTTTCATCACTAAAAGGTTTAGTTAAATTATCTTGTGATTGAGTATCAGCATAATTAACCATACCAATTTTTTTTGACATACCAAATCTTAAAACCATTGATTGAGCCATTTGTGTTACTTTTTTAAAATCATCGTGAGCTCCACCTGTAACTGATTTAAAATTTAATTGTTCTGAAACTCTACCACCTAAAGTCATAATCATTCTATCAATTAATTGTTTAGTTGAAATTAAATATTGATCTGGTGGTAAATATTGTGCATAACCTAAAGCTCCTTGACCTCTTGGAATAATTGATACTTTTAATAATGGATGAGCATATTTTAAATACCATCCACAAATTGCATGACCTGCTTCATGATATGCAACAATTTTTTGTTCTTGAGCATTTAAAATTTTAGATTTTTTTTCAATACCTCCAATTACTCTTTCAATTGCTAATTCAAAATGTCTTAAAGTAACTGCTTTTGCATTAAATCTTGCTCCAATTAATGCTGCTTCGTTACAAACATTAGCAATATCTGCACCTGAAAATCCTGGTGTTAAAGCTGCTAATCTACCAGGTAAATCATTATCAATATTTTCAATTAATTTGATTTTTTTTAAATGAACTCCAAATATTTCTTTACGTCCTTGTAATTCTGGATTATCAATTGCAATATGTCTATCAAATCTACCAGGTCTCATTAATGCTCTATCTAAAATATCTGCTCTATTTGTACCTGCTAATACAACTACATGATCATGACTTTCAAATCCATCCATTTCAACTAATAATTGATTTAATGTGGTTTCTCTTTCATCATTAGCTCCACTTGCATTACCTTTTGAACGTGATTTACCAATTGCATCAATTTCATCAACAAATATTATAGCTGGTGCATTTTCTCTTGCTGTTTTAAATAAATCTCGAACTCTTGATGCTCCAACTCCAACAAACATTTCAACAAATTCTGATCCACTAACTGAAAAAAATGGTACCCCTGCTTCACCTGCTGTTGCTTTTGCAATTAATGTTTTACCTGTACCTGGTGGACCTGATAAAATTGCACCTCTTGGAATTTTAGCTCCTAATTTTTCATATTTATTAGGATTTTGTAAAAATTTAACAAATTCCATAACTTCTTCTTTTGCTTCTGACATTCCTGCAACATCTTTAAATCTAATTTTAATATCAGTTTCTTGATTAAATTTTTTAGCTGTTGATTTACCAAATCCTAATGGTCCTCCCATACCTCCCATATTAGCTCTTTTACTCATATAATAAATTGCTCCTAAAAATAATAATGTTGGTAAAAAATTAATTAATAATTTAGTTGTACTTCCTTCACTTAAATAAATTACTGGTATTTTAACATTCTCTGAAATATTAAATTCATTTTGAACTTGTCTTAAATTTCTTTCAAATGCTTCAATTGATCCAATATTAAAATAAAATTCTTCATTTAAATTATATTGATTTTTACCAATATCATTTAATTCAATTTTAACTATTTTATTATTAACAACAATTAATTTTGAAACCAAATTTTTGGATAAAAATTTCGTTGTAAATTCTTGGAAACTAATTTCATTATTACCTTCTTTAGACATTGAATAAATAAAGAAAATAATTAATCCACCTAATAAACCAAATTGAAAATATCTCATTGAATTATTTAAATTAATATCAAACTCAATTGCCTTTTTGTTCTGATCTTTTTTGTTTTTGTTGTTGTTTTCATTTGATTTAGATTTGGTTTGAGATGCTCCAATGTCACCGTAAAATTTAGCTAATTTCTCTTGAATTGCATTAAATTCACTTGAAAAACTTTGAAATTTGGCATATTCATAAGGACAAATTGGACAAGTGAATTTTTTATCATCAGTGGAGAATGGTGTAGACGATAAAATTTGGAAAATGTTAAACCATCCACTAACAATTGCTTCATCAATTTCTAAAGAACTTGAAGTGTCTTTTGCAAATAATTTCAAGTCGTTCGATGGATCAACTTTAACAAACTCTTTTAAAATATCGTTTACTATATCATTATCAAATTTTAATTCATCTAAAAATGTAACATTATTAGATAAGTCATGGAAAATATGGAATAATAATAATATTTCATCTTTATTTAAAGGTTCAACTTCTGGATGAAACTCTTTAAATTTTTCAATAATATTATTAATTAAAATATTCGGATTAACTGCAGTTTGAGAAAATTGGTTATTGGCTTCACATTCTCTAACAAAAGTTGTTAAAATAAACGAATAAATGACTTCATAACGCTTAATAATTGATAATTCTAAAGGATTTTCACCTTGTTTAAATGTAATTAATGGTGTTTTAACTATTGGAATAGGTTGATATTCTTGTGCTGCTGCAACTTTTGCTTCTTGTTCGACAAGCTGAGCTCTTAATTTGAATTTTTCAAGGAATCCCGCTGTTTTAAGTTGATTCTTTAAATCTTTTAGCTTTTTAATCTCTTTATTAAGTTTATCTTCTTTATATTTGTTGTCATCTTTGAGTAATTTTGACGATGAGTGGAATGTTTTGGTGAAGAGACCGGTCATTCCACGGCGCGCGGCCGAGCTCCTTATGGCCGTGAGCTCCTTACTTACCAATCTTGATATCGGCTTGTTTATGGCCAAATACATAATTATACCGGTAGTAGTAGTAAAGTTAATGAGGGCAAAATCACCAATTTTCACTTTGAGTGCGCGCGAGTGTTTCGCCTAGACTGCCTAATCGGGAAGTATGACCCTGGTCCGCGCAGCATAACGGAGGACGATTCACGTCCATAAAAGACTGCTTCATGTGGTGCTAGACGTGTGTGGGATACGATTAGCATGCTGATACCCTTTTGACTAGATTTTCGCTACACATATATATGCATATGTATATTTATATATATGTATGTACATGTCTATATTTATGTATATATGTATATATTTATATATTTGTCACGTGACCCATGGCCCTCTGCGATAAGGTCTTACTACTTGGATGCAATGGTTTAGATTTTGGCCCCAGTTGGTTAATTGAAAAGAAAAAAAAAGGCCTAGAGGTGAAATTAGCAGGTCTTCTTTGCATTCCCTTTTTTCCAGAATTTTTTGCAATTTTTTCGGCATTTTCTTCACAATTTGCAAAAAGTGTGTATTAAGTCTATCATATCTCTATAATCTATATAGAAAACGAAAATTATACGGGAGAAAGAATAAATGTGTGGGGGTATTTGGGGGGCATTAAGCCTTAACTTCAATGTTGGCAATGACAGGTCTATGATCACTAAATCTAAAACCTTCTGGATCCCAAGTATCAACGGTATCATAAGTTAAAACAGTTGTTTTAGAGTTAGGAGTGCCAGCATTTTTTGGAGTAAATACAAAATCAATGACAGTTTGGTTATCTTCAGGTTCGAATCCAGTATAAGTTGGAACATTAGAATAAACTTCTTCAACAACGTTCCTTGAATCAGATACACCTTTAATAATGGTTTGATAACCAATTTCATAATCTTCAGAGTTAAAGTCTCCAACAAGGAAAGTTTCATAATCATTATCAATATCATCAATGATATCTAAGATTAATTTACTTGATTCTTCTTTAGCAGTTTCACCTAAATGATCATAATGGGTGTTCAAGAAATTGACATAAATACCAGTTTCAATATTTTTGAATGTAGTAACAGATACAATTCTAATATTAGCAGCATCCCAACCTTTACTTGGAGTATTAGGAGTTTCACTTAACCATTTGGAATATCCATTAACAATATCCCATTCTTTATTATTATAAAAAATAGATGCATATTCACCCTTTTGGTTACCATCATCTCTACCAATACCGAAAAAGGTCCAATCGTTAGAACCATTACCGTTTAATCCTTCAACAATATCCATGACTTGTTGATGATGAGTTTCTTGTGTACCAATTAAAGCTGGCATACCTTTACTTTGATTAACAATGGTATCAACAACACCTCTTCTTCTTTTTTCCCATAAAACTTCATGATCAAACAAATCTGAAGGTTTAGTTACACCTCTAATGTTAAATGAAACAGCTTTAAATTCTAATTTATTATTGAGTGGTGCAGCTAATGCAGTAGCTGCTAAAAGTAAAGTTAAAAGGATTCTAAGCATTTTATCAACTGATACTAATAAAAACAGTTCGAGGGAAGTAGTAACAATATTTATAGGTTTTCCATTATTGTTTCGTTAAGACTTCGAATCAAACGTGGGTTACAAACAGTAGTTGACCTTGTGAGGGTTAAAGGAATTTTGTGTCTTGACCCCCTCGTTCATATAGATGAATATATTGTTTAAAATTGTTTATTTTACCCAATTAAAAAATGTGGTTAACTCAATGAAAAGCAATTTATTAGCACGTTTGATAACTAAAATATTCCATTTTAAGTATAAATTGGTTGCAATTATCTGCAGTAAGCAACGTGGAAAAAAAGAGAAAAAAAAAAAAGTCTTTGCAGCCCACATGTCGTGTGCAAACCTCGAGTTAAATTGATAAATTAAATGACAACAAGAAATATTCTGAAATAAACAATTATTGTAGTTAAATTATAATACCTTTATCAATTTAAATCATTGTATTAATATTATCATTTAAGTAACAATTAAAGTTGAGAATCATTATGCGGGAGATTAAAAATATTTAATTCGATGTGCAGCCCGCATAATAATATTTTCAAAGGGTTCAGATCACTCTCAAAATCACTCATTAAAAGTAGTTCACCTGCCCAATTAGGAAAATGTGCGTCGATTGTTTGCAGGAAAATGCTAAAACCTTATTTATAAATCCGGCAACATCCACATGATCGTGCAGAAATTCTTTAGAAATCGTGTGTCATTATTCTTGATATTTCTATTTTTGGTTTTCCCCCCAAATACTTTAAGTTAAGAGTCAATTGATATTTTACTGCAATTGTATATTTAAGAAAAAACCCTATAAAAAACGTTTCTCTAACCTTTCGAACACGCCGATGCGTCTATATGCATATAAATTGAGGTTTAACCATGTGTTGATAAGTTCACCATGGCCACCAGGACCAGAAACTTTTGTAAGAATCAGTGACAGAAAAATGCGTGGTAACAGGTCTATGGTCACTAATTTTAATTGAATTCATATCGTTTGTCAATACGATATAGTCTTGAACTTGAGTTTTCCCCTTTGGGGTGTTGGAGTCTAAAGGACACCAAATAAAGTCAATTACTGAATGGTTGTCACCGGGTTCGAAGCCCGTATAACTGTTCAATTTAACAGCTTTACCTTGAGCCATGTTTCTGGTGTCTTTATAGTATTTGGACATGGTGATATAAGCTTCGTCTGTAGACCTGGAATTAAAATCGCCCGAGATGTAAGTCTGATACTCATTTGAAAGCTCACTAGCAAATTTTGCAATTAAATGACTCGATTGTTTTCTTGCTTCTTCACTAATATGATCATAATGGGTGTTTAAATAGTTTATAAGAATACCGGTATCTCTATGTCTGAAAACAGTAATGGTGACAATTCTGTTGTAAGCAGCACCCCAAGATTTACTGGGGAAATCTGGAGTTTCACTTAGCCATTTGGTCACATAGTGCTCCAATTTCCACACTTTTTTATTGTAGACGATTGGTGCATACTCACCGGCTTCACCGCCGTCGTCTCGGCCAACGCCGCAGTACTCCCAGTGGTGGTGGTGGTCGTTAAGCTCGTCCATTATATCCACCAACTGATTGTGCTTGACTTCCTGCAACCCAAATAACGTTGGGTACTGTGCAGATTGGCCCTTGAGTGTCTGCACAACGCCGTCCTTCCGTTCGGCCCACACCTTCTCATCTTGGTACCGGTGGGTTGCATCCTGTCTTATGTTAAATGACATGATTTCAAACTCCAAAGTTCTCACCTTCTGCTTGGACACAGGTCTGGCCATCACCGGCAACAAAAGCATCATCAAATACAAAAACAATCTCATTTTTCAATACAGATTTGCCCAAACAGCGACTGTATTCCATCTTATATAGTCACAAGAGCTTAAGTTTGGCCATATAAATAAACACTCGTATCAGTTCCCAGTGCAGAAACCTTAATACCGCGTTGGTGTGTATATTTTTTGACAAGTCTTGTTTCGAAGCTTAGATCGTAAATAACAATGCATTTAGAGTTATTGTTTAATTAGCAAATACGTAATACGTGTGAAATAGCTATTTTTAACAATGCACCAAGGGTTGCCCATTGTTCTTTTTTCTTCCTCACCTTCCTAAATCTGCTAAAATTTCTCACTCAATCCGGACAAAAGAAAGCTTATTTGATATTTTTTGCGCTATTGTTTCGAATTAAGGTTGAGCCAGGGATGCGAAGGTTGAGCCAGGGACGCGAAGGTTGAGCAAAGGGATGCGATTCGGGTGGTTTTGGTACGGGTGTTGGGTTGGTTTTGGCCGGTTGGGTTAGTTAATGCTATATATTGAGTTTGGCACTATAGACGGTATTAAGCTGCATAGCGAATGGCTGCGAAAAAAAAAGGGTCCAGACCCACTGATAAGAAAAGAACAAGAAAACAAGAAAAAGTGTTTCAGGCTAGTTGGTAGCTTTGATTTGGGTCACAACGAGTCTGTGATCGCTGAATCTGAAACCTTGAGGGTCGGTATTATCCAAGACGTTGTAGGTAATGATGGTTGACTTGGAGCCATACTGGTTGGAGTCTTTTGGTGCCCAGATAAAGTCAATGACGGTTTGGTTATCACCCGGTTCAAATCCGGTGTAAGTTGGAATTTGACTGAATTTGTTGTAGGCGATATCTCTTGTGTCCGCCCAAAATTGGATTAAGGTTTGGTATGAAACGTCTTCTGAAACTGAATTGAAATCTCCTGATAAGTACGTAGGGTAGTCATTTGGTAAGTTGTTTGCAATATCTGTGATTAAGTAGCTTGATTGTTGTCTTGCTATTTCACCCAAGTGGTCGTAGTGTGTGTTAAGATAGTTAATATGCACTCCTGTCCCTTTATGTTGGAACTCGGTAACTGATACAATTCTAATATTAGCTGCGTCCCATCCTTTGCTTGGAGTGTCGGGAGTTTCGCTTAACCATTTTGAAAATCCTCCGTTTAATTGCCATTCATTTTCATTGAATAAAATGGCTGCATACTCTCCCTTTTGGTGTCCATCGTCTCTTCCAACTCCAAAATACGTCCATTTTCCAGAGGTTTGTTCGTTTAACCCATTGATTATATCAATTAATTGATTATGTTTGACCTCTTGAACTCCGACCAATGCTGGTAAACTCTCAACTTCTGATTTGATCGATTTGATCACTCCAACTTTCCTTTCGTCCCATGAATGCTCGTGAGGGAATGGTTTGGGTGCATCTTGTCTGACGTTGAAACTTAAGATTCGGAAATCCAATGGCGTGGAAGCTGGTGCCGCAATTGCAATGGTAATAATTAAAAGCAAGTTTATTATCAGGAAAATCATCTTGAATAAATTTATTTTTTAACTGATTTGCAGGTACATCCCAACTGTATTTATAATCATTGTGGACCCATTCATCCTTATTCCCTATAAACTATCACCACTTGTTGAAGCGTGACATTTCGCAAGCACCAACGTGGTTTTTCACCGGGACAACAGATTCATTTACACTTTTATTGTAAACCATTTCAAATTCTATTGATCCCATACAATTGCATCAAAATTTAAGTTTCCACGTTCTGCACTCTTGACACAATCATATTTCCTAATCGGGACATGATATTGCAGCTATCTGCAGTCATCCTAGGAACGTGGAATCGTGAAGTTTATATTTAATTTCAGAACCTGTAAACGTTTTCTGTTTATGTAATCGTGGATAAGAGGTTTTGGGGTATCCTTGGTTGTAGCTTATGCCGGGTCCCATGGGTAGGAGTCCCATTGGTAGGAGTCCCATGCGTAGAAGTCCCATGCGTAGGAGTCCCATGCGTACCATGTTGCGGAACCGTGGGTGGACTTTACTACTTGCTTGCTGGTCAGCATATTGTGAAGTAGGGTTATCAGTTAGACTTCTCTGGGCCCCTTATCCCTCTACTTCTCCCTTCTCCCTCTACTTCTCCCTTCTCCCTCTACTTCTCCCTTCTCTCTACTTCTACGCTTCAATAACTTTGGTATTAAATTACTATTCTAGATGCTACAGCTCTATGGTCACTATACAAATAATCTCCTTCTAATACATTGTTCTTAGCATAATAGTCCTTTACCCTAACTTTGTCTTTTGCCCAAATAAAATCAATGACGGTCGTGCCCTTACCATCGAAGCCAGAATAGGTAGGTTTTTCATTCTTCTTCTCTGAAAGGTCTTTGGAATCGGTAAAGTACTTGGACAACGTTTTGTAAGCAATATCGTAGCTTTCAGAGTTGAAATCCCCACACAAAAATACGCTGCCTTCTAATTCGTGAGCCTTATTAACAATAATAGCACTGGATTTTTCTCTATCACCTTCACTTTCTGGATTAAAATGGGTATTTAAGAGTGATATTTTCCTGTTTGATTGCTTGTTTTGGAAGGTGGCCATTGTTACTATTCTGTTATTCTTATCATCCCAAGACCTGCTTGGTTTATCTTGCGTGTTACTTAACCATTTTGTATCAGTGAAAGTTGGCGTCCAATCCTGTGATTTGTATAAAATAGCAGCGTATTCACCCTTTTCTTTACCATCATCTCTACCAACTCCGTAATATGAAAGGCCTAATTCGCTAGTAATATCATTTAGCTGGTTGTGTTTGATCTCTTGTAACCCAATTAAAATAGGAACATCCACCGATAATTCGTCTTTTAAAAATGCAATAGTGCCCTTTTTCCGTTCGCTCCATGGCTTCTCCATCGGGAACCTATCGTCAGTGTCAACTCTAACATTCAACGAAACGATCTTGAATTCAAAGTTTGTAGGTGCACCTAATACTATACCAAGTAAAAGACATAATGTAACGAAAAACATGTTTTCTTTCTTTTTCTCTTAAACGACGAATCCCAAAGGATTTAGCTTCTCTTTTATACCCTTTCCCAATAATCAGATCCAAAAGTTATTGTTGTCTTCCTCTCAGCTATACAAGTAAGACAATTACCCAAAAAGGGTAAGGTTTGCAGCAACTGAGAAACCCGGTGGTTTTGTGTAACTTTGGTCAAACAATAACATTAAAGAATTTTACAATAGGGGACCCTTTTATTAATAAATTAAGGTCAGGGCAACGAAGAGTGACCAGAATTAAACAATTTTTTAGGCTTTATTATTGAAACGTGCAGGTATCTGTGGATAAATGTGAAATTAGTATAATAATAGGAACAATCAGCCACTAACTTTGATTCTTTTTAAATTACCCACATGAGAGCAATAGATTGAAACAGATTTGGTATCTGGTTGATATTTCCAACAAAAAATCAAGTAAAAATGATTCTTTTACTGTGCATAATGACAGTCTATTGGGGATACCTTGCGATGCATTCAATGAGTGCAAATTACGGTGCATAACAATATTCATTCTTTAATAAGCTTTTTCTCAAATTTCCCATCCATTCTTTTCTCTTTAATTGCTGGGCCTAAGAAGAATCTTCTTTGTTTATTTATTCTTCTTGGGTTGATATTTTTTGACACTTTGACATAATGTGCTTGCTGGCTGCATCGGGAACATGCAGGTAATGAGGTTGCGCGCGCGCATCACCGAAATATGCAAACCATTCCTCAATTCTTTTATTAATGCCGAAGAATCCTAATTTATCCGGTTATATTGACCGGTCTAACACCATTGATATAGAAGGCGATGCTTATAAGGTGAAAGTGCAAGGTGGTGGCAGTAAGCCTGCGGAATTTCAAGGTTCTAAACCTACTATTGATGAAGATACGTCGGGAGGAAACTTAAGCGCCAGTGAGGACCCTGAAGCTGAACAACATCAAAGTGAAGAATTGGTGGACGATGAAGATGACGACGATGAATTGATCGACTACGTACCACAAGCTAACTCCGAGCGAAGTTTTGAAGATGCCAAAGACGCGGCATCTTCTATAGTTGGAGGTGAATCATTTGAAAACCTTCCAAAGACCTCGGCTAATTCCAAATTTAACTTTAATCAAAAGATTTTTTCATTTCAATTGCCATTTGGTGGTAAATTGACCAATTTTAAGAATGAATTGTTTTCACATTTGCCCAATTTCACTTTTTTCAAAGACGAAGAAAGCGATACTTTGAAACAGGACATTCGATTGAAATTGATCAGACAAGAGTCAATTAATACATTGAGCGATGCCGATTACTTTAGAAAGTTTAAAGGCAGGGATGACGTGAGATTTCGAGCTGTTAAGCACAGTTTAGCCAACAAGTACAACGAGTTTATGCCCAATGGCAACCAAACCAAGCTAGAAGAGGACCATGACACTATTTATAAAAGAATAGAAGGTAATATAGTGATTCTAGGAGGCTACAGAGGCTCTGTTTTAAGAGATGTTCGTACCAGAAAAAGAATATGGGTGCCGATAAAAGCAGGCTTTAACCTAAGAAAAATCAATCTCTTACTAGGACCCAATGAAGAAGACGAATTGAATGCCTGTAAATATATTTATCCAGACGGAGTTCTTAAGAATATTGGGCCAATCGATATTTGTAAGACATTTATTAAAAAATTGGACAGCAATCCCAAAGTGAATCTAAAAGAATTCAGTTACGATTGGAGACTTGGAGGTGAATTAGTGTCTCATCAGCTAGAGTCATTCTTGCAAGACATTTACAAGGAAACAGGTAAACCAGTATTGGTAATTTGCCATTCTATGGGTGGACTCATCACTCATAGGGTACTCCAGAGAACTCCGCAGCTATTCAGGTCTATTATATACGTGGGAGTTCCCAGCGAGTGCTTGAACATCTTGGGCCCAATAAGATTCGGAGAATCGGTTCTATTCCTGGATAAAATCCTCACTGCCGAATCCAATTTTATGATGAGATCCAGTTTCCATTTCTTGCCGTTAAGCGGGAAAGTGTTCTACAATAAAGACACCAATGAGTGCTACCCTTTGGATTTGTTCAATCCTGACACCTGGGTAGAGTATAACTTGAATCCTTTGATAGCAAAGACCAGGTTGACGAGAAAGAGCTCTGAAGATGGGTCTTTGGGGCCTCGATTCAAGCTGATGATGAGATCAATGTCGCCAGGAACCAGTCCCAGCCGGGCCAGTTTCTCACCAGCAGCAAATTCAGCAGCAGCAGCAAATTCAGCAGCAGCAACAGCAACAGCAGCAGTAAAACAATCGGAACTAACACAAGAAAATGGGCCCAGCAGCCTTTCTATCTCGTTCGAAGATGCGTACAACTACCTCGCAAGAACACTCAAAAGCGTCAAGGACTTCATTCTCCAGCTAGACTACAAGCCAGAGTTGGAAAATCAGTACCCTCCAATGGCAATCGTGTACGGAAATACAGTTCCTTCGGTAAGAGGATCTCACGTGACGGACGAACAAGATATCAAAGATGGTAATTACTACAACTTTTTCTACGGACACGGAGACGGAGTGGTGCACCAAAAATGGCTAATGCCCGAAAGGAAAGGATTCCTGTACTATGACCCAGAAAGCCGTAGGGGCCAAATTGTTGGTAAGTTTAGCAGCCACGCGGGTCACGTGAACTTGATGACAGACTTAAAAGCAATGGGGAAAGCTTTAAATGCAGTTTGGGAAGCTGAAAGAATATGGCAGAAGGAGATTGTTTAAGCTTCTTCATCTTGGTACTGCACCTTGATCCACAACGAACAATCCGTGCACTGAACAATGATCTCGTAACTTGCATCGTCGCCGTTTTCTGTGCCATTGATCAAATCTTCCTCACTTAATCGCATTGAAGCCTCGCTCCGGCACCTAGGACAGTCCAAATCCCACCAGAAATCGTCGCCATTTTCCACGTACTTGAAGTCTTCTAAACTGTAAATATCCAACCCGTCGCCCGTGATGTTGAATCCTTCCCTTTGAGCTGTTTTGACAAGTTTTTCATCGTATTCTTGCCTTAATTCAGGCTCTATAAGTATATTATAAGCTTTCTTAATTAAATCGATGGTCGTGCCGCAACCGGTTCCATTTCCACCAAATTTATCTGGATGATTAGAAAGAAGTTTCTGCTTGTAGGCGTGTCTTATCTGAGAGTCCAGGGCGGATGCTTCCACGCCCAACACCTCGTACCACGACTTGTCGCCGGGCCTCCAGCTGTCCAAGTACTCCATGCTTAATTTCCATGCGATGAGCAAACCGGCGATAAAAGGAAAAGGCGCGGACACGACCGCGCACCTGACACACACGACCGCGCAAATATCAGCGATGAGGTCCAAGCACAAACTTTTCACTATAGATTAGCATGGCCGGTAGTAAGAGAAAAGCCGAAAGCGTAACGGAAGTAAGTGTCAAGGATTACGACACGGAGGCGTCAGTGGTGGTGGGGACGTTTTTCAACGGGCTCGATATCCCAGAGGAAACGCAGTTTGAGCTCTATAAGCACTCCAAGAGACGTGAATACGAGCTTCATGGAGAGAATGAAAGGTTAGAATACACTGCAAATACAGAAAGAGAAGAAGAAAATGATAGATACTGCATGGCCATATACGACCCGGTGACGAAAAGCGTGCAATTAAGCGAAAGTCCAATGTTAACAGGGAATGTATTAGCCAAATCCAAGAAGGTAATGAAAGGACCAAAGATTAAACAACTTGGAGTTAGAAATAACATTCAAAGAAATGCATTGGGTGAAGCGTTTGGTACCAAGAAGGCCAAGTCTGCCATCACCAATTTGGAAAAAAACAGAATCGATTCAGAAAAATTACAAGATTTAGAATTGGATATTGTTGATAGTGTCAAAGATGCCACCCAAGACTTGCCTACAAGACAACAGATGGATACTACGTCTGTTAATGATAGACCTACGCCTAGGGCCAATGTGGAAGCAACCAATGTTGAAGATATTTACCCAATTAAAGATATCATTCCACCTTCTGATTGGAGCAATATAAGAATTGAGCTGATTTTAGAGGCCAATGACGACGAAAAGCTTCAATACTTGCCGTATATTCACTCCAACTACATCAACGACAAGCTTAAAGTGACTCAAGACTCGACCAAAGCCAAGTTATTGTACTATTTGTCTATTTTATTTGGAATTTACCACAATAGAAGAGTTAAAGATAAACAAACTTTAATGACCAAATTCGACTCCCAGCCTTCGGAGTACACCGTCAACACCATCTTGGAGACTTTCACAATCAATAGATCCGGTAATTTCGGTAAATCTAAAGATAGATCTTTCTTTATTGATCCTCATAACGAAGATAAGTTATTGTGTTATATTTTAGCGATTATTTTCCATATTGAGAACTTTTTAATTCAAATCCAACCACTTTCACATGAATTCAACATCAAACCAATGAGATTGGTTAATTTATGTAGAATATTAGGGGCTCAAGTTAAACCTGCTACTGTGAGTCAAGCTGAGGCTTTAGGGATCCCTAGGTCTTTGGCCTCCACTTCCAAGTTGGCTCTGTTGAAAGTCCCTTTCAAACTACCAGAAATGAGTAGAAGAGGTGCAAGAAGATAATTAAAGGTTTAGGTTAGTATAGTTTTTAATATAAATTTATAAAGTAGGAGGCGTGTGTGCACCGGAAACATCAAAAATCATTCAAAATTTGACGGATTTCCTCCGAAGAAGTTTTGTAGGGACGAGAAAACCGTGTAGAAGACGATGCAACGGTTGCTCATGCAACTGCGTGGACAGGTAGGTTACTATAATGGAGTACACTGATGGTGAAGGAGAATGGTGATGTTCGCGCGCTTCTCAGTTGACGCAACACCATCACCCACCAATGTCAGATTCAACCATTGAAAAGAGTCTTATAGAACTCGCTGAATGCGAGAAGAAAATGGATATCGCCGAAAGAGACGCTGAGGCTTACAGGATCACGCAAACGCAGCCGATTTTCTCGGAAAGAAGAGCGTTATTACGTCAAATCCCCAAATTTTGGTACATTATATTGGCCGAGAATGATGACTTCAGTGACTACGTCAGTGTGGAAGATTTGAAGTATTTGGAAGGTTTGGAAGATATCTACGTGGAGTACGATGTCAGCCGCAAAGATGGGGAGCTCAAGAAGGATTTCAGTATAGAAATGACATTTGATGGAACAATGGCACCTAAACAGACGATTAGAAAGCAATTCCAGACTATTTTAGAAGACGGAGAAGAGAAGGTGATTAGTCAGCCTGCAGAAGTGAAGTGGCCGGAAGAATTGGACGCTATAAACCCTCAATTGATCAAGAAGAAGGGCAAAGAGTTGAGTAAAGAGGACAAAAAGCTCTATAGAATGGGGATGAAATCGTTTTTTGCGTGGTTCCTGTGGACAGGAGAGAAGCCAGGGAAGGAGTTTCGAAACGGGGAGGATTTAACTAGGCTTATAGTGGAAGATTTGTTCCCGTACGCTGTCAAGTACTACACCGAGGCATTGCCTGGAGGAGACGACGACGACGAGGACAGCAGCGACCCGGGCGAGTTGTTGGATGAGGAAGAGGAAGAGGAGGAGGAGGAGGAGGAGGACGATGACGACGAAAGACCTGCAAAGAGAAGAAAAGAGTAGAGCATGTAGTGAATAAATAGACAAGCACACCAGCACACCAGAACCCCAAACACCCGTACACCAAATCCACAAACACCCGTGCACCACACCCGTGCACCCACGCGCACACCAGCACGAGCGCCCGCGCGCATTGGCACCTCTTCACCACACTAGTCGCCATGGAAGAGTTTACTGGACCTAACCTTAACATCACACTTTCGTGCCCGGACTGCAAAACGTACCCGCCTGATTTAATAGAGAGGTTCGCAGAAGGAGATATAGTATGCGGAAGTTGCGGCTTGGTGCTTAGTGACCGAGTTGTGGACACGAGATCCGAGTGGAGAACGTTTAGTAATGATGACCAAAATGGGGATGACCCATCACGTGTGGGGGACGCAGGTAACCCTTTATTGGAAGAAAACTTGCTGACGATGATCTCCATGGGGCCAGACAGCGGTCGAATGGGGCGAGACTTGAACAGGGCTCAGCACAGGTCATTAGTAGACAGGAAGGATAACGCATTAGCATCAGCATTTGCCAAGATATCACAGATGTGTGATGGGTATCAATTACCTAAAATAGTGCAAGATGGGGCCAAGGAGGTGTACAAATTGGTATACGAAGAGAGGCCGTTGAGGGGGAAGTCACAGGAGAGTATTATGGCTGCATCGATATTCATTGGGTGTCGTAAGGCCAAAGTGCCTAGATCTTTTAAAGAAATATGGGCATTAACGAATGTGCCAAGGAAGGAGATTGGGAAAGTGTTTAAGATCATGAATAAAATCATCCAAGAAAAGAATGCCACCAATCCAAATGCCTATTCATTGGTGGAAGATAATATTCAAACTACGCAAACCTCAGCCGAAGACTTGATAAGAAGGTACTGTTCGCATTTAGGTTTGAGCACGCTGTTGACCAACAGTGCTGAAGGAATAGCCAGAAAGTGTAATGAAGAAGGGATCTTGGCTGGTAGATCTCCTACTACGATAGCAGCCACTGTGATATATATGGCGAATGTGATCTTTGGGGCCGATTTGCAGCCCAGTAAGATAGCAGACAAGACCGGGGTCAGTGAGGGGACCATCAAGACCAGTTATAGGGTTTTGTATGAGCACCGTGAGAAGTTGACCGATGGGAGTTGGAAGCTTCCGTGATGGAGCGGCGGTGGAGCGGTAGCAGTAGCCACATACAGCATATATAGCCATACATACCATATAGCCATACATAGCCATACATACCATCTCAGCTATAAGTCGATAAGGTCGTGCGAGAACCGGTTTGGGGTCTGCATTCAGAGTTGAATCGTTTGGGGGAAGCTTGGTAGTACAGTCGGCCTAGGACGCTAGCAGGGTCAGGAAGAGGCACAACCAGTCGGCCCAGGGCCAATGGCTGCAAATGTGCCTCCTGCATAGAGCGCGGCTGCAAAATGGCTACAGTTACACCAACACACCAGCAGCATCGGCCTACCTGCCACTACATGACACAAGGTCACAACCCCTTCAACTTCTACAGAACGTGCAGCACCACGGGTTATGCCCATGTGCACACCCGTACACCAACACCCACACACCAGCCGCGTCACGCAGCGATCCCGGTGAGCGCACGCCCCCACATATAACCCTTATCTTTAAAAACAAACAAAGTTTCTTCCTAAGCAACACAAAATGTTTAAAAGTAATTGGTTATCAATATTTAGTAGAAAGAAGAGCAGCGGGGTCAGCGGCGTTAGCGACGTTAGCGGCGACGTTCCTGCACAGTTTCAATTGGAAAAGGACTCGAAATTGGTTAATGTCTCGATGGAGTCACATGACAATGGGTTTATTAACATCAATGTTAATGAGTTAACTTATGCTGAAGCGGCGGCAATGGGGAAGGAAAAGCCGAAGGAGGACGTGGGCGGGAGAGTAGGAAGGAAGGTTGCGAAGGAGCGCCGTTGTTACGAGCCTACCGAGGAATTGTACGACTCGTTGCACGAGAAGTTCAAGTCGGACATTCACTATAAGAAGCATAAGCAGTATAAGGTGAATGAGAAGAAGAGAAGGGCGAGGAAGTAGTGGGAGGCGAAGTAGTGGTAGGGCGACTGCTGGGCCCGTTGGGGCCAGCTGGCCGAGGAAATACCGAGGAATTGCCCAAGAACTCTTGGGCACCCCCCGAATTCTTAGGCGAAGTAGATTAATATACATTGTTTGCTGGTTTGCGGCTACTTGTGATTTGTTTATCTTATCAGCCGCGACAATGTCGCGGGCCGCGCACTACCTGCAATTTTTTCTACTCTTCGCATCTCATCGCATCTCACAAAGGGCAATGAAGAGAGAACACGAAGATAACCAGTTAAAGGAAGAGAAGAGAAAGAGAGAGAAGAAGGAGAAGAAGGAAAGGGCCGAAAAGGCCGAAAAGAAGGAAAAGAAGAAAGAAAAGAAAGAAAAGAAGGAAAAGAAGAAGGAAAAGGCCGAAAAGAAGGAAAAGAAGGACAAGAAGGAAAAGGCCGAAAAGAAAGAGACCCAAACCTCCCAAACCTCCACCCTCGTCCAAACCACCACCACCCAATCCGAAATCGACGCCTTTTACAAAGAAAACTCCCTCAACATCGACACAGAGTCCAAACTCCCACCGGTTCTTGCGTTCAACCAGGTCTCGCTCCACTCCAAGCTCGCTAAACACTTGCAACAGTTCCCCAAACCAACGCCAATCCAGTCAGTTTCATGGCCATACCTTTTGGCCGGCAGAGATGTGATTGGTATCGCAGAAACCGGGTCCGGGAAGACCTTGGGGTTCGGGGTGCCAGGGTTAGACAGTTTATTGAACAATCCTACTTCAGACTTGAAGATCTTGTGTATTTCACCAACAAGAGAATTGGCTATTCAAATCTACGATAATTTGAACCAGTTCCCAGAGGTCAAGATCACGTGCGTGTACGGAGGAGTGTCAAAACAGGACCAAATCAACCAGATCAAGGGCACCAACATCATCGTTGCAACCCCAGGTAGATTACTTGACTTGATTAACGATTCCTACATCGATTTGTCGCAAATCAACTACCTTGTGTTGGACGAAGCCGACAGAATGCTCGACCAAGGGTTCGAAAAGGACATCACCTCCATCATATCGCAAGTTCCTTCCTCCAGACAAACGCTTATGTTCACGGCCACATGGCCCAAGGAAGTGGAGAACTTGGCCGGGAAGTTCATGAACTCTCCGGTTAAAATGCGTTTGGGAGACACCGGAGACGACGAGTTGAACGCCAATAAGCGTATTAAACAGATTGTTGAAGTGATTGAGCCTTTCAATAAGGAGAGAAAGTTGTTCCAATTGCTTAATAACTACGTTAAAGAGCACGAGAAGATCTTAATCTTTGCATTGTACAAGAAAGAAGCTGCCAGAGTGGAAAATCAGCTCAGAAGAAACTTTTCTATTAGTGCTATCCACGGGGACTTGAATCAACATCAAAGAAGTAGTGCTTTAGGAGACTTCAAGCTGGGGAAATCCCAGATCTTGTTAGCTACGGATGTTGCAGCCAGAGGGTTGGATATTCCGAACGTTACTTTGGTGATTAACTTGACATTTCCGTTGACCATTGAAGATTACGTCCACAGAATCGGGAGAACCGGTAGAGCTGGGAAGTCTGGGTTAGCTCATACGTTATTCACCGACCACGAGAAGCACTTGAGTGGTTCGTTGGTGAATATTTTAAGAGGGGCTAACCAAGAGGTGCCAGAGGACTTGTTGAAGTTTGGGGGGCATACCAAGAAGAAGGCCCACAGTGCGTACGGGGCGTTCTTTAAGGATGTAGATATGACCAAGACTGCAAAGAAGATCAAGTTTGATTAGGGTGTCGGGCGTTTCGGCAGTTTCGGGCGGCCCTTTCGGCCCTTTGTGATCTTTCGGCCCTTTGTGCCCACCAGTATATAGAATACAAGTTCCATTTCCTAATTCCTAATTCCTAGTCGGGTGATGCTCTTCTAACTCCTATTGCCATTCTAACTCCTAATTCCTAACTCCTAGTCGGGTGATGCTCTAATTCCTAACTCCTAGTCGGGTGATGCTCTAATTCCTAACTCCTAGTCGGGTGATGCTCTAATTCCTAATTCCTGGTCGGGTGATGCTCTTCTCCCGCGCCACTGACCGCGCACCTCTCCCGCGCACTTAGCGCTCATCGCTGCTTTGCTGTTCTTTAATGTTACCTTTACTTCTACTCCTAACGTACGTGGCGGCTTTTACACCGTTCGACCTGGCGGATTTCTGCCTGCAAACAATCACGACCAAATGTAACACGACGTTTTCATACGTGGACCAAATTAACGATGAAATCTCGCCGGTCATAACGGATTTAGTGGCCACTTCATACTTTAAGTACTTTAAGATCAATTTTGAGAAGGCGTGCAAGTTCTGGGCCGACGAGCACTTTTGCTCGACCGAGAGCTGCGCGGTGGAACTTCTCGCGCTGGGACCAAGCTGGGACGACGTGGTGCTAAATGATGTTAAGCCAGGCTTATTGGGCCGTGCCAATACTGAAGAAGAAGTTGATTATGCTGCCGAGTCGTGTGAGGACCTAGACTATTGTGAAATTGACGACAGTGGTGATTTTGTTAATTTGTTGGAGAATCCCGAGAGGTTTACTGGGTACAAGGGAGTGCAGGCCGAGAGGGTTTGGCGTGCGATGTACGGCGAGAGCGAGCGCAGCGAGAGCGAGCGCAGCGAGCGTGGCGTGAGCCACCGCGGCAGCCAGGACGAGAGCCACCGCGATGACTCCCGCAGTGACTCCCGCAGCCACTCACCAATCTTCTACCGTATCCTCAGCGGAATGCACTCGTCCATCTCCACCCACCTTTCCAACGAGTACCTCTGCCCAGACGACACCGAGTTCGTACCAAATCTCCGTGTTTTCATGGAAAAAGTAGGCAACTTTAACGACCGTATCGCCAACCTTTACTTCAATTACGGTCTAATTTCGCAGGCCGTGACGCAATTCCTCACCAATTATCCCGTGGTAGACTTCATCAAGCAGTCGGACAATTTGATGGTACAAGGAGACGACTACGAGAAGCTCATCACAAGCCTAAATAGCGCCATTTCTCGTGAAACCATCTTTGATTCGTCGCTATTGGCCATCGAACAAGACTCCAAGGACCAAATTAGGGCCAAGTTCCGTAACATTAGCTCCATTATCGACTGCGTAGGCTGCGATAGGTGCCGCATGTGGGGGAAACTTCAGACCATTGGCTACGGAACTGCCATGAAGATTTTGTTCGAGGATAGGCAGACCTTGAAGTTCAAGAGGATCGAGGTGGTGTCACTAATCAACACCTTTGAGCGTCTTAGTAAGTCCATTGAGTCGGTCAAGAACTTCAGGAGGTTATACATGAAGCATTTGGAGGACGTGGAGCAAGGCCGGGCTCAGCCGGGGGACTACGATAAGTTGAACGTGGAAAATAGGGGCTTTGTGTTCCCATTTAGGGAGCAAGAGAGGCGAATTGGTGTTGCAGGTGGTGCTAGAGGGTTTGGTGGTGGTGCCGGAGATACCGGAGTTAAGACCACCACCAAAACCACCACCAAGGCCACCACCAAGGCCAAGGCATCGTTCCACGACTCGCTCGACGAGGTGCTAGCGGCCGTCAAGTTCGTTCTAAACTCCTACAGAAGAGTGCCATTGTACTTTCTTCGTTATGCGCTTGTTAAGCTCAACTATTGGTGGAATGTTTTCATTGGGGTCGATGTTAACGACTACTATGAGCAAGACTATATAAATTTGTTTCATTAATAGAAGTGTGAGGGTCTGGCGTAGCGGTCGACCGAGATCTCTCTAATGTTAATTCCGGCGGTCTCGCCACTAATTCCGGCACCAGTCTCGCGAGCATCTCTCTAATGTTAATTCCGGTGCCTCAAGATGTTAATTCCGGCACCAGTCTCGCTGGCTCACCAGCTCGTCACCGTCTCTCAAATTTAAATGTCTATTAATACATACGAAAACCTATATACTGCCACAGGCAGCGCCCTTAACTGCCTACAATAATACAGCAGCAAAACCAGCTAAACCAGCAGCTCCGAAGGCCATCTTGTTGGCCTTACCTTCATAAGTGGTTGGAACACCAGCAACAGTACTGTTATCTCCGGCGTAAGTAGATAATAAAGTGGATTGGGAAGTGATGGTGGCTTCAACACCGGTGGAAGCAGTGATGGTTGGGGTGGTGGTAACATCGACGTAGGTGATTTCTTCTGATGAAGTTGGGGCGACGTCTGGGACAACTGGTGCGGAAGTGTCTGCTTGTGGTACGACTTCTGGTTCAACTGGGGCAGATGGTGCGACAGCTGGGGCGGATGGTGCGGCCTCAGTTGGAACGGCACTTTCTTCACAAACGGTGGTGTAGACGGTTTCTAATCCACTGACGGTAACGGTGACCAAACTTTCAGTGGTTGGAACTCCAGCAACGGTTTCTTTATCTTTTGTACACTCAACGTCTTCAGAACAAGAAGTGATGGTTACATCTGTGGTATGTTCTTTTGTAACTGTTTGTACACCAGCTTTGGTACAATCAGGTTCATCAGAACAAGAAGTAATAGTTACATCTGTGGTATGTTCTTTTGTAACAGTTTCAGCAGCAACGGCTAAAGCAGCTAAACCTAAGATTCCGAATTTGTATTGCATATTTTTTGTTTTTGTGGATATTTAAAGAATGTATAACAGTAAGTACAAATGTATTTGTGTTTTATAATTGTAATAATTCTAAAAAAGATGCAAGATCTTCCCCTTTATATATTACCCATCGGTTTAGGGCGATGGCGGTGTAGTTTCGAGTCTATTGTACGAGTTTCGTGTTGAAAGACCGTGTTAAATTGGTATGTTAGGCGTTATAGCTCCTTCATCACGGTTTGTGGTATAATTGTACAAAAAGCTTATTTGTTTTTGATTTGTAAATAAATAAATAAACACGATTTCCGAGGGATCCGCGTCGCGATATTAATTATAATTATCGCGCGCTGTCCATTCACACACAATATCGCGCACACACAATAAAGTCGCGCTGTCCGCGTCGCGATGTCGTGCCTTATCGGGAATTACACACCCAATTGCCGAGTCTTGTTCATTGATTATATAGTACATACATTGGGCCCTAATTTAACATCAAGTTCATCTCCCAGTCGCCTATCACGCCCACCCAGTCGTCGCGTGCCAAATTCAACCTCTTTCTCCGCCACACCTCCAACATAATCTGCCTGGCCCCCCAGTAACTCCCCAAGTACTGTGCAATATCGGCACCCCACTTCTTGTACCCCATCTGTAACTCCACCGATATCGCCTCGCACCCGGCAATAAACCCTTGCCAGAACAACGGGATGATGCTCACATCGTCGTTGCTTATTAGGGTCTGTATAGCATTAAGGTGCTCTAATGTAAGCCGGACTTTATCTTGGACGGTCGTGGGCGAACCGTCCTTCAATAACCGTATAAAGTAGATACACAAGGCGTAGTAAAACGACATGATGTGGTGGTACGTGACCTCGTGCATGGGCGAAAAGTACTTCTTTGTACCTTCCTTCTCTTCGAATAGTTTCCAGTCCAACTGCCACGATGTAAGGTTTGTGTCTAGAGCATCCAAGTCGGCTGCAAAAACAGCCGCTTTAGCGGCCGCAGATTGCCCCTTTCGGACACCCGTCGCTTTCCGCCTCAATAGCTTTACTGTCTGCGAAAACAACTGAATTAGCGAGTTGGGCAACCCATACAACGCGTCTGTGGCAAAGTTCTCGTTGTGAGACTTGGTGTTGATGAGCTTTTTATCGATGAAAAGTGGTGTGGCTGGTGTGGCTAGTGACGCACCTGACGCACCTGACGCACCCGATGTGGCTAGTGCGTCCCCAGCTACAATCCCATAATCCCCATCTATTTTGGTATCTACAATAGCGTCGTTGTCGTTCTGCGGGTCCAAGCTCGTCAGGTCCTGGATGATCTTCAACGACAGGAAGATCCGGTGGAGAACACGTGCCTTGGGCGATAGCTTCTTCTTAGTCTTCATCTTTGTGTTGATGACTTTGCCACACCATTTGATATAGTAGCTGGTGTCCTGCATGGTCCCCCACACAAGATCCACAGATATCATCGACATAACTGCACACAAAACGTCTTTGTATTTTTCATTCTTAAGACAAGTTTCTATTTGTGTTTGTGAATCTGAACCTCCAAGTAATCTACGTACAAATACACTTGCTTGATTACGTAAGCGGATACCTAAATTCAAGTAGTATTTCATTGAGTCTGAGTTTTTAGGGAACTTGGACTGCAAGTTGAAAGCAGCCACGGCCAATAGGGCGTTGAGTAGGGCGTTTTTGGCGGTAGACGTTTTTCCTAGGGCGGAGAGCTCGCCGATTGCCGCGAGCGCTCGCGGGAAGTAGATGGTTTTCCACGGCGACTCGGTCAACGGTAGCACCGTCATTAAATCCGCCACATGAGTCACGTAGTAGTTCAAAAGGTACCGGGTAAGTGGTTGGATCTGGAGCGCCGTGGTAGGAAGCCCCGGCGTGGTGGACGGCGTCAACAATTGGAACCCTAGTTTTGGTTCTATTGGGCTCTGTACTATGGACATGAGCGACGAGGGCATCTTGGTGGCCCCGGCCACGCCGTCGACCAAATCGGTGGGCGGGTCGTGCGAGCTGCCGTGCGAGCCACCGCGGGCCTGCTCGGCGTGGAGGTGGATCTCTAAATTCTCGTTGAGTTTGTACGGATTGTCGTAGAAATTGTTCTTGTGAGCGCCGTAGTAAACGGTCGGGTCGGTGGAGTCCATTGGGACCGGCATTGGATGCTGCGTGGCACCAGGAGTGGCACCAGGAGTGGCACCAGCAGAGTGCGTGGTGGAATGGACCGTGCCGGCAGTCCCCGCGGTACCAGGCTGGTTCTTGTGGAACAATAAGTTCAAGAACTCGTTCTGGCTGGTCGTCCCGGCCGCCACGTTGGTCGTCTCGTCGGCGTACGGCGGGAGAAGATCGAGCCAGTGGCTATCACCGTTTAACGCCGCTGCCGTTAAGAGGGCATCGTCCCTAAGTTCGTTGGAGAGCCAGAGCGACCCGGACGAGTCTTGCATGGAGACTGGCGGTGCGCTGAACCCATTGGGCGTCTGGGCCCTAGAGGGCATGGTGCTGATGGTGGTACCAATGGCACCAGTACCCATGGCACCAGTCGCGGTACCCATGGCACCACGCACGGCGGGGCTCGCGGTGTGCGCGCGCACCGGAACCAATTCCGGCACGGGCCCCGCCCTGGAACGCTTCGCCTTAAACACCCCAAACGGCCCCAATAACTTCGTGTGGCCCTTCGTCTGCACCATGTCGTCGTCGGCCGAAGAGCTCTGCAATATCGACAAGTCTCGGTCCATTTGGTCGTAGGTGTCGTACGGAACAAAGTACTTCTGCTGGTCCCACCGCACGAAGTCCAACATCCTACGGTACGAGTACTTCTCGGTGGGGGTATTGGTACCGTCGTCGACCTGGTTGGACTTACGGAAGATGCCCAGCGACGGTGCAATATCACCACGGGGTGTGAACCGCGTGGCCGAAAGCCATACCAAATTAACACCATAACCAGAGCATTTTAGCCCCAATTTCATACAGTTGCGGCACGATGGCCGCCCCAAGTCACACCGTACCTTCCTGGACCTACATGTGATGCACCCATTGAACGATTTGGCCGTTTCCCCCATCCTACGTCTCTTGGGTGGTGGTGTGGAGGACGATTTGGGCGTAGGTACCGTGGGATGTACCGTCTGTGGTACCGTCTGCGGTACTGTCTGTGGCACCGTGGGCGTCGGTACCGTGGCAGGAGCCTGGGCCAGCACTCCCACGTCACCGTGGCCTCCACCAGTCCCCCCATCAGTCTCTCTCTGTTGATTCATTTCCAGTTCCATTAATAATGAAAAGTAAGTGATTTGAATTCCGGGGGCGATGAGAAAGCCGCACATTTGGGTGGTGTGATTACCGGCTATTTCAGGAAGTTTTCGCCGACACATAACCACCAACACTAAATTGTTTCGATTGCTATTGGCGCGTAATACGCGCAGGTTGTGACACGACCGCGACTAATATATTATCATCAACTAACCGCAAAGAATTACCACCGACTATTGCCATTTGCACTAATGTTAGCTAAACACTGGAAATACCCAGACGAAGATATTGTACTTAGTCAATTGAAAGGATTGTGCCGGAGCAACCCGAACTTGGGGTTGATCGAGTCGGAAAAAGTTGTTTTTAATAGGAGTTTGGAAGATCCGGTTAAAGTAAGGTTGATTTCCGGGGGTGGAGCAGGTCATGAACCGATGCATGGAGGATTCGTTGGTGAAAATTTACTTGATGCTGCAGTAAGTGGAGCAGTATTTGCTTCACCTTCCACAAAGCAAATAATGGCAGCTATTAGGGAAGTTACCGGAAAGAAGAAATCCGAGGGTGAAAGCTCAGATATATTAATGATTGTTAAAAACTATACCGGGGATGTTTTACATTTTGGGTTGGTCGTGGAAAGGGCCAAGGCAGAAGGTTATAACGTTGAAATGCTTTCTGTCACTGACGACGTGGCCGTTGGAAGGAAACAGAACGAAATGGTAGGCAGAAGAGGTTTGGCCGGAACTGCTTTAGTACACAAAATCTTAGGTGCTGCATCTGTGGCTTCTTCTGGTGAACTCTCTCAATTATCTCACCTTGCTCGCTTTGGTCAGGCTGTTATAGACAGTCTTGTTACCATTGGTGCTTCATTGGATAGAACTTCGGTACCAGGGAAGCAAACCGACGCATTCACCGGCCCGGACGAGGCCGAGTTAGGTCTAGGAATACACAATGAACCCGGTACGAAGCTTTCTCCCATCCCAAGTATCGATGATTTGGTCAGAGATATGTGGCACAAGTTGGTGGGAGAAGATCCAGACCGCCATTACGTCGACTTTGACCTAGAATCCCACGATTCCGTCGTGGTAATCAACAATATTGGTGGCACTTCGTCGTTGGAATTGTACGCCATTGCCGAGCACGTCATGGCCGCTTGTCCGTTTACCAAGAGACCTAAAAGAGTTTATATTAGCGATTTTGTAACGTCGTTGAATGCTCCAGGGTTTAGTATTAGTGTGATGAACCTCTCCAAAGTGGAATTCGCAACCAAAGTCCCGATAGCGCAGGTATTGCAATACCTTGATGCCCCTACCGATGCTCCTGGTTGGAAGCCTAAGACCTACAGTAGTGCCAAGTGGGACACTCTACCAGAGCCTAAGAAGGTCGTGGATACAGTCAGCAATGTGACGTCCTCGTTGCAATTCGATGGTCAACTGTTCCTCACTAAGTTGCTCAGGGCTCTTGACCGTCTCAAGGCCAAAGAACCTCTTATTACAAAATACGACACTTTGGTAGGAGATGGTGACTGTGGAGAGACTTTGGTACTGGGTGCAGATGGAATCATTAAAGCTGCTGAGTCCCCTGAATTCAAACAATCTTTAAACGATCCAATTGCTACATTATCTAAGATCACGGAGGTCGTGGAAGACTCAATGGGTGGGACCTCGGGAGGAATTTATTCGATCTATTTAACGGCATTTGTAGCTCAATTGAAGAAGCAAGACTCGATAACAATGGACTCTGTGGCCGAAGCCTTGCACTCGGCTTTGTACAATGGTCTTTTCAAGTACACAAAAGCACGTATTGGTGGCAGAACGTTGGTGGATACTTTGCAGCCATTCGTGGACGGTTTGCACACGACCCGCAATTTACCGGAAGCTTTAATGGCTGCAAAAAAAGGGTGTAACCAGACGAGTCAATTAGAGGCTAAGTTTGGTAGGGCCAGTTACGTGGACGAGGCGGAATTTGGGGACGGTGTGCCGGATCCTGGTGCCGTTGGTTTATTGGCTTTAATCGAGGGGTTCTGTGAGTAGAACCACCAGGGTACCGTGGTGGTACCGCAGTGGTAGTGCTCGGCAGCTCGGCAGCACCGCAGTGGTTCCACCCATATAAGTAGCTCCATATAACTATATAGCAATAAAACTATAAAAGATGATCATCGACGTAGAACAGTTCAAAGAAGTCATTGTTATAGGCGGAGGAACGTGTGGATTAGCCGTGAGTGCCAGGCTCTGTGAGCTGTGCCCTGGGTCCGTGTACACAGAGGACGAGCACCAACGGTTCCATTGGCTTAGGCAGAGAGGCAACAAGATCAATTTGGTCAGTAAGAAGTCGTGCAATCGGTTCAATTCTCTGGGGGCTTTAAAGCCACAAGATTTACTTGTTCTTGACGCCGTTTCCAACACTTTTTTGGGCCAATGGGACAAGCAGTTTGATGCTTGCCAGATACCGTACCTCCGGTCGCCCATGTTCTTCCACACGGACCCGGTGGACGTGGACGGGATGGTCAGTTATGCACATCTCCAAGATAGAGAGGGAGAGCTTAAAGAGATCCAGAACGTCGTGGGGAAGGAGCAGTCAAAGCACCAACAGAAGAAGAACAGAAAAAGGAAGCCCTGCTGCCAGTACACCCACGATAGGCCCGGGCTTGTGGACGTAAATATGCGAGACTGGCGAGACTACTACCGGCCATCGACGCAGCTCTTCCACGACTACTGTATGGCGCAGATCGACAGGTACAACTTGCACAACGTAGTAGAAAAGGCCGAAGTTGTTTCTGTGGAGTATAAAGATATCTATATTCCACAAAAAGATTATCATTTGAAAGGAATCGTGGTGCGGACCGGAGATGGCCGGGTCTTTGGCTGCGAAAAGTGCGTGGTTGCAAGTGGCCATAAAGGGAAGGTCAACATGCCTGCGGCGTTTGGTCCAAGCCATCTGCCAATGGGTCCACCTAGGGACTTAGATGCTTTATGTCATACGACCGATATATTCAGTGGCGCCGTCCAGTACCCACCTGCGGCGAAAACCCTAATGATCGTAGGCGGAGGTCTTACGTCTGCGCAGCTCGCCGACCTAGCCATTCGTTCGGGCGTCCAGAAAGTGTACCTCGTGTTGAGGGGCAGTTTAAAGGTAAAGCACTTTGATTTCCACCTCGACTGGGTCACCAAGTACAAGAACTTGAAGAAATCGTCGTTCTACCTTCAGGACACCGACGAAGAAAGGCTCCAGATGATCCAGGACGCCAGGCAGGGTGGCTCGGTGAACCCCGAGTACCACAAGAAGCTCATGAAGCTTGAAAAACTGGGGTGTTTGGAGATCTTGAAGCATACCGAGATCTCCCGGGCCGTTTGGGACAACGGGTGGACCTGTGAGATGGAACTGAATGGTACCAGCACCACGGCCAGCACCTCGGCCAGCACCAGCTCCCGCACCACCCTCCGCGTGGACTACGTTGTGTGTGCCACAGGAATGCAGCAAAGCGTAGAATCGCTCCAATTCCTTCGCCCCATTCTTCAGTCCCACCCGATCGACACCGTCAGCGGGTTCCCCTGTTTGACCGATAACCTCCAATGGGGCGAGGAGGTGCCACTTTTCATGGTAGGCAAGAATGCACTGTTGAAAATGGGCCCATCTTCAGCCAACTTGGACGGAGCCCGACTCGGAGCAGAACGGGTGGGGTGGTGGATCCAGCTGCTTCGCCGTGAAGCGCACCAGGAGTTGCACCAGTGCACGGACCAGGCCGCGCACCAGGCCGCGCACCACGAGACTACCACCACCGCCGCCGCGGACCGCGCACTGGCCCTCGCCAGCCTCGCCCACGCCAACGGATTCGTCGGTTTCAACCGTTACACCCTTCTCTAGTACTACATATATTACAATAGACAATACATATCAATAAGTGACCAAATCTATATCGTCGTCGGACCCACTTTCCACCAGAACGCCCCGGTTCCGGCGCCAGACCCGGTCGATGATCCGTATGGAGAACTGGGCCGACCCAGACTGCGAGATCCTAAAGAACTTCTTGACGTCTTCCTTCGCCAGCTCGTCGTAGCAGTTGGTACCGCCTACCAACATCGGCCATTGGATCATTAGCGGTGCACATTCCAAGAACGAAGGGTTCGGGATATTCCGGATATGTTGGATGAGCCCCACCAATTTTGCAGCCACCGGCCGCACGGCCGGGCTATCGTAGCTCAACTGGAAGCATTTGGTGAAGATGGTCACTATACCGGCCAACACGTACGACTGCTGGCACAAGTCCATCCAGTTGAACACGAGGATATTGTTGCTTCGGTCGACCTGTGGGTCGAACAAAAGTCCCTGTGGGATGCCACCACCAGGGAAGTCCTGCGGCGATAGCACCGTTTGCTGCGAGTAGAAGTGCACTTTGGAGAACCGGTACAAGTCCAGAAGAATTCTTAGGTGATAGAATACCTCCGGGTCTTCCCGGGTCAGGTCGCCGCGCGCTGGTGCCAGGTCGCCCCGCGCCAGGCCGGCCGCGGCCGGGTCCCTTTTCTCCCTCTTTGCTCGCCCTAGCACCTTAATAAGGTCCTTCACCACCGGCAAGAAGTCGTGGTGGAACCCGAATAGCAAGTTAAACCCGGAGCTTTTGATAAACCCGAAATCTTGTAGCACTTTGATCTCGTACGGGTGGCTAATGCTGAACAACAGGTCTAGCTCTGCGTCGGTGCGAAGCGTCCCACCGCGGTGCGAGCTGAGCCCGGCCAAAAGCTCGAACGATATGTACCACAACTTGCAGAACACCAATACTGACGACTTGGTGCTATCTGGAGTGCGACCGTACTTCAAAAGTAAGTCTTTGGCGCCACGGAGGTGTGGTCTCCAGTCCTGTTTCGTGTTGGAAGCGTTGGACGACGTAAGGAGTAGTACTGTGAGTAGCACGGCTTCTATATTTGACGTGACGCTTCTCTTGTTGCTATCGTTCAAAGCTGGGCCGAGGAGCTTGAGGCATTTGGAAAGGTAGTGGCAGTACGCTTCTTCGTGGGCTGAAGGTGTTTGTGCCGCGCCTGGGCCAGAAGCTGGGCCGACACCTGGTATGGACACTGGCGCGGTGGTCGTGCCAGGACCCTCGCCCGGCACGGGGCGCTCGTCGCGCACCTCCGCACGAGCCTTGGCCCCTTGCGCCAAAATGGCTGCTAATAAGAACGGCTCGTGCGACGCTCGCGACAAGATGATGTCTCTGGCCGGATTGAAGTAGGTGCCAGTGGTTTCGTCGTAGGGAGGGAACGGTAGAATGATTTTGGAGAAATGGTGGTAGAAATGGTGGAGGTAAGTCTTTTCTTTGGGTGTAAGTTTGATAAAGTCGAACGGGACGTTACGCGGAATGGCGGTGGGGTCGGTGGGTCCAGTCGTGGGTCCAGTCGTGGGTCCAATCGTGGGTCCAGTCGTGGGTCCAGTCGTGGGTCCAGTCGTGGGTCCAGTCGTGGGTCCAACTGTGGGGCCACTCGCGGTCCCGCGCACCGCGGACAACGGGCTCTGGGACGTGCTCGCGCCATACCGTTGCACAGTCTCAGGCCGCGGCAGCCTATCAGTAGCAGAAGATGCTTCCAGAACCTCTTCTTTCCGGTCGACGTTGGACTCACCCATCATCGAATCGACCAAATTATTCAAGTCTGATGCCAAAAGGTTTAAATCAGCGAACAAATCGCCGTTGGGCGAAGAAGCTGCGGAGCTGAGCTGCGGCGTGGCCGGTGGGAAATGGACCGAAGCTTGCGGCGGGCCGTACGCAGCACCATAAGTGGATGTTTGCGAGCCATAGGGCGAGTGCCCGGCGTACGGGTAAGGGTGGTAGGCCGTATAGGAGGCCGTAGGGACGTGCGAAGGTCCTACACCACCAATTGACCCAACCAGGTCCTGTCGCCCCGTGCCTCCCGCCTGCAACGGTGCTTGTGGGCCTGCCTGCACCGCTACCTGTGGGCCGAGCTGTGGACCTAGCTGTGGGCCCGCCTGGAGCCCCGCCTGGAGCCCTACTTGGAGCCCTACTTGTGCTGGCTGCCCACCAAGCCCCAGAAGCACCGCTTGACCCGCCCATGGCGTAGCTAGCGTAGTATAGTTCATGTCTCTTGCCGTCTCTCGTGCCTCTCCTTGCACACCGCCATCCGGTCGGTACGACCTATGCTTCTTCAGTACCCTTAGCACCCTTTCGCCAGCTTGTGGGTACGAACATACCTTGTTTAGTCGGGAGCACTGGCCGCACCCGGGCTTGGCCTCGTCACATTTGATCTTTCTCCGCTTGCATTCTCTACACCCGTTCTTGCTGTACGTCTTTTTGGTCAACGCCATTGGTGGTGGAGGTGACGTCTTTGGTGACAAGTGCGCGCGGGACGAGTGGGACAAGCAGCGCGGCCAGTGGTGCGGCCAGTGGTGCGACCGGTGGTGCTGGCTCGGTCGACGGCTCGTCCTACGGGTCGCACCGGTATTGACCTCGGCTCGTTTGGAACGGTCACGTGACCCAAACTTTAAATGAAATTGTTTCAATACAAGCCGTGGATTAGCCGAGTTTGGCTGTTGTGCTGCCTTCTGTGAGCTTAGGGGAGTGTAGCGGAGTGCAGTATCAGCAGATAACGCAGAGAACCGTAGATATCTGTGCAGTGATAAGTGGTGATGTTCGTGGTATGAGAATTACGCGTGTAAATTTGAGACCGTTTCTATTAAGTCGTTGTGGGCCTGGCTGGGCCGGTGCGGGTGGTGCAGGCTACGTCCGCAGTGGACCCATGCCGTCCCATGGCTCGCCACGCACTACTACTATACACTATTATACACTATCCTCTCTCTTTCGCTTCTTAGCAGGCTGCTCTTTATCGTAGCTGGAATGGAGAAACTCGTTGACATCGAAATCCAACGGGTCAGGACTGATCATTTCGTCTTTAATCTCGCTGATTTGGCCCGTTGTTGCTGGCGCAGACTGTGCAATTGATGCGTCACGTGATACAGGTCCAGTACTAGCCTCTTCTATTTGCTGTTGCTGTATTTGCTGCTGATTTGATAGCCTCTGGATCCAATCTTGGACCTGTTGGATCGACTGGCCCTGTTTGTGGATATTTTGCTCCAATCCGTTAATGAAATCGTTGGATGGGGTGTTTGGAATACTCAATTCTGGCCATTTAGGCGAATCCAATGGTAAATTTGATGTAATTTCTTCAATGCTCGACTTCAGAGGAATGTGTTGTGGTTGGTGTTGCGGCTGGTGTTGTGGCTGGTGTTGTGGTGTTTGGTTTTGCAGAGTTTGGTGCAGCGACGTACTGGAGCTGCTTCTTCCGTACGCTTCGTCCATTAACATAAGCCTTGGACGTCTTGAATGCTGCATTACGTTATCAAAATCTACGTTGGGAGTCTCTCCCACTTCCAAGATCTTCCCGGTGTTTGATTGGCCGTAAACTGTCGCTAAGAAATTGAGTATCTTGTCCAACGTTTGCGATTGCTTCTGGTGCCTTTCTCTTGTGATCAAATTCTCCAGCCACAACGTCTTGTTGTCTTTTCTGATTCTTCTCAAGTCTTCCAGAATAGCCAATTGGTTTAGCTTAATCAGTTCTAGCTCTCCCATAACCAATTTTAATGTGGCCTTGTTATCCACCAATTCGTTGTCGGAATTCATCGATTTCTGCCTAACTATCTTATCAAGGAGGTCTTCACGGTCTTTTTGGAAGAAGGAGTTCTCGAATTTCCAGTTCTCGTCGCTGTTCTTGTCGTCTTTTAGCGTCCCATTGTTGATATCTTGCACTTTGTGCCATCCATACATGTTCAATTGACGCACAAAACTGGCAAAGTTGTTGTGCTTGAAGTACTTGGGTAAGATATTCTTCATAAACTCTTCTCTGTGGAATACTTGGAACGTTTTCCCGTTGTCTTCCCATCGTATGTACTCGGAGTTGGCCGGGTCGTTGACCATCGACCAAATTTTCATCACAAACGCCGGTCTGGCCTTTGGGGCACTTTGTTCTTTACGCTTTTTGCCGCTTTCTTCGATTGGTATTGGCGGGAAGTTGATTTGTGGTAGTACAGGCTCCGATAATGGCGGGAGCGGTGGGAGGTTCATGTAGTGCTTCGGTTGAGTCACAAGCTCACCTCCTACGCCTTCAATAGCTCCAAGAGCTTCGTTTGTGGTGGTATTTTCGGTGCTATTGGCCCCGTTGGCCCCGTTGGCCACATTAATGGTGTCGGCGGCAGAATTGCTGGAAAACTCGTTACCGCCAGAATGACCTGCTCCAAACGCCGCATGGCCGTCTCCACCGCCGACCCCGTCGCCCCCGTCGCCCCCGTCGCCCCCGTCGCCTCCTCCGGGCAGAAAATTCAACATCTCTATAATATCGTCGTTGTATGACATACCGTTACAGATGCGTTTATTAGTTGTTATATATACAAGGAATTCTAGAAGGTTCGACAAGCGCGGGTCGTGTGCGGGATGGGATGAGAGGGTGGTGCGAGTGGGACGAGGTGTGGGACGAGGTGGTGCGGGCTGGCACGAGTGCGACTGAGGGCTGGCACGAGCGCGACTGAGGGCTGGCACGAGCGCGACCTGCCTACCCCATCTTAAACAAATCGTCCAACTTAATCCCGTCAATTATCCCGTGCGTCTCGCAGTTCGCACAACTGCATTCGTCCGAACACGTACACTCAGGGTACGCAGGTAGAACAGGAAGTGAAAGATCAAAATCCAACGGTAGAGACACGCCCGCCATTTGTTGAACAGAATCTTGTGGCCAATGAAGGCAGTCGTCACAGGTACAATCGTCACCACATTGACAATCAATAGGCTTGATTCTATTCTTTAAAGCTTCTCTTTCGGCCTCTTTATTGTTATCCACAAACTTGATGCGGCTCAAGTATTTAGTAAGAATGGCCTGTTTATTGGAATGATTGGAAGAACAGTTGCATTTTGTGGAGCAAGTCTTTTCTTTTGTCTTGCAGCAGCCCAGACTGACCGATTTAGGCTTAGGTTTCAGCACTTTGCACCCACACCCACTGGTTATAAAGCTATCGGCACCAATTTTTGGTCTATTTCTGGTTATATTGAGCCCATCTTCGCGGTAAGGGCCTTTGATTTCGCCCAGTTTGATATCTAAGATCTGTTTATCGCTGTATTGCTCCAAAACCAAGTTTCCTTCGACTGTATTGTACTTGTAGCAGTAGATGGCTATTCTATAGTCGGGGTTATTTTCGATATTAGGCCGACCTTTGGACCTAACTTGAATGAGCGGCCGCTCGGTGTGCTTGCACGAGCTAGAACGGTGGCCCCGTATGCACTCTAGACACGAGTATTTGGTGGTATTTAGGAGGATCATGGGGAAGGATAGTGATGAAGACTGGTGATGTTTGGTGCGAGTTTCCCGAAAGGGAAGTGATATTTGCGCGGTGAGGCGAGTGGGCCGGACGTCGCAAGTCGGCCCAGCAGGTCCCACCGCAGCGGAGACTCAGGCCACACCACAGCGACGATTCTGGCCACACCACACAAGCTGTTCGAGATCTTTCTTCATATTTCGCATCGCACGCCCCATTGCAACCCATTCACACTTTCAAACTCCATTTTTACACAAAAATCACCAAAATTAAACAGGCCCAAACTGCTGACCTTCGCAGGTATGAGATATACGCCGCGCGCCATTCCGCGTAACTTTCCTCCCGAGCGCAGCGAGCAGGCAAGCGCAGCGCGCCAGAAAAAGCCGGCGGCAGCCACCGTCGTCCCGCACCATCGCACGCACCGTCGCACCTCCCGCACCACTCGTCCCACACCCAAAAGTCGTGTCCCGTCCACACGCCTACCCTCAACCTCATCGCATTTTTCACCTCATCGCATCCCACCAACCATGGCAGTCTTAAACTCCAACCCCGAAATCCTCTTACGTAAGAGAAAAGACAACGACAGAAAGCGTTTGGAGAAGCAAGAACAAGCAAGAGAAAGACAGCAGAAAAAAAAGAGCACAAAAAAGTTCATTAGGGCCGAAACATTGATCTCCAACCACAAGTCAAAGGAGTTGGAAGCTAAAAGAGTTAAACACATCACCAAGCATGAAAGGGCCAAAGAAGAAGGCACTGAGGGCACCAGCAAGTTGGTTTTCATCGTTAGAGTGCCTAACCACGCCAAGGGGCTTAAAATCCCGGGCAAAATCACCAAGATCTTGAATCTTCTTAGACTCCAGTCACCTAATACCGGGACGTTTGTTAAGCTTAATAGCACCACCGAGCCGTTACTTAAGCTTATTTCTCCTTATATTGTGGTGGGTACCCCGTCATTGGCTTCCATAAGAAAGTTGTTCCAGAAAAGAGCCTGCATCAAGCAAGACGATAAGATAGTCAAATTGGACAACAACGAATTGGTCGAAACTCGTTTCGGGGACGACTTGGGATTGATATGTATTGAAGACTTGATCCATGAGATAGCCAATGTTTCCGACAACTTTAAAGCCGTTACTTACTGGTTGATGCCATTTAAGTTAAATGTGCCAGTTTCTGGTTGGGGGCCACAAGCTAAATTGGCCAAATTACAACATGCCAATAGCTCCAGGAAGAACATTAGTTTAGCCGGGAACGCTAAGTTAGAAGAGGTGGATATAGATAAGGTTATTGATGAGCAGAATTAGTGGTGAAGTGACTATACCAGGCTCTGGTTCTGCGCGACGCACATTTCGGTCTGCTGCGTACTTTTCAGCACTGTACAGTAATATAAAACGCGATAATCGCAGTCTCTCTCTCTCTGGGCGCACCTTTCAGGCCACTGCGTACTTTTCAGCACCGCAGCATCTACCACGGTCTCGCGCCATCTCCCGCACCATAAGACGCGCCGGTTGTCTCCTCCACATCATGTACTCCCTCTACCAACAGCTCCAAACACCGAACGATTACACTTTTAAACTTCTTCAAGTGACTCCGGAGCTATTGGAGCACCTTAAGTCCGGCGCCAGCGACTTGTCTATCAAATCCAGCGACTCAAAAGACGATTTGGTGCTCTGTACCGAAGACATGACTTGGAAGATGAGACAAATGAACCACTCCAACACGGTGTTATTGATGAAAGAAGTGGCGGAACAGCACGGCAGCTACGCCGGGTGCGCCAGTTTAACGTACGAGTACGAATTGACCAAAGTTGGCGGCACCATTAACGCCAGCGGTTTACCTGTTTACAGCGGCACCAGTTTGAATGGTACTGAGCCGGGCACCACATTGGAATCGCTCATTGCCGACCTGCCCATCTCCCGGGCGCAATTCTTTGGCCAGTGGTACGAGATGGCCGGGTGCGAGGTCGACGGACAGGCGGTGATTTTGGCCGCCTCGCTAATCGAACGCTTCTTAGATGTGTTTATTACGGTAGTGATTAGTGCAAAAATAGACTTCAACCTGCAGGAGTTCAACGTGGACTTGGACGAAATGGTGGACAAAGTGGCGGCCCACGACGCCGTGTTCAACCGGTCCATGGTGGTAACTTTAGTCCACAAGTTCTGCACCACCAACGGCACCAAGTACCGGTTGAATAACCCCGCAGTCTCTAAATGGATAGGGATCCACGTCCTTGAAAGAAGCGGCGTTATTGAGATGAAAGATTTTTACCTAAAGTGGAAGAGTGCTCTCCCGGCCTTCTACAACGTTCCGATCGATATTTCTACGCTAAGAGGCCACTTTTACCGTCCCACACCGACCCATATCCAGTACCTTAGCCCGGCCAGTTTGTCGAACCAAGACCTCCATACGCAAATCAAAGAGTTGTTTAGCGTGTGCAAAGAGTGGGAGTTTGATGAGTTTGTTCCGTTTATAGCGAGGTTTGTTCCGGGGAACAAGAAGGTGGAGAGTGTTTTGTTGAAGTATGCCAGGAAGAGGAAGGTTGGGCGGAGGTTCGTGGTGAGTCCGCGGTAGGTGGCACGAGACTGGCCAGCTGCGACCTGGACCTGCGACCTGGACCTGCGACCTGGACCTGGCACGAGACCGGCCACCCGCGACCCGCAACTCCCATCCAGGGTGTGCCCTGGCCAGTCGCTCGCCGTGCTCGGCCTCATCGTCCACTGCCTTCTACCTCCACTCCTCCACTCCAATGGATAACCAACAATTCTTTGTATCACTTGTCAGCGGTGCCTGTGCTGGGACGTCCACCGATTTGGCGTTTTTCCCAATCGACACTCTCAAAACAAGACTTCAAGCTAAAGGTGGGTTCTTCCAAAACGGTGGCTACCGAGGTATTTACCGGGGGTTAGGCTCGTGTGTGGTTGCTTCAGCTCCATCAGCTTCGTTATTTTTCATAACTTATGACACTATGAAAGTGGTTACAAAAGATAAATTCCTGCTGCCCGCTATTGGTCACATGATCTCGTCGTCAATAGGTGAAATAATGGCTTGCTTGGTCCGAGTGCCGGCTGAAGTCATAAAGCAAAGGACTCAGGCGGGCGTGTTGGGTCCAAACTCCACGTCTTTGATGAACTTGAAACACTTAATTGCTAATAAACTGGGTGAAGGAGTTATCCGAGGTTTGTACAGAGGTTGGAACACGACCATCCTAAGAGAGATTCCTTTTACTATCATTCAGTTCCCGTTGTACGAGAAATTCAAGCTGATGTGGGGGTCTAATGGTACAGAAGTTTCTTTGATAAAGGGGGCCATGTGCGGCTCATTGGCTGGTGGTATTGCAGCTGCTTTGACTACTCCTTTAGATGTAATCAAGACTAGAATTATGCTTAACACCGAACGCGTTGGTTTAGGCACGTTGGTTACTACTATGGTCAAGGAGGAAGGTTATGGTGTATTTTTGAATGGGATTGGGCCTAGAACGTGTTGGATTAGTGCTGGAGGTGCTATATTTTTAGGGTGTTATGAGCTTGTACATAGTTTGTTAGAATAGACGAGATGGGACGAAATGGGACGAGATGGGACGAGCGTAGGGCGAGCGTGGGCCCAGTGCTGGAAGCAGCTAGTAAACTTATATCACGTGATGCGATACCCAAACACCAGATCCGCCACATCCTTACACCAGCGGAGTTGGGGTGTTTAAACGGGTCAATTTCCACTGTAATTGATCTGGAAAAAAGCGTTTCTGAATATTCTGGCCCCGCTTACCCTCCACACCACCTCCATTGCCTCTGTAATACCCGTGGCGTCGCTAGCTCCAACAATCCAATCGTCTTCACTGGTCATCGGTTGGTGCACGACCCCAATAAAATCTTTTTACTTAAAAGCTCTGAATTTGACGTTTAAAGAGCTGGAAAAGGCACGAGTATCAGTGGTGTTTGCCTCAAGTCACTGGGCCACCTCTGGTACGCCCAGCATCCCGCCAAACCCCGTTAGCAGGAGCCGTCCAGAACAGCTAAAACGGAAGCGGAGCCGCCGGTGGGCGCACGACCGCGCATTATTAATACTGAGCAATCCCATCACTTTATAATCAAAGATGTTTAGAAACACACAGCAGTTAATTAAGTGTTATAGATCACTTAAAGTGTGTAGAGTGAGTGCATTAAGGAGCTTGAGCCAGGGCGGCACGCTCGGGGCAAGAACACCGGGCGAAATTCACGTTTCCACGCCGGTAGAAGCGCCGGAAATCCACCCGCCAGAAGGGTCTTCCATCTCGCTTAAGAATGCTAAAAGAGATGATTCATTATTTGGTACCAGGCCAATCTACTTGGATGTACAAGCCACCACGCCTACGGACCCGAGGGTTTTGGACAAAATGTTGGAATTTTTCACGGGATTGTATGGGAATCCCCACTCATCCACACACTCATACGGGTGGGAAACGGAACTGGAAGTGGAGAAATCAAGGGGTTATATTGCGGAGGTGATCAAGGCCGATCCGAAGGAGATCATTTTCACCTCCGGGGCCACCGAGTCCAACAATATGGTGCTTAAAGGTATTGCCAGGTTCTACAGAAAGACTAAAAAGCATATCATTACCACTCAAACTGAGCACAAATGTGTGTTGGATTCGGCCAGGTACTTGCAAGATGAAGGGTTCGATGTGACCTATTTGCCAGTCAACAGCGAAGGGTTGATCAGCTTGGACGATTTGCGTGCTGCCATCAGAAAAGATACAGCATTGGTGTCTATTATGGCAGTAAATAATGAAATTGGAGTTATTCAACCACTTAAAGAAATTGGACAAATTTGTAGAGAAAATAAAGTTTTCTTCCACACCGACGCCGCACAAGCTTATGGTAAAATTCCAATTGATGTTAATGAAATGAATATTGATTTATTGTCAATTTCGTCACATAAGATTTATGGACCAAAGGGAATTGGTGCTTGTTACGTTAGAAGACGTCCTAGGGTCAGATTGACTCCACTTATTTCTGGAGGTGGCCAAGAAAGAGGTTTAAGATCCGGTACTCTTGCCCCACCTTTAGTTTGTGGGTTCGGAGAAGCGGCCAAATTGATGATGGAAGAGTCCGAATCCGATAAAGCTCACATCGAAAGACTCTCGACCAAGCTCAAAAACGGTCTTTTGTCCATTGCAGAAACACAGTTCAATGGCTCCAAACAGCCTGAAAAACAGTACTCAGGTTGTGTTAATATCTCATTCGCTTATATCGAAGGTGAATCGTTATTGATGGCTTTAAAAGATATCGCATTGTCTTCAGGTTCTGCGTGTACTTCCGCATCGTTAGAACCTTCTTACGTGTTGCACGCACTTGGAGCTGACGACGCTTTAGCTCATTCTTCAATTAGATTCGGTATTGGTAGATTTACCACCGAAGCTGAGGTCGATTACGTCATCGAAGCTATCAACCAAAGAGTTGATTTCTTAAGAAAGTTATCTCCGTTGTGGGAAATGGTCCAAGAAGGGATCGACTTGAACACCATCGAATGGAGTGAACACTGATCTGCTTGTTTATAGTAATGTATTGAGTTTGAACCACAGGGCCGGTACCGGCCAAGACCGTGGCCCCTGCGACTGTGCGACTCGCCGGTTGCGCGCCGGTCTATTAACCTCCAATTTTTCACCTCTCCAATTTCTTCTCTAAATGTCACAACCAGAACAAAAGAAACCAAAAACTGTATCCACAAAAACAATCACCATCTTGCCTGGTGATCATGTGGGGCAAGAGATCTGCAATGAAGCAATCAAAGTATTGAAAGCAATCGAGTCGGCCACTCCTTTCCAAGACATCAAATTCGAATTCCATCATCATTTGATAGGTGGGGCAGCTATTGATGCCACTGGGGTCCCATTACCTGATGAAAGTTTACAAGCTGCTAAGAATTCAGATGCCGTTTTGCTTGGTGCCGTTGGTGGGCCAAAATGGGGGACCGGTGCCGTTAGACCGGAACAAGGTTTGTTGAAAATTAGAAAAGAATTGAACTTGTACGCTAACTTAAGACCTTGTAACTTTGTGTCCGATGGATTATTAGAACTTTCACCTTTAAAATCCGAAGTCGTTAAAGGAACTAACTTTACTGTCGTTAGAGAATTGGTCGGTGGGATCTATTTCGGTGAAAGGGAAGAACAAGACGAGTCACGTGACGGCCAGACTGCATGGGACACGGAAAAATACACCGTTGAAGAAGTTACCAGAATTACCAGAATGGCAGCTTTTATGGCTTTACAGCACAATCCTCCGTTACCGGTGTGGTCTTTGGATAAGGCCAATGTATTGGCATCTTCAAGATTGTGGAGGAAAACCGTTGATAAAGTAATGGCTGAAGAATTCCCACAACTTACTATTCAGCATCAATTGATTGATTCGGCTGCAATGATTTTGGTTCAAAGCCCTAAGAAATTGAACGGGATTGTCATCACTTCCAACATGTTTGGTGATATTATTTCCGATGAAGCTTCAGTTATTCCTGGTTCTTTAGGTTTATTACCTTCTGCTTCTTTAGCTTCTTTACCTGATACCAATAAAGCTTTTGGGTTGTACGAGCCATGCCACGGTTCTGCCCCAGACTTGGACCTGAATAAAGTTAACCCTATTGCAACCATCTTATCTGTTGCTATGATGTTAAGATTATCATTAGACTCATTGAAAGAAGCTGAAGCTTTAGAACAAGCAGTAGGTAGAGTTATTGATTCCGGGATCAGAACTGCAGACTTGCGTGGTACTAACTCAACTCAGGAAGTTGGTGATGCCATTGCCGAAGCTGTTAAAGATATATTGAAGGCTTGATACATATTCACGTGCGCAGCACGGGATTATGGTCACGTGTCACGCCCTGTGAAACCCGTCCCTATATGTTACTACTAAATATATATTAACTATGTATCACGTGCGCAGTCACGAGCCTCCTACTTTCCTTCACTTTTCAAAATCTATATCGATCTTACCACTAAGTATATCGCTCAAATACGCCATGGAATCGAACTGGTTCATGTACAAGTCATCGCCGACCTCCTCAGTAAGTGTTTTGTTGGTGTCGTCTCTTGGAATGACCTTCTTTTGCGGGTCCCTATCTTGAAGGAGCTCATTGATGATGGTATTTTCACTGGAAATGGAGCCATGAGTCAACACTGGCGATTCGGTGATGGTTCCTCTTTTGGGTGAATTATGGTACTCTTCGGGCGAAAAATACTCGTCTTCTGAACTAACCATATACTTTGGGATATCCATGAACCCGGTTCTTCCCGGGTTTAGCGTTCTTGGTGCTGGAACCTGCTCTTGGTTGTAGTCATCATCCTGGTCCTGGTCCCACAGGATTGAAAAATTCATATCAATCTCCTTACTAAACTGGTCTGCATACTGTGAAGGGGTTAAAGACTGCAAAGAAACGTCTCTTTTCATGAAATGTGATGAAAACGGCGTGGGTGGTGTCCTGATGGTGGAATTGACACTGCTTATTCTCTCCTTGAACGATTCCCCCATATCTACATCTCTTTCTCTTGTCCCAAACCATGGCTCATTCGATGCTCTTGGAGCTAATGATTTAAGTGCCTTGGGCACGTGCGCGGCGTCACGTGAGTCACGTGAGTCACGTGAGTCACCGACCGTACCTGCTGACCTATTATCACGTGCTGACCTAAAGTCAGTATCCAGCATTGAAGATTCCCTTGAAAATTGGACCCAATTAGCTTCCTGATCATCGAATGGTATACTATGTGGTGCCTTGATGGTCGTGTCAGACACGTCCCGGGTAGTTTCGGATACGTCTCTCGTTGAAGGGCTCTGCATATGATCAATCATCGTGTCGTTCATGAGGTTATCTTCTTCGACTATTCTTTGGTAAGCGTTTGGTTTGTGACTCACTGGCACGTGGAACGCTTTGGCCTGATTGGTCCTGTAGGATTGAGGGATGTAGCCGAATGCGTTCAGCGGAGGGATCTTTCTTGGTCTGGATCCAGGGAGCGGTTTTCTCGGAGTGCTCTGCTCTGCTGGAGGCTGGAATTGGGCGTAATCGTTTGGTGGTGGTGTTGCTGTTGGTGGTCGTGTTGGATCTGGTGTTGCTCTGGAAGGCAGTTCTACGGGCTCGTAGTTTTCAAAAGGTTCTTCAAACCGGGCAAGCCCCTCGTCTGCGGCATCTCCTCTGGTTCCATTAGCAGACTGGTAGACGGTTTCATCCTCGGGCAAGTCCGCGAGAATCTCTGGGTTTGATTCGAGGTACGCTGACTCGTAAACCGTTTCGTCGGGCGATTCTTCTGGTGCTGTTTGTGGTGCTGGTGCTGGTGCTGCTGGTGCCGTTTGCTCCTCTGCTTCTGCTTCTGCTTCCTGCTCACCCTCTCTGGGATCACCATTAACACTATTCATGGTTCTGTCTATTTCCTTCGTCTTCTCTTGCATCGTCACGTCCCAATCGTTTCTCGTCAATCTTGGAGTCGGTCTGTAGATTTCCTTGTACTCTATTTGACTGTCTCTCTTGGACTCCTTTCTTCCAAAGATTCTCCTCAAGAATGACCTTCTTTTTTCCTTCTTGGTTGTCTTCTGTGGCCTGGTTTGGTGCTGTTGGGTTTCGTTGGCAGGCATAGGTGCGGTCAACGCAGCCATTGCAGCGGAAGGGCTTATACGGCCCTGGTCACCGGAGAAATCAGCTGCAGACCCACTCTCTACGGCTCCCTCTGCTCCACTCTTCTCGATAGCTTCACTCTTCTCGATAGCTTCACTCTTCTCGATAGCTTCACTCTTCTCGTTGTTCTCATTAATCACATTATCACGAGCTTCTTGGCTCAAAGCATTGGCACTGTTGGCTCTGCTCCTCATCTGCTCTCTCACTTCGTAGCTATTGACTTTCTGGAACTTGTACAAGAAGTACTCAATGTCAATATGGTTGCTTTTGATCATCAACTCGGTGACTGGCGAGAACCCATTGTGGAAAATATTGATATAGTGGCCCAAATGGTGCTTCAACTTGGCCAGGAACTCGCAAGACTCGATTATCTCGTTAAATTCTATTCTTCCGGGCCTATTGAACCCCAGTAATTGGATGTGTCTATCGTAGGTGAAATTTGCAACAAAAACAAGGCATAAGTTGCTGTTCATCTTGAAGTAGTGGCCTATTGTTTTGTGCGAGATGTTTAGAAGCAAAAGGATAGGCGTCTTGACCTTCTCTTGGTCGTAATCACACTTGTTATGGGCCGTTGAGTAGACGTGCAAATTGGCGTGGTTGGACCGGAACAAGTGGAACGGTTGGTTCTTGTACAAGATTCTTGATTTATTGACCAATTCGATGATTTCATAGCCAGTTATTGGAGATGTATTGGCATTGCTTGCGTTTCTTACGATTTCGTAGTTCTTTGATAACTCTCCCGAGTTGTCTTGCTGGAAACCAGTACCTGTCAAGTCAAAGAACCTCAAATAGTTCTCTTCGCTCGACGTGGTGGCTGAAAAGCTTCGGTACGTGGTGATACTTACATCGTTTATTCCACACCAATGGCTAACCTCCATCTTTGGGAATGAAGAAATCTGCGGTAAAGGCCTTTCGTTGACTAATGAATGCATTAGCACGTCTGGAATCGATAGACTCGGCGTCCTATTCTGGAAGTAGTAACTATCGTCTACTATTTTCAAGAATAGCAAATGGTCCGAGAAGATTATCATTACTTCCAAGTCGTGGCAGTACTGGTCGTTAGGCTTGACGTTCTTTAACTCAAATATACCAATTACTTTACGGTTGAGCCATCCATACTGCAACTTATCGGGCCAATTGGTAGCCAATTCTGTGAGTAATTTACCGGTTGGCGTGAATATTCTCTGGCGAGAGTTCATTCTTTCGTGCTGAGGCTTCTTCTTCTCCTCTATTATTCTCTCTTCGCCTCCAAATGCATCGATTACGTGGATAGCCGAGTTGTAGTAGTAATCTATGACGTCGAGCTCTTCTTTAGCAGCTGCGGTATTTGGCATTGAGTCCAACTCCTGCCTGATGGTGTCATACAACCGATTAATCAATAGCTTTAGTCTCGGGAGCTCCAATAAAGAGCCGGTTATAATAGATTCGATATTCTTGAACGAGAAATTGGCCTTGTTGATTGACAGGTCTTTGAAGATCCTCTTGTCGTATTTATAATGGAATTTGTGGAATTTGCTATTGAAATTCTTCAAGTTAGCTTCGTGCCTTATGAAGGGCTTATAGAAGTACGGCAAGATCATTCCTAGGGCTTTAATTATTTCGATATACCCAAACGGCTTTGCTCGTATCAAAGAGTCATGCAACACGCAGTTGATTCTTGTGATTTCGTCGATTGTGGGTGGGAAAATATGGTTGATTTTGGAGATTCCGTTGGAATCGGTGGCATTTAAGACGTGGACTCTTAACGGAATCATGAAATTTTGGAGTAGATGGACCAATCCCATGGTGAAGTTGGTCTGTACCTGATAAAGTTCGTCGATAATTGAGTTCAAGTTGGTGTTTGAGGCCAGAAGGAGATTCTGTTCGACTTTGGCGTTATTGGGGACATTGTAGGTTGTTTCAAGTGACTGGGGAGAGTACTCCAACAAAGGATCAAACAATTGATCCAACTGTTCACCGATTAGATACACCAATTTGTTATTATCATCGATGATTTTAGCGTCGTTCAGCGAGTTATCGTAGATAACGTCCAATAGAAACGAGCTGGTGGAGTGTTTTTGCAATACACCCATTTGAAGTAGTTTATTACCGAATTCCGAAGGCTTCTTATCTACTAGTAGCTGCATATTACTAGCAATATTACCAGCGTTGGTTTCATCCCATCTTCTGTCGATTGAAAAATCGCCCGAATGATTGACTAGTTTATTGTAGTTCTTCAAATTGGTTATAGCCAATGCTTTTCTTACTTTGGAATCCCGGTGCTTTGGTAGCAAGTTCTCACAACTTGGCCAAAACCTCGAATTTTGGTTCAATATTATATCATTATAGCAAGTGGTACCGAATTTAGTGAAGGAAACCGAGCAGATTTTGCCAGTCAGTGTGTTTTCAAATATCATAATTATTATATGACCGAATAAAGAGTCATCGTAACCACTAAAATAAGCAGCATTGGGGAAAATATTGATCCAATCTTCAGTGGATCTTGGTTTGAACTCAAAGTTCATTGAGATCTCCAATCTTCCGCTTAAAGGCGTCACAATAATTGGATCATCCAACGTACTTGGAGGCCTTGAAGAATTAGGAGTTTCAAGCATCTTATCATGGTTAGTTGGTTCACCAGAAGCATAACGTTGGTAAATGCTCATGGTTTGAGTTTAAATCAAATTTCAAAGGGGAAAAAAATAATGTAAACAACCTAATCGAAGGGTTTGGCCGTTCCTAGTTAGGAATAAAGATTGTAGATGAGCTGGAGGACCAATGGGGGAAAAGAATAACAGTTGGTGTTATTGTATTGCCTAATTGGGTAAGCGATGCGGTGGTGGGAGGTAGTGGGAGGTAGTGTTGGTACCGTGATGGTGGTGGTTGTGTATGTACCGGGCGGTGGGAGGTCGTGGTTGTACCGGCTTGTGGTCGTGCCTGATACCATACATGCTACGCCAGCTAACCGCCAATACCTCTACTCCCTACTCTCTCCCTACTGCCTCCCTACTCCCTCGTCCCACCCCTCGTCCCTCCCCACGTAACAGCCTTGGGGTCCCTCGGCATCCCATCCTCTCCTACTCCATTCTCCCTAAACTTCCCCCTTGTGTACTTAAGACGAGCTTCATCAAATTGCAACCCCTCGGTCTCCATTAACTCCTTAATTGCTACTTTGGCCCCCTCATCTAATCCCGCCCTCGAATCAGAACTAATATTACTCTCTAGATCGAAATTACCGCTACTCAACCCTTCTTCCAAGTCGTCTTGGAACCCACTCCCTACTAAACCGTACCTCATCCTTCTCCTTGTCCTGTACCTATCATGAGCAGCGGCAATCTTGTGCCTAAAATGAAACGCTAATATAATTAAAATTATACATAACAATATAAATACTTGGTAAGCCTTTAATTTAGGCTTGAAACTACCTTTAAACGAGGCGTGTGTTTGCAGAATCCCGTTTGACTCGTAGTACATACTTGGAAGTTGCGCGGTGATGAGATGGTGATGGTATTAGGTATACGGTACTGCAGGTAGTGCTATATACAGAGCCTGCATATTCTGAAACATTTCAATATTGTAATTGCCTAATACGGTAATAAATGGAGTAATCTGAAACACCAACATTGGACTATATAAAGAGGGCTGATTGGAGACAGTATCAATAAAAAGAACAACTATATGGACGAGGTGGAAATGTTACACAAAGTCGAGAGATAAAGTCGAGAGATAAGGTTAGATAAAGCCGTACTAATACATTGTCTATAGACTGGAGGTTAGGCTGAGGTTAGGCGTGAGGTTCTTGCTCCATATCGTCGTCTGCTGGTGCTGCCTCTTCTGGTGCTGTTTCTGCTGCTGTTTCTGCTGCTGTTTCTGTTGCTTCTGGTGCTTCTTCTGTTTCTGCTGCTTCTGGTGCTTCTTCTGTTTCTGCTGCTTCTGCTGCTTCTGCTGCTTCTGCTTCTCCTACTTCTCCTACTCCCTCCCTTCTCACAGCAAAACTCACACTCAAATCACGTCCACCATAATTGTACCCGTCCAAATTCTTTATGGCCAAATCTGCCAACTCTTCAACCTCAAATTGAACTACTGCACTCCCAGCTGGTCTTCCTCGGGAAGTATACTGTAAATCGGCCTTAATCACCTTTCCAATGGTCTCAAAAAGGTCATACAAATCGTCTTGACTGGTGACAAATGGTAAATTCCCAACAAATATACAATCGTTAGGGGTTCCTTCTCCTGTTACACCTTCAACAAACAGAGAGTTCTTGTTAGTTGGTGCAAATTTAGGTGCTGAATCTTCAAATTTCCTTCCAGGTCTTGTGTCCAATTTTCTGCCTTCAATTTCATAGCCTTGGAAGTATTCTACGGCTTTTGATGCTTCGTCTGCCGTTTGGAATACTACAGTACCAAATCCTTTGGATCTACCGAAATTGTCTGTTCTAACATCGGCCCTAATAACTTCACCGGCTTCTCTCATTAAATCTTTTAATGCTTGCCAATTGACTGAAAATGGTAAATTTCCAATAAACACTTCAGTACCAGGTTCTGGTGCTGTTTGTGAAGAAGCACGTTGGGATCCTCGGGTGGCTCTATCGCTGTAGCCATCACGTTCATTATACCCACTCTTATAAGAGCTTTTAGTGTCCCTAAATTCTCTGCTCTTCCTATCTTCTGGTGGTGGATAGTCCTGTCTAACAAAGATCTCTCTTCCGTTAAACTCTTGATGGTCAAACTTCTCAATTGCCTTGATAACATCGTCTTTACCTGCAAATTCAACCGTAGCCATCCCTCTTGAGTTCCCTCTATTGGTAACAATATCTGCTCTAATTACATTAAAATCGTTCTGGAACATTTCTTGAATGTCTTGAGACGAAGCATTGTACGGAATGTTCCCAATAAAGATCGAATTGTTGTAGTTTCTCTCGGATTTGTTTCTGTATTCTTCATCATCGGTTCTAAATGGTCTTCTAGACTCATAGTCACGTCCTCTGCCGTAAAAGTCTCCTCTTCCTCCTCTACCGCCTCTGCCTCGGCCTCGGCCTCTTCCTCCTCTTCCTCCTCTACCTCTACTGCCTCTACCACCGTAGCCTCCTCTACTGTATTCACTTCTGTAAGAGCTTCTATCGTCTCTTCTTGCTGGAGACCGAGATCTGGATCTAGATCTATCTCTAACTGGTGAGCGAGAACGTTCCTAGAAATGTTAGAATCTGCTGTGGGGCCAACCATGGGTTTTTAGGTCGAACTCCGTCGGCCTTTTGGTACATACTCTTGAATAGTCGTCAATGTCTACTTCGTCCATATTGTCCAGGTGAAAAAAAAGTGCGAAAAGCAAAAATGAGGTGAAGGCGTGCGGCGGGAGGGCCAGCGACGAGTGGACCAAAAAGTGGACCCAGACGGGTCGAATGGACCCAGGCGAGGACCCAGGCGAGGACCCAGGCGAGGACCCAGGCGAGGGACCAAAAAGTGGACCCAGGCCACTGGCCACTGGCCCTGGCCGCTAAACCCGGCCTGGAAATGGCAATACTAACCGCCTCTCAACCTCCGTCTCCTTATTAGCCTCCTCTTCTCCATCAAATTTCAACCTTACCGTCCCATCTTTCTTCGTTCCTACCACTACTGCTGGGTAAAACGTGGTAGTCTCTGGGTACCTGGCCAAAACTTTGAACCCGTAAGGGTAACTTGCAAGATTTGTCGACGTATTTTGAATAAGAATAATCTCCTTGTAATTAGCCTTGAAAGTTTGACCCGGATTGTTATTTTCGTCCGGCTCAGGGTCCCTAATCTCGAACTTAATGCCGTCACCTATGATTTTAGTGACTTCACAAAGTATCCATTCTTCAGTATGGCGGTTTCTAAGTTTGTAAGCGACGTCGGCACCTAGCGCAACAGGCTCCAGCGGGTTGTATTTCGACGTATAGTACAGTCTACCGGCTTTTTTCTGCTTCTTTGGTACGCCATTATTGATGGAATTGGCCCTAGATAGCCTTGGATTGGGTTTCAGCGGCTCCTGGTTCAGCGTTTTCGTCGGTGGCTGCGTTTTCGCCTGCTGCAAGCTCGTGATGATCGTAGACAAGTTCTGCTGACACGTTTCAATCACTCGGGTCGATGTTTCAATGTTGGCCCTATGGTCTTCCAACTGTTGCTTGAGCGCTACCAACTCCGTTTCTTCCATTTGTTTGAATTTTGTATTAGTGTTTTTGTAAACATTATCAAGTTTTTGTGATTCATTATTATTACAAATATCTTGTAACGATGTAATTACAATGTCCCAGTGTCCCTGCATTGTGGTAAAGTTGGTGATGCGACTTCGCGGTAAAGTTGGTGATGCGACTTCGCGGTAAAGTTGGTGATGGTGCGAGTTCGCGGCACTAATGCTTATAGCTGCTTCTTTACTTGTAGCTGCTTCTTTACTTGAAGCTATCGCTTATTGGTACCAGTATCGGTCGATAAATAGGTCCAGGTCGGTGTACGGGGTGTCGTACGACTTTGTTGGTCTATCTGTGGTTGATTATTTGTTTACAATAATCTTTCTGTTATCTTATTGTACTCCTTATATACAATTATTGTACCGCCAAAGATTCCCAATTTATCCCCAAATTAATATATCTATCACTTTATTAATAATTGATTTGTGTAAATTAATTATTTGTGTACTTTTAATTATTCAATTATTTGTGTTTAATGGTACAAAACGTAAAGATCAAGATTTAAGTCCATTTTGTGGTAGTTTTATGGCTACTATAGCCTTAATTATCCTTTGGATAGGCTACTACGCTTGCTACAATACATACAAATTGAATGCTTTGGACGTCGTGGACTGCTTTTGGGTCGCCAGCCAGTTGCTCAAATGGTTCAAATACTTCCCACAGGTTCTCATGAATTGGACCACTTCCAGCTGCTTCCTCCCGGGCCAATTCATCAAGTTCCAAACGGTTTCTATGGTTGTTCTGGTAATTAGTAAGCTTTGGGCCTTTAAGTCGTTGCAATGGCACCAGATCCCGCTAAATTACTACAACACAGTACCATATTTGGTGATAAACGTCCCATTGATTGTCCTATTCAACTGTCACAAGAGTTATAAGAAACAAAAGGTCTACAAAAAACGTTTATACAAAAAAGTCTATACAAATTAATACATTAAAAGCCTTCTAGACTTTTATTACCTTTTATGTGCAGAATTAAATTAGAGCTTACCCCCAATAAGCTTAAGGGCAAGACGGACTCCGTAGCTGATTCTTCTGTCTTCATCGATCTCATACACGGGCTGGGTGTTTGCAACAGGTTCATCGATGGTGGGAACTTCTGTGGCTACTGCACTTGGAGCTGGGCCGGATGGTTTAAGTTTAGGCTCAAAATCGTCTAGTTTCAATTCATTGGCATGTTTCATCAAGTTGTTGATTTCATTCATCATCTGCGACTTCAAAGATGCATCTTTGGTTATAATGATGGCATTGCTTTCCAAATCCAAAGAATAGGCTCTTTTGGTGTAATTTGATGAACCAATGATGGTGATTGAAGGTAACTCGTCTTCTGGTACCGTTACCCAAATCCCCTTAGCGTGATAAGACCAACCTCCCAATGTGTTGACTATCCCATTTTGCCATTCGTACAACTTGATAAGATGTTGCTTGTTCTTTGCTTTGATTTCTTCCAAGAACTTTTTGGCAATTAAAAGATATGCTTCGGGAATATAGTACGATACTCCGCTTGACTTGTAGAATGAATTTGCTTTGGCACTGGCTGTTATAATGGTACCTTTTGCGAACCCGTTTATTAATTTAGTTTGAATTTCTGGTAACATATTGAAATAACCAGCTGTAAACCACCATTTGATTTTAGGCGAATCAAGAAACGTTAATAATCTTAGAATACTGGGTTTTTCTGTTGAAATATCGTTTTTGGCGTTCAATAAAGGCGTAAATTGAGATATTGGGTAGATAATGGTATCGAAATCGTCTTCGTCGTCGAATTGTTCAAAGTTCTTCAAGTCGTGTTGCTTCAATAAAGGTTCTAGTAAATAAGAAGAATCGTTAATGAACTGGTTCAAGTTTAAATTGGGCTCACACGATTTGTTGGAAGATGGCCAGTACATTCTGAACCCACTTGGGTTCTTTTTAGATGGTAGTATCTGGTAAGATAGCAGACTGATGGCGTTATGGATGTTGCAGTAATAGTTGGTTAGTTTATCGTGTTTCAATAGATAATATCTATCCTGTCTATCAGTAAAGTAATCTTCAGATAAATTTGCACCTGATAAAATGATTTCATTGTCAAATCCGTAGAGTTTCATGTGCTGTAACCCCCAAGCTTCGTTGATTCTCTTTGGAGTGAACGATTTGGTGAAGCCTTTCAAATGTGGCGTGTGGTACATTCTAATATCAACTCTGTGGTTACCGAATTTTTCCACCAATGGAACCAATAATGATGCTGAACATGTACTTGGAGCTTCTCTGGTACCCCTCAAGGCATCGGTCAATATAGTGACTTTCAAATCCTGGTTCTTGTGCAAGCTTTCTTCTATCACCTCGACCAACTCATATTGAGCCTTACCAACGTATAAAGTACTCAAAAATACCCTTGACTTGGCCGCAAGAATCTTCCTCTTAAGCGTCCCATAAAACACGCTGGGCTCGTTCAAAATCTCTATGTTGGAGTTCTTCAACGTAAACCTCGGTGCTATGCTGTCCAACTGCTTGAATATACTCTGCAATCTCGGATGAAACCCTTCAACAACTTTGTCATCAAGCAACGAATTATTGGTAGCCATATTACTCATTTGTTTCACTTGACTACCAAACATATAATTGTAAATCGACCCAATCATATCACTTTTCAATATTCCTGACTTTCCTCTTATTCTATTAATTATCATATAAAAAACACAAACAAGTAATAACTTTAACGGAATATTAACTGGATAAAAATTTTCCAGTTCCATTTTTTGCTCACTTTAGTTGTTTTCCGCACCAATTTTTTGCTCACTTGTGTTGATTTCCGCACCAATTTTGGCCTTCGCTGTTCCGCTCTGATAAGGAGAAGGACAAGCAGAGTGAGTGCAGAATGGCAGCAGAATGAGTGCAGTTAGTAAGATCAAGTAACACAAAGATCAGGTAACACAAAAAAAAAAAAAAAAAACAAATAACACAAAGATCAAACAACACAAGTTCAGTTAAAATTCGTGCAATGTGGTGCCAGAAAAACTCACGGGGAATGTCCTCCCTTTTATACGTGAGATCCTCAGTCGCCTTATCAATTTTGTATTATGCGCAATTGTCACCCGTGCACTTACCGTTTTCGGCTTCTCCGATAAGAGGTCGTGTGCTGGACGGTTTTCTACCTAAAGAGTTTATAACTAGTGTTTACCTTTACTTGATTTGAACAAGATGATATCTCCGTCTTCTACTATGTGGTTCTTGCCGTATTTGCTCTGGAGCCCTTTTGATTTCATGTCTGCTTCGTTAAAGTATTCGTATTTTTCGATATCTTTGTACTTGTATACTTGAGCTGCAATGAACGAGTCTCTGAGATCGTTATGGATGACTGCTGCTGCGTTGCTCGCGTTGGTGCCCCTCTTGATAGACCACTCCCTGACTTCTTGCGGCCCGCACGTAAAGAACGAAATCAACCCAAGTGACTCTCTCATGGCACTAATTATACCATTGAGTTTAGATTCAGTGCCGTTACCCGGACTTTCAAGGTTACCCGGGCTCTGCTGCTGAGTCTCCACCAATGCATGTTCATGTGTAGCACACACCAATAAAAGCTTATCATTAGGGCAATTCTCTGTTAACCAGTGTTCTATATCCTCTTTAAACTCGTTAGTATTCTCCATAAAGTCGTGTTTATTAACATTCAACAAATAAATCGTTGGTTTTATTGTTAAAAAATTGTACTTTTTAACCATTTCAACACTTTCCACATCTTTAAACTTAAAATTAGTCAATTTTTTACCTTCATATAACAAATCTTGAATATTATTTAATAATTCAATCTCCTTAGTAATTTTACTTTGTAATTGATTTGGTTTTTTCAAATTCTTCTTTAATTTTTCAATCCCAATTTCAATTATTTCAATATCTTTTAATATTAATTCATCCATTACTATAATCAAATCTCTTATTGGATTAACATCATTTTCAATATGAATGATTTCTTCATCTCTAAATCCTCTAATCATTTGAAATATCCCATCAACTTGTCTAATATCATTTAAAAATTGATTACCTAATCCTTCTCCATTTGATGCATTCCTTGTTAATCCTGCAATATCATATATTTTTAAACTCGTAGGGATCTTTTTATTCAGTTTATATATTTTTTCCAACTTATTAAGCCTTTCACTTTCAACTATAATCTTACTTTCTTCTGGTTTAATTGTTGCAAATGGATAATTAGCTGGATTTCCTAATTTGGTTTTAGTTATTGCTTGGAAAAATGTTGATTTCCCTACATTGGCTAATCCAACTACCCCCAGTGATAAGTTATTACTATTTCTGCTTAGAATCTGATAAATATCTATTTCATTCCTCAATCTACTGCTAGTACTTAACCTTCTAACTATATTCATACTTGACTGAAAATTTTTTTCAATGCGAATGGCTGCAATTACTTAACTTAGTTTCTTGATAATTTGTTGCAACACTACTCTTTTATTACTCTTTTGCATCTCCTTTAATTCTTTTACTATCCTTACTTATTTTATCCCATATCCCAATTTGTATGTCTATGAAAAAAAAGTCACGTGCTTGCTGCTTATTTTCCTCCTGCCGCATTTCCAACCACGAAGTATCCGTGATAGTTTAGTGGCTAGAATTACCGTTTGTCGCATGGTAGACCGGGGTTCAATTCCCCGTCGCGGAGCATCTTTTTTTTGCTGACTATGAGCTTAAGATCCCACTAAAAGAAAGGACCAAACGAAATTAATGTAAATAAAAGGTTTGATGAAGTGATGGGTACTTGTATTTTCTTTTTGTGTGTTTATTTGGGTCCATTTAGATTTATTTGTATTTATTTGTATTTATTTGTATTTATTGAAGTTAGTTCCAGTTCACTAGCTGCGAAACATATTATGCAAAATCTGTAAAGTCTAACAAGGAAAGGATAATTCTTCAAGATCGATAGGATGGCTTTGGATAAGAATCGACTCATCAGTTGCCCACCATTCTAGGTGTACCGAGGCTTCATAGGTTGAATTTTGAAAGACTCAATTCATATTAATCTATACTGGTCAGTCAGTATATCTAATTAGTAACCGAAATTGTTAATAATTAGATATACTGTACTGCAGATAGTTAATTATTATCTACAGGATCTACATTTAATACAGTTGACTATGTAACATACTTACGAGTATCCATTGAAATAACCTAATACGGTATTAAATGGAATAATCTGAAACACCCACATCATCAGATGTTGGACTATATAAATAGGGCTGATTTTATGAGAAGGAGAGTAACGGAGAAGACGTAGATATTGGAGACAATATCAGTGAGTACATTTGTACAAAGTATAATAACAATATTAATTGACACTATAATAGTATAGAGTCAAGAATACGTTAAATAACATTTACGATCTCTATAAGGTACTATAACATAAAGATAACCTGTATACCGGATAAAGCCCGTATAGAATAATACTACTTTTATACAGGACAAATCCCTTATAGATTAATAGAAATTGATGGGTCTATTAAAACTTATCCCAGTAGAAGAAACAAGAAAAGGTTTCGTAGTGTAGGGGTTATCACAGGTGGTTTTGATCCACCTAACCCCGGTTCGAATCCGGGCGAGACCTTCTTTTTCCTCACCCGCCCAATTTTTTTGTAAAACCAGCTCTACCTGACAAATTTTAGTGGTAACTACTGCAACTACTTGAAAAGATACCATCATAGCCAACACCCATACAAACGTCTACAACAAGAAGCGCAAATGGTTTAGTGGTAAAATCCAACGTTGCCATCGTTGGGCCCCCGGTTCGATTCCGGGTTTGCGCATTCTTTTTTTGTTAGTTTTTTAATGATCACGTGACACATAAGAGACTATAAAAGTAGAGTACTGTTGAAACAAGGGAAACGGAAACAACGAAGAGAAGGAAACAACGGAGAGAAAAACGGAAAGAACAACGGAGAGCACACAACTAAACAATACTACATTTAGGTTCAAACCTGCTTATTGTTAGTAAAAGCCAAATAATTAGTCGAGTACATCATAAGGTGTTAGATGATTTCAAATTAAACCTGAAGACATTGTTAAAATAGGTAAAATCATGACGATAACGCATATTTGCATAATCATATATACTCTCTTTGTATACAATTACATACATATACCAAACTAAGAAAAAGAGTGGTGTAAAAATGGGAAAAAAATAGAGTGAAAATTTTTATTGTTTTATGGTTGATGGCAGCAATCACGTGATCACGATTCTTGATAATCAACCAATTCTTTTAACCAAAGTTGCAAAATATTTAATTTTTCAGTTGTAGGTAAGGAATTATGATTGAAATCATTATTGAAATTAGAAGGTTCAGCCTTTTGTTCTGTAAAAATTTGATCTTTTGTACTTAATTTATCTTTAATTTCAATTGGGAATGATTTAGTTAACAAGATTAACCAATTATCAATTAAATGAATCCATTGCTTATCAGAATTAGGCTCTATAGTCATGAATAAAAAGTCATAGAGTAACTGACCTTTTTGGATTTGCTTTTTCTTTGATAAAGTTGAAGATATTTGACCTCCATCAACGTTCATGCTATCATCATCAACATGTTCATTTAAATAAGTTGAATCATTAGTATTAGCTGATTCTTCATAATCATGAAATCCAATTGCTGATAAACATTTGAAATTGGTTAATATATCTTTTGAATCTAAAGTTACAGGTAAATTAGATCCATTAAATTCAATATTTTCTATTACTTTATCAATGAAATTAATCTTAATATTACTCAATTTACCTGAATTACCTAAACGAAGTAGTATTGTCTTCAACTCCAATTCTGTCAAGTTTAATAGTTCTTCAATATATTTGAATGAAACATTCGAATAACTTTTAAATAAATTTAGTATAATTTTATCAATCAAGTTTTTTTCAATTTTGACAGATGCAACTTTGAAGATCTTTTCATTGAAGAACTCGTCGTTTAAAGCCTCTAATGAATCGATTAAATATCTATAATTACTTAAATCTAATTCATTATAACACTCTATTATCATTAACAACTGTTCAAATTCTTTTAGTTGTGCATAATGCTGTGTTTCTTGTGATTCAAAAGGATTGAATTCATTATCAGTTATAATAGAACATAAAATCAAATACTTCAAAATCTTCTTCTTTTCAAATGATCCACTTTCATCGAAATTCTTAAAACTATCATAAAAATTTAACCTTGCATCTTCAAAGTGATTTTTGAAAAAATTGATTTTCCCTCCACATTCTTTGATTATCCCAATGATTCTTGGATGTGTTACAGGTGAAGTAATACTTAAACTCTTTTGATATAAATGGTTCAATCTTGGTAGATCAAAGTCTTTAAATTTAGATAATAGTTCAATTTCAGCTGCAATTATCTCTAAAGCTGAGGAATTTTGAGTCATTTCTGAAACTTTTGGTAATTTTTCATTCAATTGTTTAATTATTTCACTACTTTTATTCAATTCATTGTTATTCAAATAAATTGTAAACTTATTCAAGTTGATTTTAATCCATAATCTATCGTTAGATGCAGACCCGTTACTTATTTGCTCAATAAACTCTTCAATAATTCCATAAAGTTTCAACTCAAATTCTTTATTCTTAGTGTTACTGTATATGTTGAATATCTTGTGAATTGAATCTTCCAAGTATCCCTTATTTGAAACTCTAGGTATAAACGTCGTAAGTTTCTCTAAATATTCAATCACTTTATCGAATTCGTGAAGATGGAAGTAACATTTGGCAACCTGCTTATTCGACTTGAACAACCATTCGATATTTGTGTCGTTTATTTCACTGTTCAATAGTTTTTCAAATTGTTTGATTGCAAGCCTTAGATCTTCATCCTTTACTGATTTGGCTATATAGTACTCATTTTCAATAGCTTGTGATTGCTGGGCCGATTCGCTTTTGGTGACGCCGCCTTGCTGCTCCTCAACGTCCACTTCATCGTCGTCTTCAAATTCAAATTCGTACGATTCTTCCGATAAAAAGTCGTCTTCGTCTGACATGTTAGTGTAGTTTAGAGTTAATTTTAGTGCGAGATAAGTGAGTAGTTGTGGGGAGGGGCCGAGGGGCGGAAATCGCGAATTGTGGGACTTGTAAGATGCGGGAAACTTGGTTCTATTCTACTGACACAGTTTATGACCATATAAGTACGAAATTGAAGGATATAATGGAGTATTCCAGCGACACACAGTGGGACATAGTTTGCAGGATAGCAAATCCTACGAGAAATGCTCGTATGGCGCAGTGGTAGCGCAGCAGATTGCAAATCTGTTGGTCCTTAGTTCGAATCTGAGTGCGAGCTTTTTCTTTTTTTTTTCCCACTTCTCTGTATATTTCATTACTTTAGTGCTACTTGTGCCCAACAAATACTACAGGAACTAATGATAAACTTCTATTGGTAGAACAATGTTAAAATATTTAAAGTATAAAAGATGATTGAATGAATTAAAAAATATAAAGGAGTAGGTTATACTATTTCAACTTCGTACACCACAAAAGGTTCATAATCAGGGTCAACCAATGAAGCATATTCAGATAAATTTGAATTATTTGAGAATCCATCACCACCTAAGTAACCGAATTTATGAATTAATTCCTTTTTAGCTTTATCAAGACTACTAGAATTATTTTGATCAAATTTTAATAAGAAACAATCAAATTGTGGAGGTAAACCATATCTTAAAATAGATTCAACATAAACTCTTATAGCTTTTATATGAAACCAACAAGAGAAAATTTCAGAATAAGCAGTTTTAGCTAATCTAATTAAATCATTTTTAGATTTTGATTCATTAGCTTTAGTTAAATCAAATTCTTTTCTCATATTATTTAAAATTTCTTCATCATAAGTAAAATCAGTTCTTGGTTGCCATTTTTTCTCTCTTGTTGCATTAATAAAATCTTGTTGATATTTTTTAAATAAAGTAATTGAATATAAATTATAATCATTATCAAAAGTAATTAATTTAGCACTTCTTGGAATTACAAATTGACTTAAAGTTTCATAAGATTTTTTAAAATCATCATTTAAAGTTTTAGGTACAGCAACTAAAACACTAACTAAATTTTCAGAATTTAAAACAAAATCTTCAGGTTTAACAATATCATGTAAAGATTTAATTGATAAATCTCCATTTTTTTTCCTATCAGCTGCTAAGAAATTGGATTTAGCATTTTGATATGTTTGATAACTACTTCTAACGTCATTATCTAAAGTCAATGCTTCATTTGAAATTAAATTAACTAATTCATTAATTGATTTATCTAATCTATATTTTGATGAATTCCATTGGAAAGTTTCTGTATAATTAATAACTGGTTTAGAATTTACGATTCTTATATTAGAAGAAGAGTTTTCCAAAACTCCTTTCAATACGTCAACAACTTTAGCTACTGATCCGCTTAATTGAGTATCTAACTTTGATAATTCTTCACTTTCTTCAACTAGTGAGTCTAATGTGCCAATTTGGAATTCTGGTAATTTGAATTCTTCCAATGGACATTTCCCTCCATTGAATGATTGTTCGAGCCAGTCTTTGGAATCTGCTGATTGTGGTAAGGAAAGTAACAAGTATTTACAAACCAGTTCCATATTAGAGTTTAAAGGAATAAAGGAGTTACTCGCTAAGTGAGGAATGGAGGAGTGAGGAATGGAGGAGTGAGGAATGGAGGAGTGAGAAAGCGAGCGTAGGACCCGCGCGTAAACTCCAGCACGCGTGGAGTTCGCCGACTATGGCGAATGTACGTGGAGACCTGCGATGTGGTCCGAAAGTTACGCTGGCACATATAAACATTTAGTGAATAGCTCTAACTTTTGATAGACTTGACATTCTCGAAATTTGAAAACTTGTACGGATTCACAAGAGTTCAATTAGCAAAAAAAAGTGTTTCATTAAACTGAAACAGTCTATTTTAATACACTTCTTCAGGGCAGTCTGTGGCACATCTCATTAGATGCGACGCACCTAAATTAATTTTTCAATCTAGTTATCTTAACTAAGCGATGAGCAATTCTCTTGAAGTAAGTTAACCAATAAGGAGAGCAAACAGTGGGGGAAAACGTATACTAACATAGAATAGGACCGTTTGAAAACGCATAGCAATGCTTTTAACGGGTTACTCTCGTTAATACCTGCAAAATATTACTATGATGAAGCTACACAAGACCAATGGAATCAAAAGAAGCAATCAAAGGATGAAATTAAACAAAATAAGAGAGCAAAATTGGATCCAAATGCCAAAGATTTCGACAACAGCCAGTATGCTAACATGAACGCCCAAGAAGTGATGGAAAACAAGGCGAGAAATGCCAAGTCTGTCAAGTTGCCAAAAGCGTTAGCTAAACCGATAGAAGAGGAAGAAGAGGAGGAGGAAGAAGTGGAAATACCAGATATGGACGTTTCAGATATGGAAGTTTCCGGAGACGAAGAGCCAGCGGAGGAAAGCATACAAATAGAGTTTGACGACGAAGGGAATGAGATGAGCAGCGAAGCAGCAGGCGAAAAGACAGAAAGCAGTACCCAGGAAAGCAGTACCCAGGAAAGCAGTACCCAGGAAAACAGTACCCAGGAAAGCAGTACCCAGGAAAACAGCACCCAAAAGAAAAGCAAAAAAGGGTTGACAGAAGAAGAAAAGTTGCAAAAACAAGAGAATCTCAAGAAGTTAAGAGAGAAATTAGCCAATAGAATCAATAACTTAAAAGAGAAAAGAAAAGCACCAGGAACCAAAAATGTTGCACCAAAGTCAAGAGATCAAATTTTAGAAGAGAGAAAGAGGAAACAAGAATTGAAAAGACAAGAATTAAAAAGGAAAAGAGAAGAAATGGAAGAAGAAGTGGAAGAACAAGAAGAATCTAATTCAGAAGCAGAATCCGATACAGAAATGTCAGCTCAAGATAAGGTATTATACGGTAACATAGCATTTGAAGACGGAACATTAGCTACATCGGATTTAAGTAAATATCGTAATAGCAATGAACTCAAGAAGAAAAAAGGACCTGCTAACAATGACATTAAAGCACATTTATTAAAATTAGAGAAAAAGAAGCAAAAATTATCTAAATTATCAACCGAAGAACAAACCAAACAAAATGAAAAAGATAAATGGCAAAAATTAATGAATCAAGCTCAAGGAATTAAACCAAAAGATGATGAAAAATTATTGAAAAAAGCATTGAAAAGAAAAGAAAAGCAAAAACTTAAAAGTGAAATCGATTGGAGAGAAAGGAAAAGAGTTGTTAAAGACACTATTGCTGCAAAGAGTAAAAAGAGAGAAGAAAATTTAAAATTAAGAAGAGAGAATAAAGGAAAGAAGTCAAAGAATCAAGTAAGATTGAAAAAATTCAGTGGGATAGTTAATAAAAAGAAGAGAGCTGGCTTTGAAGGTTCAGCAAAGAGTAAAAAGAATAGTAAGTAGGATAAAACCCTTATAGATTAGTAAATTAGTTAATATATATTTAGCAGCCAATTATAGGAAGCCACTTATAGGAAGCCATTTATACTGTATTAGGAGGTCGTGGGCGCACCACCCGACACGCACTTTTTCAGTTGGCTCTTCGCATTCACAAGAGTATCCTTATTGTATTGCAGGCAAGGAAAGGTATAGAGCAGTACAGGAAGGCACAGAACAGATAGCCACAGGGAACAGGCACGGAACGAACGGAACGAACGGACAAGAACGGAAAACAGCGAAAAAACGGCGAAAAACACTAGGCAACAGCGAAAATAGCGATACACTTCATAGCATCATGTCGGCAATAGATACAGGGTTTCTGTGGGGCGTCAACAAGAGCACAGCATCGAAACTCAAAATAAATGACAGACACAAGAATATCAACCACAAAAAGAGAAGATACGACGACCAATTTAAGGTCAATAAGCAAAAAAATCAAGCCAAACTCCATCACAGTATTAATAAACGAACCAAAATCCCAATTATTAAAGGAGAAAGATTACCTATCAATAGAATAATCGAATCCTTAAGTCACGAGTCCACCAATAACTTGCTAGCCGATTTAGTTCAAATCCATCCCGAAATAGTTAAAACCATTTATGAATTAAAGCCCAAAATCTCAGTTGAGGATTGCAAGTCTATCATCACCAAGAAGTTATTATTAATAAAAGAAAACTTGCCGTACAAAGGAGACATCGAAAACGACTATAGTTATTTGAGAGTGAAACCTTATTTAAACGAATTTTTAAACTGTTTAAGTGATTTTATCTTGAATTTTCTACCACCGATTGAAACGAATTTCTTGAATTCTTTGGAATTTATAAACTTCACCACTAATCTTATAAATGATTTGCCCAAATTTAACAATAATGAGTACAAGTATATCAAGTCCAAGTGTTTTGAGCAGTTGTCAAACACATGGTTAATCATTTTGAGTAATTTATGTGGCGATGAAGAACAAGAAGAAGGCGATCAACAGCAACAAGAACAGCAAGAACAACAGCAGCAGCAAGAAGAAGAATCGTCCAAGATCTACAATTTCATCAAAATAGTCAACGAATTGGATTTACAGCATCATTTAACCAAATACAACCAAGTGTCAAACGGAGCATTTGATAAAATCTTGGAATTTGTGGAATGTAAAGTGTCGAAATTCAATAAATTCAATACAGATTTGAACGAATTGATCACTTTAGACTATTCCAACTACTCATTAACAGCAAATTCGTCTATGTAATCTCGCACGTTTTGTGACAGGAAAAAATTTCACAAACAAAGTTTATTACAATATGGATGATATAAATCTAACTATACAAAGGTTAAGTAACTTGAATGAGGCAGTGGAATTGATTGATCTTGAAAATATCTCAAGTATGTTTAAGATGATTGGAATCAAAGATGAACCAATTTATATCGAACAAATCGATGAATACGAGTCAATCGATCAATTTGACAAGATGTTAAAAACTTATCTAATAAAGTACCTGAATAAACAAAATATAATCAATTGCTATTTAAAATTGGATTGGAATCAACTTTTAAATAACGATTTAAAACATATCCAAATCTATTGTGAATTAATGAATTATTTATACGATGAAAAATTTAATCCAAACACTCAAACAAACAAATTTAATAAAGAATATTTAAAATGGGAGAATCAACTATTGAATAGAATCATTTTAGATCATCATTTTAATAAATGCATTTAATTAAACCTTGAAAAAACATTATCCAAAGTATCCTTATCATTTTCAATACCTCTTGATTGATTGTGTTTCTTCTTTCTTGCTTCTTTCTCCAAGTTCAAGTTCCTCTCTATTCTTAGCTTTCTTTCATCTATAACATTTTGTGTCTTCTTCCTTAAATGTCTTCTTAATGCAGAGTTCTTACCTTTAATCTCAGGCTTAATGTTCATCTTATCGTCTTTAACAACTTCTGCAATCTCTCCAGCCTTTAACCTTATACTATTAGCTCTTTTATCAACAGTACCAATTACATTAGGATCTAGCGTGATAGTGTCGGGGCTTAACTTGTTAAGTAAAGATCTTACTTCGCTTTGCTGTCTTTGTTTAGCAGTTTCAAATGGATTCAACTCTAATGCGTCATAATTGGCTTCACCACTTCCTGGTATAACCAAATTTTCAATCGATTTGGATGCACCAACAGTTAAGAAATCTTCAAATGGAACAAACTTTAATTTTTCAACCTTGTCACTCGGCAATAAATGGTTCATATATGGAGAATTTTGCTTACTTTTAAATATATCTTTCCAGACGGTCACGTGAGTATTCCAACCAGTTGAAACCAACCCAGTATCGGAAACGTCCAACGATTGGACAGGTGTTGGGGTGAAGTATTCGTCTATTTGCTTGAAGTTCCTTATGTCCCACACTTTCAACGACTTATCCATGCCTCCGGTAACCATATATTTCCCTTCTCTGTCTATAGCAAGATCTCTTATTGGGCCTCTAGCACACTGCAATTTGACCAAAGGTGTCGGCATGGATGGCGAGTACAAACTGACGGTCCCGTTTCCGTGACCCAAATGCATTACTCCGTTCCAGGGATTCTGTTTCAAGCACTGAGTTGGGCCTAATTTAGTACGAATTTCACTAATTAACTCACCTGTTGACACATCGTGGTATTTTAAGAACCCGGCTTTACCTGCAGTGGCCAAAAGGAAGTGGTACGGCAAGAACTCCAACGACGTGGCTTCAATATGCTGCTTTAACCTGTGTAACTCCATTCCTGTCTTATCGTATATAAATGTATACTTCTTCTGTGCTACTGCAAAGTATTGATCGTTGTGCAAATATTTGACTGCATTGACCGTCTCGTTCAAGAACAACTCACAGTCCAACTTCCCAGTTCTCCAATCTATCGATGCAACGTGCCCTTTCTTACCTCCTAGCAACATCTCTCTACCGTTTCTACTCAAGTCAACCTGATACGACCCGTAATCCGGTAACTTGAGCTTAAATTGTTTGTCCGAGGTGCCCTTGTCCACGGCCTGTGCAATATCGTCCTGTTTGAACTTAAAAGTCTTCTCCATTGGCCCATCTGCTTCCAAGAACCCAGCTTCTTCTGCTAACAATAAATCCGTACCAGCAGCAGATCTAACGGCCTCTTTGTATTGTTTGTCGACTTTTTTGAGCCCGGCATTGAGCTTTTTGTCTTTGGAGTACACCTTCCTGCGCTCCTTCTTACTCATCCGTTCGTACTTCTCGGTCCCGGGTCTGTTGACGGACCCCATTTTCCCTGCGATGGCCATAGTAGATAATTTTTCAGCTCATCGCGATGCCTCCCCTAAGGTGCTGGGGCCGCGCAGTGGTTTTGGCCGCGCACTAGTTTTGGCCGCGCACACTATCCTGACTACTCCCATACCATACAATCTTTAACTCTGGACCCACCATGCTTAGATCCAGTTTCCCGAGAGCAATAGGGTACGTAGGCGGAGCGTTGGGGCTCGCTGCCGGTGCCGCGTACGTTTTTGACGCGAGATCCAGCGTCCACGAGTACGTATTCTGTCCTATATTAAGAAGAGTCACCGACGCCGAACAGGGCCACAAGCTAGGAATTCAACTTATGAAGCTAGGTTTGTGCCCTAAGTTGCTATTTGACAACCCACAGAACTACAAAGACGTCTTGGGGGTCAATGTTTTCGGAACATCCCTCAACACGCCTATTGGGTTAGCTGCAGGTTTAGACAAGGACGCTGAAGCTATTGATTCGCTATTTGATACGGGATTCTCGTACGTTGAAGTTGGTTCCATCACCCCGGAACCGCAGCCAGGTAACCCGCAGCCAAGGTTCTTCAGATTGCCGAAAGATGACGCTGTTATCAACAGATACGGGTTCAATTCCACGGGCCATTTTAACGTGTTGGCTAACTTGAAGTTAAGGATCGCCAAATACCTGAACTACTTGTCAGACCACTTCTCCTACAGACAGGGCAAGCTTTTAGGGGTCAATCTCGGTAAAAACAAGCTCGGAGAAGAAGTTAATGACTACGTTAAAGGTGTAGAAAGATTAGGACCTTACGCTGACGTCTTAATTATCAATGTGTCTTCGCCAAATACCCCTGGCTTAAGAGACTTGCAGAATGAGCTGAAGCTCACCAACTTGTTGAAAACCGTTGTCAACGAAAGAGACCTGTTGGGTAAGAATCTTTTGGGTAAAGTTCCTCCAGTATTGGTCAAAATAGCTCCGGATTTAACCGAACCGGAAATCGAGTCCATTGCCAACTCCGCCAAGCAGTCTTCCATAGACGGAATCATTGTATCCAACACCACCATCCAAAGACCTACCAACTTGCTCACAAATGATGCAGCTTTGGTTAACCAAACTGGTGGGTTATCCGGTAAACCGGTCAAACCATACTCTTTAAAAGCCCTCAAGACCCTCAGAAAGCACACAAGAGACTCCAACCTCGTTCTTATCGGGTGCGGAGGTATTTCAAGCGGTAGAGACGTGTTAGAGTTCGGGAAAGCTGGTGCTACTTTTGTTCAATTGTACACCTCTTTTGCCTATAAAGGCCCAGGGTTACCACACAAAATCAGAGCGGAATTGATCGCCGAACTCGCCAAAGAAGGTAAAACCTGGCAACAAATCGTAGACGAAGCTTAGTTCTTTCCACTCTAATAAATTAATTATTGGTGTCTCTATCTTGAAGACGTCCTGCACACAGCATCACCACTTTTATCACTGCGCATCTCGCACCGCGTACAATCAAAACAAACCGTATGAGCTCTTCCAAACCTGGTACGCCAAGCAGCCTGAGGAAAGGCAGTAGAAGGCACCTGTATAGGTCGTCTGGGGTGTTTGGGGTATTGCCGCAGTCGCCCAAGGTACATTACCCTATAGACCCGGAAAATTTACCTTTAGAGTCACCACAGAACACAGAGAAGTTTGAACAGTTATCGGACGCTATGGAGGAATTGGACCTGAATATGTCGAATCTCCACCAGATCCAGGACGCCGTGTGCGGAGGATTCAACGAGTCGTTTGCCAGTTTTTTGTACGGGCTTTCCATGACTATGTGGTGTGTTGATTTCCCAGGGACTCCTTCCAAGAGTCAATGGGAGAAATTAAACGCTGCTAAAGAGGTAGACAAAAGAATTGGTGTATTGGACGACAAAATAGCTATTTTGAAGCGCCAGAACGAAGAATTGAAAGCTAAATTACTAACTAATCCTATATCGAAAAGTACACCTAAATTGAAGGTCAAGCTTATGAATGACATCAATAGACCGAAAACCAAGGTTTTAAGTTCTGACGATACCCTTGATTCGTCGTTTGTGGTGAACCCCACCAGAATTCCTACAAAAACACCGAGACCTGCAGTGAAAACACCGAGACCTGCAGTGAAATCAACAAGACCTGACAAAGGAACTGGGTCTACAGGACCTAATTTGAACCAGCCACCTCGCTACATGAGGGGGCTCTTCGAAGTATCGAATTCCCACCAACCAAGGGTCTCCAAACCCAAGTCCAGACCAATGCCTATAAAGAATAGACCACCTTTTAGGTAGACGCTATTTCCCAATTAGTTTCTTCCTCAACTCGTACTTAACCTGCTCCACAGAACACTGTTGAGCACTGGCCACCATCATTAGATAGTCGTTGTTCTCCAACGAATTGACAATCACCTGACGCCGTTGCTGTTCCTGATAATTCATTGTCTTTCCATAATTCTCATCATTTATTGTGTTCATTTCCGTTTTTGTTGATACTTGCGCGCAATTTTTCACTTGAAACTCAAATGTCAACGTTATCAGCAGAAGAGAAGAGAAGGTTATTGAAGGAAAGAAGACAAGCCAAGATGGCTGGGGGCAAGGCCTCTGACCGGTTGAACAATATCTTGAACCAAGGATCTTCAGTTAAAAGTGATGTTACGTCTGTTTTAGATAAGGAACCAGCTAAAGAACCCGTCCCTAATCATGAAGCAGACCCTGATACTCTGGATATAGACCAATTGTTAAGCCACAGAGTATCACCAGCACCCCAGAACGCACCACCGGCTTCAGAACAAGACATAGACCAAATGCTCAACCAGGTGTTCAATAACGGTCAGCCAAGTGAGTCAAATGACCCTATTACTTCAATGATGATGAATATGATGAAGCAACAACAACTGCAAGAGGGTGAACCTAAGGATAATCTACAAAATGCCGAATACGAACAGAAATTGTTAAAGTATAACTCTTACAAGCAAAAGCAATTGAAGTTTAATTTCTTGTTCTTGAGGTTCTTTTTAGTGTTGGGTAATTTCTTCTATCACTTTTTCACGTTCCCGGAGTTCAAGTCTGCATCTTACGACTTCATAAGGTCCGACTTCAACAGCATCAACTCCCATAACTTCTTGGTTATATTCTTTTCGTTAGAGTGTGTTATCTTATCCAGTTACTACATTATAAGCTCTAGAAGACTTATAGCATCTAAGGTCAGTAACGATAACTTGATTTTGAAGGTGGTGTCAATGGCTTCGATGGTCTTGCCTCAAATTTCAAGCTACCAGCCTTACTTTATTGCCTTGGTCAACTACTGGGAAATCTTAAGTATGTTATTAGGAGATTTGGCATTAGTAGTTGTATTATTTGGTATAACTAGTAGTTTATATAATTGATAATTGATCTATTTACAGGAATCACCAATTCTTCTTCATATCTCTCCTCTTGGCATCAATAATCTTCTCTGCACTTGAAAACTTTCTTGTCTTGTACAAATTATAACCTAAAAGACCTGCACTTGCAATTGAAAGCCCGAACCACGTGACCAAGTATTGTAAATGGTTATTTGAAAAGTTAACTTTTGGTACTGTTCCAACTGGTACACCGTGTTTTATAAATTCGAATTCTTGATATTCATTTGGTTCATTGTGTTGTTTAGAGCCAAAGAGTCCATTTTTCCAAGTTTTACTCGATTGTCTATACTCAGGATGATCAGTTAAATCGTAAGTTAACTGACAATAAATTGGTAAAGCACCTGATTGTTTAGCCATTGCTTCAACATCAGGAATATGAAATAATTTTGCATTTTGTTCATGATCGAATTGCAAAGACAGTTTCTTTGGCATAACACGGAAAAACCCTTGAATTTCAACTTCTCCCTTCGGTAATGCCATATAAGATAAGTACCCATTTTCTCTAGTCTCAGGTACAACTTTCTCCTTTCTGATCCAACCTCTTTCGACTAAAATTGGTTCTCCTCCGTCTTTACGTATAAAGGGACATATAACAAGGTACCCAACTTGGCCATTTTTGATTCTTGGTCCTAAAAACATCTCTTGGGAATAATCATAATGACCTTTAATCTTGAACCTTCTAAATTCAAAATCCTTAATAACTTCTGGATCGATGTTGGGCGGCAATTTATCCAAAGGTTCTTGCGCCAAAAGCTTTTCACAATGTGAAATCAAATTCACTTTCCAATTTAATCTTTTAACTTGCCAGCATCCAAGCCCAAATGAAATGACTGGCATTGCAATCATTAGAGAGAAGAAAAACTTCCTCAAAATAGGCGATTTTGTCTTGTTTTCGGCGTCTGCTACGTTGGTCACATTCGTCTTGATGGGCTTCCAATCTATAGTGGGCGTTTTGACCGTTCTCTTGAACACAAGTCTCGTTTGTGGGAGCCTTGATTTTAACATTACTGCTTTGTTAGTGCACTCTGGTACGATGGCATTAACTGGGGCCGTGTGGAGCGCACGACTTTTTTGGTGGAGCGCACGACACTATACCACTAGATTAAACTATTTGCAGCCAGGCTGATTTATATTGATCAAATGGTATATAAGTAGTATACAGGTTAGCAGGGGCAGTTGCTTGTGTAGAGGACGACGTATTCGACTACGGCGGTGGTTCCATCGACTTGTGTGGTGGCAGTGGAGTAGCTGGTGGAGTAATCACCTTCGGGGACTTCAGCACCTTGAGAGATGCCCGGAGGAGTTGAGGAGCTTGCTGGGGCGGAGGATGCAGCAATCAATTGATTTAACGAGTTTGAAGAAGGTATCAAAGTACTGAAAGTGGAGCTGCTGGAACTGGAGCTGCTGGAGCTAAGGCCACTGGAGCTAGGACCACTGGAGCTAGGACCACTGGAATTAGAACCACTGGAGCTCACAGCCAGGGGAGAAGCAGTTATTTCAGCAACATCTTGACCCAACCCCGTGGCAGTGACCGCACCCGTATCAGTAGCAGGATTATACAACTCCGATAAAATCATGCCCGTGGTGGTGGAAGTGGTGAGCTGACCATCAGTGGTGTAGATATACCTTGTTTCAAAGATCCTAGCCAAAAAGCCCAACGTGGTGGTGGCAGTTATAGTTGGAGTCGTGGTAGTGGTTGTGGTTGACGTTTCTTCAGCCAAAGCAGTTGCGATTAATAAAAGGAGTGTAAAATAGTTGGAAAGCATTGGTGTAATGTATCACAAGCGAATTCACACCCTCTTATAGAATAATTCGTTTAAATAATTTACGACTTGAAGAATAATTTAATGTATGATTTAAATTTTGCAACAACCAGCCATTGCGATACGACTTTCCCGATTGGGACGCGAAGAGATGCATTAAGTAATTCAGCACTAAATGAGGCCCTTCTACGACTGAAACGGGAACACACACTGTAAACGTACGTTTGATGTACTAAACGGGACTTTCAACAAGCCGTCAAGGTAACTGTAATATAGATTGAGCGAATTATCTACTATACGTGACAATATTTTTTGGCCCGATGTCTTAGCAGCTGGCCCCACCACACTGGCCTAACTGGCCCAACTAACTGGCCCAACTAACTGGTCCTCCTTTTTATATCGTCAAGATCGCCCTTTAAATCAGGGTACTCGTCCGCCAACTTCGAGCTTAGTATGTCTCTTAGCTTGCCGTAGTTGTTCATTTTCCCTTTCAATCTCGCGTTGGATTTGGCGTTCACCTCCACAAACTCTCGCGTGTAGATGTCTGGGTTTCTCCCGTCTTCAATGTAGTTGATTATATCAATAGGAATGGGGAATTCGTGTAGCTGAGACGCCGATAATGATGATAGCTGGTTGATCAATTGATTGAACTTATGCACCAAAACTTGGTGCGTTTGTGGCGTCCCTTGGTTATCGTGCACCAAAACCCCAAGCTCTATAAACGAGTCTATAAGGTTCTGGAGCTGGTCCGTGGCGTTGGCGAGCGCTTCGTTCGATGGGATAGACGTGGTCGTCATGGTGGGTGCGTAGCTCTTTTTTTGGTTGGATTTTTCCGTGGTTGGTTTTTTGCCTTATTGCGGTCGTGTACAAACCACACATAAAACCCACCAGATCGATAAATTTTCTTCATCTAATTTTGCACCTATGATTGTATCTTTCAAGTACAACAGTGCTAAGTTGAACGAGGCCAGTGGGGGGCCGCTCCACATTAATGAGATGCAGAAGTCGCTAAATAAGATCAATTATAGTGGGAATAACTCGGAATGGTTGGCAAATGTCAAGAATGTTAATCAGAGGCTACATCTATTAAAAGAGTCATATAAGGTGATTCAAACATTCAAGAGGAAAAACAAGGGTACTTTGAACCCGGAGGAGCTAAACTCCATGTCGGAAGAAGACGACGGGAGCAGCACAGAAGTGTCTACGCCTAGGAGGGGTAGACGAGTGGGTGGGAAGTAACAGGAAATCAGGCTACAGAGATGTTTTAGTACTGGGGACGTACCGGAAAAACGCAATATCCAAAATACCCTCTAATAACTTCATATATACAATAATCGGCATCATATATAGAGCATATAGCATAATAAATTCACACTAGTACTTACAGTGTAGAAGAGGTTATCCGCGCACGACCACCACTAAGCTTTCCCCCTAAAGTAAGTATTTCGCACAAGCTAACGTCCAACCCTTATAATGAAGCCAGTTGTATCTTCAGGTAAAGCATATTTCTGTACGATATTATCTATTTTTGGGGTGATTATATTGTCTGTGATTGGATACTTGTTCCAAATTGGGCATGAATCGATGGTTGGATCGATAAATGATCCAGAAAATGGTGAAGAAGTTGCTAAGACGGTATTTGGAGCAGTAATTGTTTATTTAGTATTCTTTTTATTCTGTGGTTGTCAAATTATAGTAATTAAAAGACAAAATAGAATTAAGTTATAATAAGAGAAATAATATATATAAAAAAAACCCCACTATAATTTAGCAACACTTTCTTTACCACCTCTCCAATGGACACCACCAGTCCAATCACAAATATCAAATACTAAAGATCTTAAATCATTTAATTCTTGATGAGTTACACCTAAATTGATAGCACCTTTTAAATGACCTTTTAATTGTGGATTAACATCTTGTGGAATTAAACTTGTTACTATACATAAAGAAGTTTCTTTATCACTTAAAATCTCATTATAACTAAGTAAATTTGAATAAACATTTTGATAAACGTAATACCATAAATCTGGATAACTTTGAAACATTTGATTTTTAATTTTCCTATTAATATTATTAGAATAAATTTTATTCCACATTTTTGAACCATTCTCTAAATTTTTTGTTACAATTGAATTATTAATAGATTTAGAATTAATTGGTCCATCTATTGTATCAATTAAATCTGAATCAACATCTTCATTCCCACTAAATTTTGTACCTGAAAAATCTTCCTCTATAATATTTGAACTTGATAAATTATAACTTTTAACCATATTTGGTCTTTGAGGTAAATTTGATCCTTTTAAATTAGTTGGTGTACAATTTTTTAAAAATGTAAGTCCATTAATTGATTTTGGTACTCCAATTAATGCTGATATCTTTAATATAGTTTCCCTAAATTTCAGTGAGATTAAATTTTGATATTCAAATATATTTGATGATTTATCAAATTTAAAATGAAGTGGTAATTTATCGTAATATCCATATGGAATAAGTATTTCTGGTAAATTAATTCCAATTGAATTCAATTCAGTATATTTATCACTAGAACTAATGGAATCTGATGCCAATTTAATTAAATATTTATTAGTTAATAATGCTGGATCATTTTTAAATTCTAATAATTGTTGTCTTAAAGCAAAATGGTATAATTTGGGGATTTCTTGTGGTTCATTTAATACTGATAAACACGCACAAGCAATAAGAAACCATGAGTTTTGAAGCGATGGATACTTGTAAGCTAAACGAACTAATCTCTCTGCTGTAAGAATTGCCATTATTTCCTTTGTAATTTCCTTAATTTACCGTTACTCTCCACATTATATTGTCAATATTAACTACTTGGAGCATCCGAGGGTTTGCGATCGGTTCGTGCACGGCCTTCACATGATTATTCCCCCTTGTCTTTATCTATCTATTCTTCGGTCACGTGACAGCTTGCAAGTTATTCTAAGGCTTTTCTAGTTGACCCTGGCAGTTGCCATGTGCTGGCCCCCAAGATTAAGCCATGTACGTCTAATTATAAGCAATTTGAGTGAAACTGCGAATGGCTCATTAAACCAGTTATCTTCAACAATACTCATCTCTGTCCAAACACATCACCTACTTTGATTGATCCACTACTCGTAGCACTTCTTCGGTTTCTTTGGCCTTATCTTTCTGCGGGTAGACTATTAGCAGGTAATGCTCCCAGTGGGTTTAGCAGGTAATGTTCCCCGTCGGTTAGCGCCCTTCCTCCCCTTAGTATAACTTACCTGATTCCTTGTTTAACTTTTGCGGTGTGAATACTTGTTGGAACCTACCCGCTATTAGTGTACGACTTCAGCCGCTCTTCTCTTGTCTGCCCCTCTGATCACCGCCCTTCTCTGTGTCCCCTTCTTTTGACCGTCTTTCCCTTCTGTGTTTGCAGCCATAAAACGCTGATTGTTCCTCTCGTCCTAAACCACATGGTGCGCGCACACCTCCTCCGATAACCGAAGTATTATTTTCCATCTCACATCCGCTTACTGAGTTTTTCAACGACGGGTAATAAACTCCGGTACCGGCAAGATCTTTTACTTATTTGCGACTCACGTGACCTCTTCGTACCTCCATATTTCAAAGTGAGTCAGTCTATATTAACTCCATACTTTCTCCATATTCTTTATTAAAAACAAAAAAAGCCAATATGCCAATGTTAAAAGATCCAAGTGTAAAGTATAAGCCTTTCCCACTTATCGATTTACCCAACAGATCATGGCCTTCAAAAAGATTAGATAAAACTCCAAGATGGTTATCTACAGATTTAAGAGATGGTAACCAATCATTACCTGATCCTATGTCATTCACAGAAAAGCAAGTTTATTTTAGAAAATTAGTTGAACTTGGATTTAAAGAGATTGAAGTTGCATTCCCATCAGCTAGTCAAGTAGATTTTGATTTTACTAGATTTGCAGTTGAAACAGCACCTGATGATGTTTCAATTCAAATTTTATCACCATGTAGAGAAGATTTAATTAAAAGAAGTATTGAAGCTTTAAAAGGTGCTAAAAGGGCAACTGTTCATATTTATTTGGCTACTTCGGACTGCTTCCGTAATGTTGTATTTGGTATGACTAAACAACAATCATTAGAATTAGCTGTTAAATGTACTAAATTAGTTAAATCTTTAACTAAAGATGATCCAAATATGTCAAAAACTGATTGGGATTTTGAATTTTCACCTGAAACTTTTAGTGATACTAATTTAGAATTTGCAGTTGAAATTTGTGAAGCTGTAAAATCTGCTTGGGAGCCATCAAATGAAAAGCCAATTATTTTTAATTTACCTGCAACTGTTGAAATGTCTACACCAAATGTTTATGCTGATCAAATTGAATATTTTTCAACCAATATTAGTAATAGAGAAACTGTATGTATTTCATTACATCCTCATAATGATAGAGGTTGTGCAGTTGCAGCTGCTGAATTAGGTCAAATGGCAGGTGCTGATAGAATTGAAGGTTGTTTATTTGGTAATGGTGAAAGAACTGGTAATGTTGATTTAGTAACTTTAGCTTTAAATTTATACACTCAAGGTATTAATCCAAATCTTGATTTTTCTGATATAAATTCAGTTGTTGATTTAGTTGAAAAATGTAATAAAATTCCAGTTCATCAAAGAGCTCCTTATGGAGGATCATTAGTTGTTTGTGCATTTTCAGGATCTCATCAAGATGCTATTAAGAAAGGTTTTAATGTTCATCAAAAACAATTAAAAGAATCAAATGGAGAAAACAAAACTTGGAAATTACCTTATTTACCTTTAGATCCTCAAGATATTGGTAGAACTTATGAAGCTATTATTAGAGTTAATTCACAATCTGGTAAAGGTGGTTCAGCTTGGGTTATACTTAGAAATTTAGAATTAGATTTACCAAGAGGTTTACAAGTTGATTTCTCTCGTATTGTTCAAGAACAAGCAGAATTAAATGGTAGAGAATTATCTAATGCAGAATTATGTGATTTATTTAAAACTCACTATAATATCATTTATGAAGAAACTGATCCAAGTAAATATAATTATAGATTAATTGATTATTCATTATCATCATCAAAAAATGGACCAAATAATAATAGATCTATTGAAGTTGATCTTCAAGTTAAAGATAAAATTATTCAAATTAAAGGTGAAGGTAATGGTCCAATTTCTGCATTTGTTAATGCAATTAAAAATGATTTAAAACTTGATTTAGATGTTAAAAATTATCATGAACATTCTTTAGGTGATAGTTCAAAATCTAAAGCTGCTACTTATATTGAAGTTAGTGTTAATGGTAAATCAACTCAATGGGGGGTTGGTATCAATGAAGATGTTTCATTTGCTTCCTTCCTTTCATTAATTTCTATTCTTAATAGTATCGGACAAAACTAATCTTTATAATATCGTAACGTTATTTATTTATCTAACCTAAAAAAATATATCATTTCATCTAATTAAATTATTCGTCTTCCTCTGCAACCTTATCCAAATGTGCATAAGTTTGTGGAATTACAACATTAATTTTACCATCTCTAGCTATTTTAACTGATGCAGTACTTGCACTACCTGGAGCTGAATGCATTATGTTACTACCTTTCATAGCCATATAAGGCCAAATGAAAAATAATGCAGCAATAGATGCTAAAGCACCAATTGCTTTTGGTGCTTCTTTAACAAATGATTGAGCAAATGTACCTGCTGGGAATATTGCTTGTCCTTTAGTACCATTTTTAACACTAGCTGCACTAGCTTTTGTAGATGGTTTAGCTCTTGATGTAAGTGGAACAGTTTCAATTTGTGGTTTTTTAAATACTTGATTAACAAAATTTCTTCTAACAACCTTTAATGGTTGCAAACTCATTATTTTTTGCTTGGTACCGAACATTTCTATTTTGATAACTTAAAATTTATCCAATAATTGAAGATTAGTTCAATTTAAATACTTTTACGAATTTACAAAGCAATCATTGGGTCATTCAATTATTTAGCATCCCTTTTAATTAAGGTTGTGGTAAAGGTTTTAATAATTGCTTTGTTCTTTCGTGTCCTGTCGAGAGGGGAATAAGATGTGCGATAAGAAAAACAGCTGTAAGAGAAATAGTGGCTGCAATTACTCAATATTGCTGCTGATGCGAAGCAATGGATTTTAATGGACTTAAGCCTAGCAATATACTGCAGACCAAAGTTTACCGTTCCTTTATTTTTAAAATTTTTTTATATTAACGTTTAATTTATATAAAACAGCAAAGTATACAATAATCATAAAAAAGAAAGTTAAAACTAAAAATACACACAGATCTAAAGTTTTGTTTTCTAGACTTTTAAGGCTTCTTCATAGGAAGGTGGTTGACCAGAGTAAACACAATCACCTTTTTCATTGAAGGTAGCATTTTCATCAGAAACATCAACACCGTGTTCGATAGCCTTATTTTTTTCAATTTCTGATAATCCCATTTGATCTCTTGGGATCCAAATATGAGGTTCTTCGTCAATAACAGCAGGGTCATTATAAGCATTCTTAACGAATTCTGGATTGTATTCAACGTAATTAAAGTAAGCATCTGGCATTTTAGCTCTAACCATATCAAAAGTGACAGATTTTGGTTTAAAGAATCTGGTAATCCATGAAACTTGAGGTCCTTTATCAGCTTGAGCTCTATTGTTAGATGCCATAGCTGATTTTTCAACATCACCTCCGACTGCAGTACTTGGACGGTCATTGAATGGAGCTTTAGAATCATGGGTGTATTTAGAGTGATCATCATGTTTGACAGATTCATCTGATCCAATAATAGTGTTAGCATTATTGTTGACATCATCAGAGCTATTAGTGATACCACCGGTGGTAGCAGCGGTAGTAGCAGCACCACTTCCAATATTTGGTAATACTTGATCTTTTGGTGATTCAGTTAATCCTAATTGATTACCACCTTGCCAGTAATTTTCACCTTCACTCTTAATTTCTTTTCTACCTTGATCATGCATTGGATATTGGAATGTAGAATCACCTGCAGCATATTTAAGAGCAGAAATTGGAACAATATCAAATAAGGGGAGGAATTTCCATTTGAAAAAGATATGTGTAAGGGCAGTGAAAAGAATCATAGCACCTTCTAAACCTACAGCAGCCCAATTCTTTTTGAAAACGAATAAAGCAGTAAGACAAACTTCAGCCAAATAAATACCACAGAATAATTGGAATAAAGCACTTGGGTAATATCTACCTCTAGCATCGTGAACATTTGGTTTCATAACATAGACCAAGACGTACATGTAAGCCAAGTAAATTAAAACAAAAGTAACAAAGGAGAAACCCAAGATTAATGGAGCGATAATGGAGTAAACCAAAGCAATTACCCCTAATAATTGATATGGTGGATAAACAACAGACCAAAGTGGTTGGCCTAAGGTATTGTAACGGTTCCATTTAGCTCTTGGAGTACTATCTAAAATTCTACCTAAAAATTGAGCTAAAATTAAAGCAACAATTTGAACCAATAAACCTGATGAAACAGATAAACCTTGGAAACACAAGTAAGAAATATAGAAGTTAGAAGCTGGAGGGATATTTTCACCTAATAAATTCAATGCAGAAGTTGGATCGTTGATAATTGGAGTAACAGCAGAAGCAGCAGCAGAACCTAAAGTCATAACAATAAAAACGTTAACAACTTGGAAAGCAAAGTACCAAGATTGACAATAACGTTCGATTTCTTGAATAGATAAACAACCTGCAACTTGACCTAATTTTCTAATGAAAATTGGAACTAAAGCCATCAAGATAGCCAAAGCAACAACAGGTAATAAACCAGTGATTAAACCTAACAATTGAGATGGTAAATTTTCAATGAAAGATAACCATGGAAGTTTTTCAATTAAAAAGTTAATATTAGAAATAGCACCAACGAAAGCAACTGGAATACACCAGAAAATAATCAATAAAGTTAAAACAGTAGAAGCGATAGTTTTCTTAATCATTCTTTTAGCAGGAGTTAAAGATAAGTTTCCCCAAATAATGTCATCTGGAGCCAAGTTGTTAAATCTACGAACACGTTTTAATTCAGGGTTATAAGGAACGGCTTGGTAAGCTTTTTGTAATTCTAATTGAGTTGGGAATTCGACAAAAACGGCTGGGATTTGAGTATTAGATTGATGTTCTAATTGATCTTTTTTGATACTTTTATTTAATTCACCCAATTTTTCAGGACAATAGTTTAAAGTGTCTACTTTTTCACCAATTAAGAATTTTAATTTGTGGGAAGGTCTCTTTTTACCGTCTTTTAAATATTTATTAATATCATCTTCAGGTTGAGGAACAGGTTTGTTTTTCTTGGTAGCTTTTAATCTTAATTTATTAGCTTTAGAGATAGTCTTATTTAAAGCACCTTCATATTTGTTAGCTAATTTAGTTCTTTCTTTAACTTTGTCTTGTAATTCCTTGTAATCACGAGCGTACCAGATATTGGTAGCAGTTGGGAAATGAGTTCTTAATTGAGGTTCATTGTAGATAGATTCAGGAATTTCGGTTAATAATAAAGTTCTTGAAGATAATAAAGAATCATAGAAAGGAGTTGTTTGAACAGCATGTCTAAAAGTAGTATAATAGGTAAGTTCTCTGTAAATCATAAACATAACAACTCCGAAAAAGAACCATGAAGTGAAAACATGAGCAAAACTTCTATTTTCATCTTTAACATTGGCATAAGATAAGATATCGAAACCATCTTTACCATTACCATTGGTAGCATTAACAGGGAATAAAATTGGCCATAAAATTAAACAACCAACAAAACAAATACCTGCAAAACCAAATAAGAATCTACTGAAAAAGTAACCATCGATACCAGTTTGTTGGATAACAAAAGATTCTGGTTTGCTAATTAAATGGCTTATCCAGGAGAACAACCCACTTGGGGTTTCATCTGGAGTTAAATCTTTAGGAACACTGTCAACATGTGATCTTGGTTCATAAACTCTAGCTTGTTTCTTTCTTAATAAAACAAAAATGATAGTGAAAATACCAGAGATTATCGCTAATGGGATAAGCGTTGCTAAAAATGCCGAAACTGATGAACCGGCCATTGCGTCAATTGATTGATTATATTAAAAAAAGACTTTTTTAAACAGCGAAAAAGTTTGTTGTATATAAATGAAATGGGACAATGAGTTGCTTGCTATCATGAAATTTCATGTTTGTTGTTTATAAATAAGGGCATCGTGGCTGGACACGACATTGTTAGACGGCTGAATTGCTGTGTGGGCTACGAACCGGAGAAGAGGAAGGTATAAAAGGCTGATTCATTGGGGGTGTGGAATGGGTATTTCCAGGGAGGAAAAAAAGTTAAATTATAGTTTAAAGTGTATATATTGATATGGACAAGTATTACAGAGTAACTATAGGTGTCGTGTGAGGCAATTGAGACATCTAATTTCAGCTAATATCATCGTCTAGAGTTATCCTCACAACCAAATCAGCAAGCGTGCTCGACGCACATGAAACAGACAATGACGTTCTATTCCTGCACAATTGCACGAGTACAAGATGGCCTCGACAACATCCTGCAGGCAGAAGCTTTAAATAGAAGCATCTAATGTTTAATTGAAGTGCTCATCAGCAGATGGATGTGGGTGAGGGGGTTAGGAGTGGGTGAGGGTCTGGGTGTCTGGAGCCCTATCCCATCGATCTTTTCGATGTTTGAGTTATGAGACATTTTGCCATGTTGATGTTTCAAACGTAAAAGTGCACCGGCTATTACACTTTCCTTTTTGGGTGCCTTAATGCGATGCGTTTTGGCGTGTTGGAGGTGGTCCTTCTGGTGCTTGGAATTCGGTACTGCTCAGGCTAGCTGGTCCTTGAGGGCTTGTTGGTCCTGTTTGGGCCGGTGGTGGTCCTGTTTGGGCCGGTGGTGGTCCTGTTGGTCTTGAAATATCTCCCAAATCCATGTCATCGAGAGGCACCCCATCGCTATTGACTGGGTTTCTATTATGAGCTGCTTCCGGGAAAGTCACCCCGTTATTCTCTACCACACTGGGTCTTTGCATTTTGGCATTAGGATTCAGATGGAATTCTCCGTTGGCGTCGTAGTATCCCATATCAGTATCCCCAGCTTGCGCTGTATAAGTTGGTACATAGGTTTGAGGCATATCGCCATCCACTCGGTTAGGCTGGTCGTACTGATTTTGTGATTGTTGGTACGATGGTGGAGTCATCCATCTGGTACCGTAGATGGGTCTGAGTCCAGACCGACTTCTCTTTTTGTTAACTCGAAGCGTTCCAAATATAACTATAGCAAGTATCACAATAAATATAGCGAAAAAAGCCCAACGAGCTCCTTCATTACCCGTCCATGTTGTTTCTCTTTTGACGATTATGGGCATACTGTTATATGTTTCAGTATTTATATATGTCATTTTGGTACAGTTACAGCAGTGTGCAGATATGTGCAGCAGTATATGTTTGGTCAAGTGTTATGTGAATGTATGTGGCTGCCTGTCAGTAGCTGTGCGTTGATGCTGTAACAAAAGGGATCGTAGATGGTTTTTATTCCCCTATGGAGTCGCACGAAGCGGTCATTAAAGCTGGGCAAAAAGTATTTTTTCCTGGGTGCTAGCTGCGGCCTAGACTTCGCGCCATAGTTAGTATCAGAGTTAGCACCACTTGAGCCAGAACTCCGGGAAGCGCGATGTTTTCTTCTTTCAATTACCGCCATGATCCACTCACTTGTTCTTAAGGAATTGCAAGAGAGGAAGCATGATGCTATTACAGTTGGTCTAGTAGGTAGTGAGCGCGAACTTAAACCCTCAGTTGATTCTGTTGAAGTAAGTAGAGCCCTGCTGCTGACTAATCACTTGGACGTCGCATCAGCCTCAAATTCAGCCTCGCTTATCACAAGTGTCACGGATAATGTCAAGGAAAGAGTTATCGCCGAGTTATCTCGAATAATTAATTCCCTTTTGGGTTGTATTGTCTCTTCAACCCCGGCAGTTATCATTTTATTGCATAATAAACCTAAATCGCTTTCTTTATTGGGTAATTCACTTGTTGAATCCCGTCGCTTTATCGCCGTTGTTTCTCTAATTTTTGCAATTTTGGCAAATATCAAGTCTGGGAAGATTTCAACAAAGAGGGATTTGTACTATCAACATGTGCTGGTACACAAAAATCAACTATTTTCAAATCAACTAATCGAGTGGCTAGCTAGTTCTTTGAATGTTTCTTTGATTGAATTAAATATCTATCCTACTGAAAAGTCGTTGGTGTTTGGGTGTTTGGCTGCAAACGACGATACCAATACCATTCGCTATCTACCAAGTGGTTTTGATTTTGCCACGCTTGCCGATATTAAGTTAGTGGTATTGATAGAGAAAGATGCAGTTTTCAAGTCGTTTTGGATGCATGTTAAGAACACAGTTCCTGAACTAATGCAAAATGTTTTGTTTCTCACTAGTAAAGGGTACCCAGACCATTTAACACGCCAATTTATTCACGATTTGGCTGCAACTCGAGATATCCAGATGATTGGGTTTATGGACTCTGATATCTACGGCTTGAATATTTTTAAATCTTACAAATACTACAAAGGTCACAATATATCCAATTCCCTTACTTTTGAAGGGGTCTTTCTCCTCGATTATCAAGAAGGTTGGTTGGGTATAGGCCCACGAGATTTCCGTTTAATGATGAATTTTGTCACGAGGCTCGCAACCACCTCCACCGATATTCAAGAACTAAAAGAACTTAATAAGTGGAAAAGAGAAACAACAAGAGGTATGTTATTCTATAAAAAAGCAGAAATGAATGTTGTAGGGTCAACCTCTAATAATATTAATGACTATTTGGTAAAAAAATTAAAACTATTCTTGTAGAATTTATGATTTACAATAAGGTCTCCATTTGCACTACTCACGTGAGTGAAAAATTTCTTGCTTTTGGAAAAGTGTCCAATTATTTTTCAAGTTATTTTCCTTTTTTATAAATCGATTTAATTTATAAGAATCAAAAATGTCTTTCACTTCACGTCAAATTGGTGCTGCTAATACTTTGGATTACAAAGTCTTCATTGAAAAAGATGGTAAGCCAGTCTCTCCATTTCATGATATTCCATTGTATGCCAATGAAGAAAAAACTATTTTAAACATGATTGTCGAAGTTCCAAGATGGACTAATGCTAAATTAGAAATCTCTAAAGAAGAAGGCTTAAACCCAATCATCCAAGATACCAAAAAAGGTAAATTAAGATTCGTCCGTAACTGTTTCCCTCATCACGGTTATATTCATAATTACGGTGCTTTCCCTCAAACTTGGGAAGACCCAAATCAACAACACCCAGAAACCAAAGCTAAAGGTGATAACGATCCTTTAGATGTTTGTGAAATCGGTGAACAAGTTGGTTACGTTGGTCAAGTCAAACAAGTCAAAGTTTTAGGTGTCATGGCCTTATTAGATGAAGGTGAAACCGATTGGAAAGTTATTGTCATTGATGTCAATGATCCATTAGCTCCAAAAGTTAACGATATTGAAGATGTCGAAACTCATTTACCAGGTTTATTAAGAGCCACCAATGAATGGTTCAGAATTTACAAAATCCCAGATGGTAAACCAGAAAATCAATTCGCTTTCTCTGGTGAATGTAAAAACAAAAAATACGCCGAAGAAGTCATCGGTGAATGTGCTGAAGCTTGGGAAAAATTAATCAAAGGTGAAGTCGATCCAAATGGTATTTCCTTATCTAACACCACTTCAACTTCATCTCCAAGTTACTCCGAATCTGCTGCTACTGATGTTCCAGCTGCTTCTCCAGCCCCAGCCGCTCCAATTGACAAATCTGTCGACAAATGGTTCTTCATCTCCGGTGCCCATTAAGTAATCTATTTATAGTGCTAATCAATTACTAATAATTTCCATCTACGTCCCCTGCTTCTCTCATCGCGTCCTATATTCATCGCGCTTTTGCCATGTTTCCAACTCATGGATCTATTTACCCAATCGAAAGCCTTACCTGATCCCCGGTTTAATCCTTTGATCTCACTGCTTGAACTCAATGGTGTCACAACAGGTGACTTGCTTATGTATCTGGATAATTCTATTCCGTCCGGGTTGGTCCAGTTACTGAGAAAGCTAGGTCGATCTGTGAAAGAGATAGAGGAGTTCATTCAATGGTTGACTCAAGCCGTGTTGGATGATGTAAATACCGAAAAAGAGTCATGTGCTGGTTTTATTGGAACGGGTCTTGCTTCCCTAGATAAGGCATTACTTGGTGGGATAAGATTAGGAGAGATCACTGAAATCTTTGGTGCTAGTGGGTGTGGGAAATCCCAATTTCTCTTCCAGTTAGCCTGTGAAGCACAGTTTAATGACGACAGGAAGAGAGTGGTGTACATAAATACTGAAAGTTTCTTAGAAACCAAGCGATTGGACGATATAGTGACTCATTATCACGATAATAAATCGCAGCATGTCCTGATGGACAATATCGACTACGTTTACTGTCAAGACATGGAGATTCAAGACCATATATTTCATACACAACTACCCACCAAATTGGAGACAGATCCGACCATTTCTACCGTTATAGTAGACTCTATCAGTCACCATTTACGAAGAGACGACGTAGTTATCAATGCCTCACACTTCAAGTATGTGATCCAGCAACAAGAAGAAGAATTGGGCGACAATAGACTTATATCGAGTATCGGATCGAGACATAAGCTGCGTCTTAATAGGTTGTTCAAGTCCAATACGTTGTACGAATCAAGAGTGGCCAAAAAATATTATCTCATTCAATTGTACCGTCATTTAACGAATCTCGCCAGAGATCACAACGTTGCCATAATCGTCACGAACCAGGTTAGCGACCAGCCAGATGTGGACTTTGATTTTAGCTCATTCGTTGAAAGTAACAATCCTTTGGATTTCGACTACCAAATTGGTTCAATGGCTGGTTGGGATAATAAGACTATACTCAATTATCAGAGTCAATTTACATCAAACAATTTGACAGTCGGGGACGAATCGTACAAGAGTTTCCAAGAATTGAAGAATTCATTGAGTGATATGAAGAGAAGTAAACTAATTCAAGATCCAGAGATAGATCCAAGGTACAACGAAATCCAGCAACCTAATGATCAAGAACTTTACAAAAAACGATCAGAACTTCTCAATAACTTACACAAATCCACAAACACTGAAACTAAAAGGTATATTCCCAGCTTGGGACACCACTGGACTAAATTGATAGGCGTAAGAATCATGTTAATGAAGACTTATAAACCGTTATTGCAAGCCAGCGCCCGTATGCAGGACGTGGGTCCAGAAATTGACATCTTTCCGGAGTCGCACAATACAGAGTCAAACCCGCATTCAGATAACAGAAAGAGAAGGTTTAACGAAGTCACTATAGAATCGGTCATAGACGGCTGGAACGTCGAAAGGTATTTTAAAGTGACTTCTTCTCCATCTGGAAGTACCAATAAGTTTCAATATACTCTTCACAAAGGTGGCCTAATGGAATTGTAAAATGGCTGGTTCTTCGGTTATGTTGCCCTGTCGCACAATTATCGTGGTCGTACTTGTGGGCACCCACTAACACGCATTTTCTTAATTATTAAATTACACTGTTACTATTTATTAAACAAACAAACAACCATAAGAGCTTTGGATTTAAAAAAACCCACAGGACCATGAAGGTATGTATTCCACGCGAGTTAAATTTCCACCGCATAATACTAACGTTATAGTACATTGATGAAGTTGATATAGAACTTGTTAACCAAGAATTGAACTTTCATACCAACGATAACAGTCTTGTTATAAAGGGAGGATGTGACCTCTTCACGACGAAGCCTATCCATTCAGACAGAAAGCTTTATAAAACCATCGATAAGAATTTAACTCAGATGATACAAGACAACGAGTTGTCCAAATCCATAAGAAACGAAAGGAAGAATTCCATAAACTCTCTTTTTGGAAGTAGTCCATCAGGTAGTTACCACGGTGATACTAATATACCCAGAAGTAGACATAATAGTCAGACTAACAACGACGAGCTGACTACCGACACTTCTTATGAAGTGGACTCTATCGATGAATCACCTTTTGGCTCATTAAAAGCTTCATCTACCAAATGGACTTTTGCAAATTTGATTGCAATTTTGAATACAACTTTCCCTGATCACGATTTTTCTAACTTGCAGCCATCCACTGAAAATTTCCATAAAATGAATGGTTCCGAAGATTTAATTAACAGAGTAAATAATTTGATGAGATCTTTAGGTAAAAGTGAAGAATCTTTGAATTGGATTTGGGATAGAATCGATTCTTATGTGGATATAATACCCAAAAACTCTCCTATGTTGTCTCCAAATCCTCAACCAGTGAATCTTTACCAACCATCTGCTTCGCCTGAAGCAGGTGCTGATAATCATGTTGGTGGTAAAAATTCAAGAGCCAACAGTGTCTCTAGTAATTCCAATAGAAGATATTCCAACGCTAATAACGAATACCCTGGCTTTATCAACAATCAATCTCAGATTTTTGAATTTAGACCATCCGATCAATCTATCTTGGAAGATTTAAATTATCCTTATCAGACAATGTGGTCATATTATTGGTTTATTTACAATAAGAAGAAGAAAAAAGTTGCTTTCATTTATTTGACAGCTATAAATAAAATACATTATTCAACTATCAATGGCAATAGGAAGTCTTCTTTTAGATCTTCAAGGAAAAATGGCTTAGAAAAACAAAGTCAAGTAATAGACCATGGTGGATATGACGACGATGAGTTGGATGTGGATGATGACCCTGAATTGTCCATGAATGACTACATGGATGAAGAGGTTTTCATAGAGGATGATGACGATGATGACGCGATTGAGGAAATGGAGATTTGAGTCTTTTGACACAAGATTTCGTAAAAAAGCAACCCCATGTTCGTATTCCGCTCAATCCCCGTTCTATTGTCAAGCAATTTTTGTTCAATTCTCATAATTGTATAACTTAAATATATATAATCAATGCGGTACTCCGATAAACACTGCATAATAAACGTCGCGCAATTGCTGCAATTGCAAAATGATTGCTTAGTCTTATTTGCTTTGTCCTAGAAATCACTATATAAGAAGCGAAATTATCCTTAACTTTTTACTTAAAATCAAAAGAATCAAAATAAATCAGAATGGTTCAACAAAAATTAGCAACCGATGTTTACCTTACTTTAAATGATGGTACCAAAATGCCTGCATTAGGTTTAGGTACTTTACCTTCTCATAATGATCCTGGTGACGTTAAAAATCAAGTAGTAGCTGCAGTTAGAGCTGGTTATAGACACATTGATACTGCATGGTATTATGGAACTGAAAAATATATCGGTGTAGCATTAAAGCAAATTTTCGAAGAAGGAATCTGTAAGAGAGAGGATCTTTTCATCACCACCAAAGTTTGGCCATCCCTCCATCATCACCCAGAGAGGTCATTAGAGCAATCCCTTAAAGACCTAGGTGTTGATTATGTTGATTTATTATTACAACATTGGCCTCTTTGTTTACACGGTGATGCCAATGGTCAACCAACGGCTCCTTCTGATGAAAATGGTGACTTGATTTACGATGATGACCCTGTTGAAGGCACTGGATACATCAAATTTTATAATAAGTTAGAAGATTTGAAATTCGATACTAACAAAGTAAGAAATGTGGGTATATCCAATTACTCAATTCCTAAATTAAAAGAATTATTGAAAAATACAAAAAGATATGTTCCTGTTGTTAACCAAATAGAGTATCATCCTCAATTACCTCAACAAGATTTGGTTGATTTCTGTAACGAGAAAGGCATTATTGTAGAAGCTTATAGCCCAGTGGGTGGAACTGGAGCACCTGTTCTCAACTTAACATATGTCAAAGAATTGGCCGATAAGTACGAAGTTTCCCCTAACGAAATTATCAATGCTTACCATATCTTAAATGGTAGATCAACATTACCTAGAAGCTCAAACTTAGCTAGAATTAAAGTCAACATTAGATTACCTGACTTGACAAAAGATGAGCTTCAAAAATTATACAACATTGGAGTGGAAAAACCAGTCAGATATACAAACGATCCATGGGGTTACGGTATCGGCTTTAAATGGTGGGAAGGTGACACCCTCAGTAAAAGATTTGACTAATAATTGTAAGTAGTGCATAAATAGCCGATCAAACAATGCAGACAAATTTTGATTAGTAACGTTTTGCGAGACTCTAATTTTGCCCAATAATCTTCTCTCTTTATAAGCTGTAAATCAGGGATTGTAATATGAAACTTGCAACAGAAGTATATTTTGAACTTTCAAATGGGAAAAGAATCCCAGCCTTGGGTTTGGGCACTGTCGCCTCTGGAAATCCAAGAGATGTCAAAGATCAAGTCAAAACTGCTATAAAAGCTGGGTACCGTCATATTGATACTGCTAGAAACTACGGTGTTGAAGAATTTGTTGGACAAGGTATCAAGGAAGCAATTGATGAAGGAATTGTGAAAAGAGAAGATTTATTTGTTACAACTAAAGTAAGTCCTACTCTTTATAACCAAGTTGAAAAATCATTGGATACTTCTCTTGAACAGCTTGGTGTAGATTACGTTGATTTAGTATTACAACATTGGCCTGTTTGTCTTAAACGTGGTGAAGATGGGAAACCAGTTGAAGATGAATCTGGTAATATTGTTTTCGAAGATGAGCCTAAAAACGGAACAGGTTTCATTGATTTCTATAAGAGATTGGAAAAACTCGATCCTTCAAAGTATAGATCCTTGGGTATTTCTAATTATCCTATTAATAGATTAGAGCAATTGTTACCGGAGGTAAGCATAAGACCTGTTGTTAACCAAATTGAATATCATCCTCAATTGCCTCAGCAGGATTTAATTGATTACTGTACAAAAAATGGTATTCATGTGTCTGCTTATTCTCCTGTTGGAAGTAATGGGGCCGGAGTTTTGAAATTACCATTAGTGAAAGAACTTGCTGATAAATATGGGGTAACCACTAATGAGATTGCCAATGCCTATCATATTTTACAAGGAAGATCATCATTGCCTAGAAGTTCAAACTTGGAAAGAATCAAATCTATCATTCATTTACCACCTTTGACCGAGTCCGAATTAAACGAATTATATAAGATCGGAGAAGCAAACCCTGTAAGATATATCAATGCTGCATGGGGTGCTGATATCGGGTTCAAATGGTGGAACTTAGATGAGTTACGTACATCTTTATAATTAATATATGAAGCGCAAGTTCAACAAAGACAATTCGGTTGACCTGTGGCCTTGCCATTACCTCTCTAATTATCCCATTTTCATACAGGTTTGGCTAAGCGTCACAACTCTTGCTTGCAATTCAATTGCAATGATCTGCAGACATCTCCAACCGCATATTACCCTATATCCCACCATTTAACCCGATTCGGACTTTTCGCATCTTATCAGTAATAATATTTTTTTTCTTTTTATCGATCCCTGTAGGTTTTTTCACCACATTTAAATCTTCATTTCTATTTCTGTTCATTGATATCAGAAAATGAACCATATTACGGAATTCTGTACCTGGATCCTAATATTTTCCAATTGTTTCACGGCCTTCCCTACATTTATCAATCAACAGGATAAGAAGACGGAAATATCAAGGATCCCAAGTGAGATTGAAGCTGCTTCAATTGCCAGGACCTTGGTTTTTAGAGAGTCGTTAACAAATATAAACACTATAAATGAAAATAATCTCCCCGTCTCGTCTATGGAATATTACGCTGACTGTGATAATGATGGTGACTTTTACTGGTTGGTAATTGATATAGGTTCTTCCTACCAGAACATCTTAAGAGGCTCAGATTATACATTCACTATTAGGGTCGGAGATCACCCTGTCAATGAAAAAGTCAATACTAACTACCCTGGCGGTATTTCCTCCTCTCCTGCAGGCTCTCCGAGAGTGAATCTCCAAGGGAAGATCCATAATGTGACTACAAAAGACCCTTTGTCTTTGGTCAAATTGGAGAAATGTTTTCTTGACAGACACCCCGATTCTAAATGGTGGCTCCCAAATAATATCGTTTCTCCTCATAACTCTCATTGGGTTAAATTTCAAGTAGAGGGTATCTATATGGTAGGAGGCTTTGGTGATAGAGCTTATATTGGGAATATCGATAGTGGTATTTATCATTCTGTTACCTCTTTAGATGATCATTGATAATATTGTGTTGCTGGTTTCATATTATATTTGATAAGCTTAAGTCCTTCTGTTGTTATTCAAATTTTTAACTATATTAAGTTAAATGAGAGTGTATATATTTCGCAGAATCTATATGTTTCCTCATTTTTTAAAATAATCTCTGTCTATGCTTTAGAAGCTACTCTACGTATATTCAAGTCATTATCTTCCACAATTCCTTCCAAGATTCACTAGCAACTCTTTCAAGATACTCAATCCAATATACTTTATTTTTCAGTCTCTGAATGACTCAACCATAACATTAAAGACCCGTGAAATAATTTGAAAATCCCAATACATTATAGTATGGTTGTTGCATTTGCAGTTTCTGATATAATTTCACCGTTGAACATAATTTTAGGATCATCTACATGAGCGGTTAATCTGAGATCATACTGAAATTTGGATAATATATTTGCCATACAAGCTACTTAGTCCTGTAGTATTACCAGCGAACAACACCCTCTTCACTAAAATATGACATCTTATTGTCGAACTTTTGAATCTTTCTTGAAATTTGCTTCCACAACCTATAATTTAAAGCTTTCTATGAAATTTCTTAATATCTTTCTTGAAAACCAAGTATGAATTGGAATTTTTGAACATCTATTCTAACAAGATTTTATACAAATTTTAAATTCTCCAGTTAAGACTAGGCTCTTAACAAGCTTTTCTTAAGATGATCTTCAGAAACCATCTTTACACACCATCCATAATTTTTCCTCTACTCCATATTTCTCGCAAACTATTTGGGTAGCTTTCTCTCAATTATTCAAGCTTATACTGAGAGATCGGTAGCTTCCTCGTAGAATTTCAAAGAGTTATACCAGAAGTATCACTCAGAAAAACTAGTTCAAGTTAAATAGGCGTCCAATTATTCTCACATAACCATGACTTCTTAACTCTGAAATCTTTACAATAAATTCTTAACCATCAACTCTTCAAGATAATTTTGAAAGAGTTATACGTATTCTTCACGATATATAGACATAAACTCTAACAATTCTTATCGAGTCTTATAGGCTAACGTTTTGAAATTACAAAGTGCAAAACATGAAAACAACTCACAATACTTACCTAAAAAAAGCGTTGCTCCAAAAATAATGGATATTGTCAGCGACGATTACCAACATGGCTAATTCTCAAAATTTGATATCAAGATTGATTAAGAAGCTTCGAACTAATTTATCCATTATCAAACCCTCTATTAATTCTTTCTCTCAAACTCATTTCCTGTGATATACTCCGACTGAAATACTAATCTCGGTAACCTTTGGAATATCTCTTATATGTTTCTCGGTAGTTGAACCGACCATAGGTGTGACCTGGTTACTATTTGATATATACAGATGTCATGATTTGGACTAAAGTCTAAAAAACTCCCATTCTGGCTAAGTAGCCGAAAAGATTCGAAAAGCTTCTATTAGAGTAACACAATACAGTGAATTTCAAACTTGAAGTAAATATCGTTCATCTAAAATGATACACTTTGAATCATGTCGATAATTTCCGTTTAGTTGATATGAGTCAAAATAGATATTTTGAGCGAGAATATAGAACATCTGAGGAGATGAACGCCTTATTCATTGAATATATACGATAATCTTTGCGTTCAACCCTCTAATTGATTAACCAATTGATTTCTTATTCCAGCCTACTAATATCTGTGCGTTATCCTTTCAATAAATCAATACTAACTTAAATAATATACTCTTAATATGAGGTTAAATTGTAGCATTTACTGAAAGAATACAAAGTTGCTAACATTGATATCCAATAATCCAGCGATACACTGGCAAGCAAAGACTTTAATCGACTAACTCTATAGCAGCTATCCCTCGTACAAACAATCTTTCCATTTACACCAAATATAGTAATATCTCTGTAATGACGATGATTATATGTGCGATAGATAATTCAAATTGCCTTTACTAAAATGAAAGCAAACGATAGCTATTATAGGAAACAGATCTTTTAGAATTACTTATCGATATATATTTCATTAAATCATATGGTTGACCAAGTTACTGAGTAGTCATTTGATTGCCAATAAACATCAAAAAGGCTGCAAAATAAAATCAAAAAGTGAGATAGTAAAAATGTAGTCATAAGTTTACCTTTTCATTAAAAACAGTAGCGATATAGGCTTATATTCTCGATGATCATTATAGAACAAACGTTTGAATACGCACTTGTATCCCAGAGGCAATCTGTGCTCTATAATTATGCTTGTTATATTGTTATTAAATGTGTGTTCATGCTTAGAATACAATGGCATTGAAATCCAACGAAGAATTTCTAAGGAATATCTTAAAGCAGTGAAAAAAGTTTGACCGTGTAGGAGAGTTGAGCATATTATGTCGGTTTTCATGATTAACCTAGAAATAATAGCTTACTTTCATTTCGAACCTCAATGAGATGAGCTTGTCTCTCCGAGGAAGATTTGTGCTCCTTAGGAAACAGCTGTAGCCCCATGATTCTAGGATATCTTGCCTCATTTTAATGTACCTTCTGGTATTAGTCTCTATTCTTTACGATCCATCTCTTTCATTGCCTAGCCATTGTAAAATGTGTTGCAGAGCAAAACTCACACAAGAAAAAAGAGTGGAATAATTTAGCAGTTGATCGCACTATCATTGATTAGTATAGCCAATAGCATATGTTCGTACGCAATGCATAATTCAGTTTTAAAAAGATAAAGTAGTATACCGCGACTCGAAACATGAGACTTGCTTCCATTATGAAAAAGGCGCTAGATACTTCTTCGATTCTACCAATCTAATTGAAAATATTAGACTAGGAGTGTAACAGAGTTGTGTATTACTGTATCTTAGCTAAGGGCGATAATGATTTTTAATCTAACGCCTTATTGTAGTTCATTCCAGATAGACATTTAGTTAACAGTATTTAGAGAAAACTCCAAAAGCTGAAAATTTCACGAGTTATGTTAGAAATATACCAAAATCTACCGGCATTCTTTGGATTCACTTTTCTCTGATAATCTTATTTGAGTATTAGTCAAGAGAGAGATGCTTTATTCACAAGTTCTCTCCCCAATGCTTAAGTTGGCTATATAAACAATACATTGCAGGTGTAGCCAATGAAAACTTTGTTTCTTCCAATTCTACAATACCTGACCAGGCTCCTGTAAGATAGGATCTAGTCAACAGGACTTTACTTCCTTAGATATCATATTTGGAGATTAGATTAGATCTTTGGTTGTGAATTCATCTGATTGATAAATTAGCGTTTGACCCTTCCAAAAATTGTTCAGCATTGTTGTTAATAACATGTTAAACGTATGGAAGGGTTGAAAATCTACGATTTGGCACAGAACTTCGATGTATTCTTTAGCTGCCACAGGTATCGTCTCTCATAATGCAGTTGCTACTCAATTCTATTCGTTAATATTGGGCTCAATTCATCTCTGTCATCTCGACTTAAGGGCTCTGTTGCTTGCAGGTTCTTGGAGTTTTTGAGAGTCTGCCAGTTAATCATAAAGTTATAAGTAACAACCATGTTTTCATGCGGGCTTTAATGGTACCTGAAGTATTGGGATTTGTAGTGTTGTTACCTTCTAAATCTCCCAGGAAAGAGGTTAGTTGTGCTCATAAAACCGTTTGTTATTCTCCCTTTGATTCTTTAGTAGTTTCTTTTGCTGCAATCCCATTAGGTATGTGCTTTGTTTTATCGACGTGAAATACTGTGGTTCTTCTCCGTATTTTTGGAACCGATGGCTGACTACCGCTACTGACAAGGTGTTTTAAAAGGTTTGATGTATATGTTGTATAGAGTTTTTGATCTGTTGTTCGTGTTAGGGAAAGATTAATGGTTGACCGGGATTTATTGTTCTGATAATCATTATGCCGCAAAAGGTTGCATTCATTCATCTAGAAGGCCAAATAAAAATATACTTGATTAAAACCTTATGTGATCGTTGGACCTTGAACTGCAGAATTCCCATTTTGTTGCACTCGAGTTTTTGTTTAGAGGTTAAATATTCGGGCATACTATCTTGACATTTCCTATTAAACTATATGTGTGTTCCCTTTGTTTATTTGAAATCAAATCAACGATATGGGAAAGTGGCCCCTAAGGCGCAGAATATCAAAGGCTGGATAACAGTTGTTAGACTTAACAATAAGATACGAATTCTTTTCTCAAAGCTGCGACATTCTGCAACACTCCTAGAAGGGCATCGGTGGAAAAAAGAGCTTGTCAATTTTGATAACTAATGTTAATTTCGGTACGTATAACCATACAGGTGAAACAGCGGTTGAGGTTGGGAGGTTTACGATAGGTTTGTCAGTTATGCCTTGCCAATTTAGTTATAGCTGTGTGGGGTGTTTCAAAAACGTAACTATATGAGCTATAAAAAATAATATGAAGATTCGCTTGGTAAATGACTGGTATATAAATATAGCAAGAGGAAATAGGGTCGAGTAGGTGATTTTATGATAGCAGGCGAAAGGGCTTTAATAAATACTGGAAACCAATGTAACGAGATAATAGAGATGAGCTCTATATATGTACAAGCTGTTGAGAGGCGAAATGGATATGGAAACATATAAATTTTATTGGCTAATGTACAAAAATCGTTCACCTGACTTTGGAATTTTGGCAGCCTAATAGGGAACACTCAAAGATATAAAGATATGGAATCGTTTGAGAGAAGATTGTTTATAAGACATATGCCTTTTTATAGTAACCATATTAGGAAGATTTTAAAGATCTTTTGGGTCGAATACAACATAAGAATGAATAATCCGATATTTTATATATACAGAGAGCATTTTAGCAGCTCAGCTGATTTTTTGCAGACAGGAAAAGTGTAATATAGTTTAGATTGCGAATGGAGGGAGGTAGAGGACTAAAGTGCATCACGGTAAAATTTCATCAGGAAGTGCGCTCGATTCAGGGATCCTGTTTGGTCAGAGTAGAAGTTCTGACTGATAAATTTCATACTAATTAAACATTTCTGATAGCTGCATTGATTAGAGTAGATAATCATAAAGGTATATATGAATCTCGTCTAATGAGCTTTTTTTTCATAAACTCTTTCTTAGAAAAGTATAGGCTAATCTGATGATAAAAGAATCACAATAATATTCCAACGTAATACTTGATGGTGATAGTTCTTCTACAACGTTTTGTAATATGCACGTGATCAAATCTGGTCTTGTCAACTTTTGGCATTTCTCAAATCCGCATTCTACCTCTTTAACAATATGAGAACTATGAGGAGTTTTAGATGGAGGCCCTTTAGTGGATCGAAGATATCGAAGACAACAACCAGGGGATATGCAGTAAGGGGAGAATTTGATTCCCCATTAGATTATTTGCCTAAGTATGGGAAGAAACGTTTCTTTAACTGGAAAAGTACTTCAATATTCGTGGCTTTGGGATCATATTTAGCATACAGCGAATATCTCTTCGACAAATATGCCGAATTTACGGATGTAGATGAGTCTAACGAATTGTTGTCATTGCAATTAAGGTACAAATTGAAACAATTGCCTATATACGAGAAGTTGGCACATCCTCGCCCTGATAATGAATGGATTAAACTTGAAACTTGGGAGGATTTAAGCCATAACATATTGAATTCTAAGAATAAACCTAGCACGTCAGCTAAGAATTACGGTGAATATGTAAGCCAGGCTGTATTAGCTGATAGTTTAAATCAACCGGGAGGGTTTTTAATCAAACCAATTGTTTTCCACAACCCTAAAACAGATGAAGGTATAACCATAGTCCATGCCGGATATAAGTTGTGTGGTTATCCATTCATTATACATGGTGGTATAATTGCTACAATTCTTAATGAAACGTTCAAACGTAATGCATCTTTATCAAAATATACCAAATCGGATTTGAAAGGTGATTTCAAAGTAGAAAATCTTACAATCTCTTACAAATTTCCAACATTTGCCAATCAATTCCTTATAGTCAGAACCAATAAGGTGCCTATGGATGGAGAAAACAATAAACTAGTTAAATTGGAAACAACAATTGAATCTGAAAATGGGAAGAAATTGGTGAAGAGTTCTGCCATTTTGCATGATACTGGTTTGCAAAGCTCGAAACAGAAATACAGTCAGATCAAGTCTTGGGTAGGTTTGTAGTTATAGTATATATCGAAGGAATAATTTATTTTATGGTATCTTGTTTAGTTCACAAGGCTGGTACGGTTATTTCCAATCGCATCGTACTCACCTGCCTGCATCTCCAGTTTTTTTTTTTCCTCTCTTTTTCTTGAATACCTGGAGGTCGAACGAAAGAATTCCATAATTCCTTGAATATAAAAAAATTCCCGCCTATGCCGTCCGGAAACAACCCTGATGCTGAAACTTTGCATCAAAATGTTGAAGTAATTTCAATCAATGACACAAAGGAACAGTCGAATGACCCAATTGTGCCACACGAACGTCAAGTGATCGATGACGTGATAGCTATCTGGAAAGAAGATCCTTCAACAGAAACTTTGGGAGTTGGAAAGCTCCATTCCATCATAAAGGAAAGACATCAGCAATGGAGCTTATCTGAAAAGAGGGTTAAAACTCTTCTTAAGAAATTTGGATTATCCAACAATGCTTCCCAACAGTACTGTTATGCGTCTGAAATCACTTCTTTACCTGATCCTAACTTGAAGTTACCTGACAAAACTAAAATTATCATGACAACAAAAAGAGGAAAAGGTTTGTTTGCCTCAACAAATATTTCAAAGGGTGATCTTATCTGGGAGGAAGAACCTTATTTCTTTATACCGCCACTTGCAAATTTGAAATTAGTAAAAACAGGTAGAGCTTGCTGTTATTGTGGGAAATTATTAAACCAGGCCAACAGGGCATCTTCAGGACTCTCTGTACTCAGAGGCCTTGACTGTAACGTATGTTCTGATGTATGGTGCTCACAGAATTGCAAGAAGACTGACCAGATTCATAGTACATTGAAGCATTTACAAGTGAAGAGAAATGTTATCGATTCCGAAGCTTTCATGGAATTGGAAGATTATTGTATCAAAGAGCAATGGAATGCTTTATATGCGGTTGCTTTGATATATGCTAATATCTTGGAAGACAAAACTTCTGAAAAACTTGAGTATTTTAAATCTATGGCTAGAGTTTCACAAAAAGTTAGATACAAGGCCTTAGACTCATCTGCTGGGTTGTTTGATAACATGCAAGGAGGTGCTTTGTTTGTACAAGAGCAACAGGAAAACTTATGGAAAGAGGGTTATAATATGTTTAGGAAAGTATTTCCTACAGCTATGAAAAATGGTAATGTGGATTTTGAGGAATTCATGATGATGATGGGATCTTATAACATTAATAATTTAGATTCCTGTGTTTTCAGAGTACATTCTCATCTTAACCATAACTGTGACCCTAATGTTAGCGTTGAAACCTCTACGAACTCAAGAACGGAAGGTGTTAAGGTTTTTGCAATGAGAGATATCAAAGCGAACGAAGAATTAACCACCACTTATGTCAACCCTTCTCACACTGTGCAGCAAAGACAACGTGAATTACGAGCCAATTGGGGGTTTTCATGTAGTTGTCAAAAATGTAAAGATGATATCAAGACTCAACAAAGAAGAAAATCGAGTTCAGGGAATCCTCCTCAGGGAGACAAGAAAGCTGGGATAAGAGAAATGCTAGAAAATACAAGAAAGGAAGTCGGGGAGGATGGGTTTGAATTGGAAGTTCCGCTTGATCACAACGGAGAAAGAAGAAAGTCAGTACGATTCGATGAAAAAGTCATTGCAGTAAGTGATTCCTAAATTTCGCAATTATCACATAACGTAGAATAATAGTCTAAGTAGTATATTGAAAATCACGAAATTTTTGAATAAGACCAGAATTTGGATTGCAGTCCAAATTAGGCTTTTGCTCTGCATATTTTAAGATTTTACTCTTGCCCTTTTTCTTAGTGTTGTTAACTCCTTGGTAATCAGTTTTTGTTAGATTTTTCGCATTCAAACATTCTGCTATAACATGAATGCTATACGAGAGGCTAAACGCAAAATAAGGGTACAAATCAAACAAGAGCTATCTTTACTAGGTAATGATGTTGTATCAGAGCAATCGAGAAGAGTAGCAGAGAATTTGTTCAGGTATGAGAAATTTCAATCGAGTAAGAAGATAGCCTTATACATGAATATGCCCACTCTGGAAATACAGACGATGCCAATAATTAAAAAATGCTTCGAATTGGGGAAAGAGGTCTACTTACCTAAATGTGTTAGTAATAAAACTGATGGACGGAAGCTAAATCATTTGCAAATGTTGCAACTTGATTCTTATGAAGAGGTTTTAGGGTTGCAACCACAAGGTAAATACAAGTTATTGGAACCAAATGAGGGTAAAGATGTATTGGAAAGGGGAGATCTTGACGTTGTAATAGTACCGGGGGTAGCTTTCAATAGAGAAGGACAACGATTGGGCCATGGGGCAGGGTTTTATGATGAGTTCTTGAATACCTATAAACGTAAGTTCAATAAAGTACCATTCTTGATAGGGGTAGGATTAAGACAACAGCTCATACATCAGATTCCTACTGAGAAACACGATTACGTATTAGACTGTCTAATAATAGATGATATAGAGCCAATCGAGAGTCAGAAGGAAAATCGAAGTAAAATGCATTGAGTGATTTTCAATAAAACCAATAAATAAATAATAATAAATACATAAATATTAAAGATCATACTAATCATTTCTGTAAGCACCTATAAGACAGTTTGCCAACATTCTATCAACGCTTACCCAACTGTGATACTTGTTAAACAATGTAGTACCGTCCCTTCCAGCACATTTCATGATCTCGTTAGCTCCCCCAGGATGGAAGTTGACATAGGGCGTGATATTATAAACTTTTCCATTAATACATGTCCAGCAATTCTCTCTTTTGTTATGAGATTTCAACTCTTCTTTAGTAACTTGAACGTATTGAGGCGGTGGTGTATTTGGAGGCACTCCCCTAAGTTCGAATCTTTTAGACTTATTGCTATTCAAAGAGGCCCAGTCTAAAGGGGAGTGACCAGGTTCTAAGATGACCTTTTCTCTCGGTACTCCAATGGTGGAAATCCCGCTGCCACCCTTCTTAACGTTGTTCGTCCTCTGGTTTGGGACTGGAAAAAGGCTATTTCGATCCATTATCTTTTTGGTGATGCGCACTTGAATATTTATTTAATTACAGTCTATAACACAGTTTCTATCTATAAATGCGGATACCTTCAAGTATACAAGTGAAGTATACAGAAGAAAAGCGAAAGGATGTATTATTTCTTTTCCTGATCAACTCTTTCATAGTATAACATATAGACACTAGCAGTTTCACACAAAACAGAAGCTTTCGATACTTCGGTGATAATCGAGTCACTAATTCTCCAGTAAGGATTCTTAAGTAAGGAAGGAATTTTCTTTAGTTTGACCCTTTCTTGGGTTTGCAAATCCTTGGTAAGCTTCTCGTTTACCTTATCGGTTAGTTGATTATCGAAGTAATTTTTATCTATCTCTTCTACATGAAATTCAGCAGGTGTGTTGAGGCCCGAGTTATCAATTTCTTCTATGGCTAAATCATCAGGATCAGCATGAAGAATTGATGGTCTTCTACCCATGATATTTGAAAACTTACGGCGGAATGAACCAGGCGGTTCTGGTATATTTTCTTCATTCAAAGATGCAATGATATCAGCAGATAGACTATTTCCTTTATCACTATTAGATGAGGAAGCTCTCGATCTTGAATTATTGCTGGTGTTCGAGTCGGGTCTCAAGCTATTGTCAGTGTTGGATGAATCTCCAGTACTAGCAGATGTTGAGTTGCTTTCTACATCTTTTGAGACATCAACCCCGATTGTCTCATCAAGAATCTCAGGTGAAATCTTAATAATCTTTCCATCCTTGTCCTTAACAAATAAAGGCTTTCTTTTATAACATTCGTAATGACCCTGAGTATGAGATCCTTGATGACGGATCATTGCCTTGAGCCTATACTTATAGTTATCATTTACATTGAATTCAAATTTCTTGAAATGGTTCAAAAGATCGTCTGTTTGATCAGTAGTGATGGGTGAATTATTCAAAGACTCTGGAGTTTTCGTTCCATGTGAGGAAGAAGTGCTCGTAAATTTAACCTGTTGGGAGGTCATATCACTTGAAATCGAAGCAGAATCGGAAACAGAAGTAGCATCCTGGTAATCTGGGGATTCGTTGTCATCGTCTTCATAACTTGCATCACCATTGATGTGATCATCGACATCTTCCCTTTGGACATCCTCGTCTTCCATGTCATTTACATCAGTAGTCAACACTTTTGATTTGATATCTCTCTGTTGGAACTCTGTGTTTTCTTGGGCGATCAATTGGAATTGCTTCAAATCTTTATGATATTCTTTCCCTATGGATAAATTCAAGTGATCTTTGAAAGATACTCTGCAAGGATTTCTGACAATATTCATACCATTAAAGCTTGATCTTGACAAATGTAAACCAAAAATCTTCGGTGGTTTCAATATTTGATTTCTTCTCAAGACCGTCGATGATATTTTTGAAATATTAACACCATCCTTATTGTATTGCTTTATATAGTTTTCGACTTCCTTTGACAAATCATCGTTTATACAAAAAGTGTCAGTTTCGTTCAATACTGCCAAATCTGTTAGGATTTTCAATTCATCGCTATCTGGATTATAATTGGAATTATTATTCTTTTTATAATTCTCATGACTAATGATACATTTGACTCTACACTTCAAACACTGGTATCCCTCAATTGTTTCAGATTCGTTTTCATTCAACAAAGATTCGAGATTGGTGGATGTTGACTCTGGGGTATGTAAGGTGAGCATTAAAAATGGAGAAAAGCTAGGTTTGGATACTCCTTTACAATTTAAGCACTTCATTTGAGTTAATATCAAACCGTTTAGTGGGAATTCCGGTAATTCAATAGATTTAAGTCTCCCAAAATTGTCTTCATCGTGGTCCTGTTGATACTTTTTCAAAAGTGCTTTATGACGTCTGATGATACGAATATTCTCATTTTCAAGAGTTTCGTTGATGAGTTGGGTTAACTCATGTGCATCATGTTGACTTCTGGAGATCTTTGCATTGAATATTTTCTCCAAGTCATGCAAGAAAGTCCAGACAGAGATTGTCCTCGCAGTCATTTGAGTACTTTGCAACTTTTTCACGATTGTGGCCAATGAAATATGAAGTGGTATATTGAAGTTTGACTCGATTTTTTTGAACTTAGGGTTTGAATTGGCTTTCCCATTATCATTTTCATCAGGGATTCCGTTAATGTCTATGTTGTTGTTTAGCACAAATTTTTCTAATGATTTGAAAGAAATAATGAAAGAATTCAAATAATCAGTTAAACCAGGCAAAGACAGATAAGCTTGGATGGAAGTATTTGCAAAACAGTCATTTCTTAAATTGATTAGCCCCGTTGTATATTTATCCGGTCTTTTATTGAACATATCCTTTTTTTTTTTGGAAGACTGGAAAATTGGGAACGGAAGAGAAGGAGCTAAGATATAATATAATAATGATAATGATATTAAGCTTGCAATATAATTTGAATATTTTTTGAATAAATTGGGTTGATGGACTACAATAGTATCACGATTATCTAAACTTTTATGAATTATTAACCTTTTAATTTGATTAATTATATCCATGAAAAAGTTTCGTAATGGGGTAAATCCTGTTTGGTAAAGCCCGCGATAACAGTTACGTAATAGTTGAGCCGAAAATTTAAACCTAATTAGTTCAACCGAGAAATTCCTACCGGGACGTGTAAACAGAGATGCGGTAGGAAGTTTACTCAAAACGGCGTTGCGTGTAATCCACAGACTGTAAGATCTCACATCTATAAATAAACAGGTACTGTCAATGGGACTTCATCTGATGAACTGCAAAGGGATTCAAAGTCACAAATGGTGTTAAAAATAGAATCTTATCTCCAGATGGTTTTCTTATGATGGAAATTCAACATTAAGTTCTAATTCAACACATTTTCTAACCTACGTGTATTAACCATACATTTACACTCAGATAAGGAGGATATACAATCAATGAGAAAAGTTTGTTAGCAGAAACTGAGCAAGTCACCATGAAGTTCTCCCATTCTTTGCAATTTAATGCAGTTCCCGAATGGTCTTCCAAGTATATAGCATATACAACGCTTAAGAAACTTATATATTCTTTACAAAGGGATTCATTAAGGTATCAAGGTGAAGATGAAGAATCAACACATTTAATTAGTGGTGATCATAGGGCGGCTCAAAAGGACCCTTCCGTTGTTTTCATAGCTGCTTTGGATGCAGAACTCAAAAAAATAGACGAATTCTACCAAAATCAAGAGCAGTCTGTATTCAAGAGTATCGACGAACTAATTGAAGATATTGAAAGCTTTGAGACCGAATTGGAAAGTGGACGAAAGAACAGCTTGAGTAGTTTCAACCTTAGCCAAGCCCATGTTCAAAATAAGCAGATGAATACATTTGAAAATAACACTCAAACCGACCCGGAGACTGAATTAACACATGATGATGATGACGATGAAGAAGACGACTTTAATAATGCTCCAGCTGAAGGATTAGATGGTTCCAACTTGAAAAAGTCAAGATCTATAGATGATTATTTGAAGACCCCTAGGTCCCCAGGTATATGGGATAACACTGTGGGATTACCTCCACAGTTGATGATATTAACTGAAAATCGTATTTTCTTGAGAAAAAGGGTTATTGGTTTATATACAACTTTATCAGAGTTAAAGTCGTTTATTGAATTGAATCAAACTGGTTTCAAAAAAGCATTAAAGAAATTCGATAAATCCTTAAATACTGACGTCAAAGACGGCTACTTGAATGACTTGGTCGTTAGATCTTATATTTTCAAAAGCACCACCCTAAGTACTGTAAATGATAAAATTACTTCATTGACCAAATTGTATGCTTTAATTTGTAATCACAATGATTTAGAAGCAGCTAAATCAGAGTTATCTATTCATTTAAGAGAGCACGTTGTATGGGAAAGAAATACCGTCTGGAGGGATATGATAGGTTTAGAAAGAAAGACTTATGCAGCCAATTCCAAATCACAATCTCAAACGAAAAAGAAATCAGACGTCTTGAGTGAATTTGATTTATCCTACAAGAACCCAGTCTTGATCAAGATGGCAGTGATCATTTTGATAGCAGCAGTATTGCTATGGGTTGACATATTCGAAGATAGACAGCAACAAAAATGCTTTGCGATGGTTATCTGTGCATCCCTATTATGGGCAACTGAAACCATCCCGTTGTTTGTGACCTCATTATTGATTCCATTGTTGATTGTTGTACTTGAGATATTGAAAAATGATGATAGTACTCCTATGACAAGCAGTCAAGCCTCCAAATATATTTTATCCACCATGTGGAATTCTGTAATTTTGTTATTATTAGGTGGGTTCACAATTGCTGCCGCTTTATCTAAATATCATATAGCCAAGTTGATCTCAACTGCTATTTTATCTCGAGCAGGAACTAACCCTTCCATTGTTTTAATAACAATTATGGGTATTGCCTTATTTGCATCAATGTGGGTTTCTAATGTTGCAGCACCTGTTTTGTGTTTTTCATTGATTCAACCTTTGTTAAGAACCTTACCTAAAGATTCTTCTTTTACCAATGCTTTAATATTAGGTATTGCCTTAGCATCAAATGTTGGAGGAATGGCCTCCCCTATCGCTTCCCCTCAAAATATGATTGCAATAGAAGCTATGGAACCACAACCTTCTTGGGGTCAATGGTTCGTAATCTCTATTCCAGTTTGTATTGTATCCTTGGTTTTAATTTGGGTCCTTTTGTTAATTACTTTTAATTGTAACTCAAGAAATACAAAGTTGGTTGCAATTAGAACTATTGATGATAAATTTACTTTTGTTCAATGGTATATCGTCTTCATTTCAATCTTGACCATCGTTTTATGGTGTGTTGCTTCAAAATTAGAGAACGTTTTTGGTGAGATGGGTATCATATCACTTATTCCTATAATTTTGTTTTTTGGAGGAGGCTTGTTAACTACTGAAGATTTCAATAACTATCCATGGAATATTGTTGTTTTGGCAATGGGTGGTACCGCTTTAGGTAAAGCAGTAGCTTCATCCGGTTTACTTGCTACGATAGCATCAGGAATTCAAGAACAAGTTAAAGACTTTTCATTGTTTGGGGTATCTTTGACTTTCGGATTATTGATCTTGGTAATGGCCACTTTTGTTAGTCATACAGTTGCCGCTTTAATCATTATCCCATTGGTTTCAGAGATTGGTAATAATATGCCAGAACCACATCCAAGGTTATTGATTATGATTAGTGCATTATTGTGCTCATCAGCTATGGGTCTTCCGACCTCAGGGTTTCCAAATGTTACTGCCATTTGTATGACAGATGAGTTTGGTAATCCTTACTTGACTGTTGGGACTTTTATCACTAGAGGTGTTCCAAGTTCTTTAGTAGCTTACTTTGTTATAGTCACTATAGGTTATGCTACTATGAAGCTTATAAATTTTTAAGTTTGTAGGCAGTTTAAGTATTTAGTTTCATTTTAAAATTACATTATTTATTATTGTATACAACTGGGTATCCCTTATTATATAAATTTAATAAAATAGAAAAGAAAACATAAACTATGGGTATCAAGAATTAAATCATTTTAAGAAGTGTTTTGCGTTAAGTCATTTCATGTTACATTCAAAGGTTGAATGCAACAAAAATAGCTGCAAAAACGGTTGCAAAAGAAACTGAATAAACATTAGCCATTCCTTCGTAGGTTGATACTTCTGGAGCAGTACAGTTTGGACAAATTGTGACATAAGTATCAACAGTAACGGTGCTTAAAATTTCTCCCTTAGTTGTTGGAACTGGAGCTAAGGTTTCAGGATGGTCAGTTGTTTCGCAAATAGTTGTTTCGTCAGCAATAGTATCACATGGAGTTGATTCACCAGCGACAGTTGGTTTAGCTGTTTTAGTGGATTCAATAACAGTAGGTTTAGCAGTCTTGGTGGATTCAATAACAGTTGGTTTAGCAGTCTTGGCGGATTCAATGACTGATGGTTCAGCTGATTTTGATGGGAGTGGACAATAAGTTGTGTAAACAGTTTCATCCTTTGTAACAGTGGTAAGACCAGTGGTAACAGGGGATTCAGTACATTTGTCTGCTTCACAAGAAGTGACAGTAATCACGGTGGTGTCAACTTCGGTGACAGTAGATAATGGACAGTATGTGGTGTATGAGGTGGTTTCATCACAAACAGTAGTTAAACCAGTTGTGACAGTTTTTTGTGAACATTTGTCATTTGCACAAGAAGTGACAGTAATAACAGTTGTTTCAATATCGCTAGTAGATGAAGGTTCAGGAGTTACTGAAGATTCAGGGCAGATTGTGGTTGTTACTACAACACAATCAGGAGGAGCAGTTTCACAAGAACCTCCTTCAATACAGGTAACAGTGACAGTAGATAATGGCTGTTCAGAAGATGATGGAGGAACAGTAGAAACTGGTTCTTCGGATGATGATGGAGCAACAGTTGAAGCAGGTTGTTCAGAAGATGATGGAGTGACAAAGACTGGATCACCAAGACTAAAAGTTGATTGAACAGATGAGGATACATCATCATTACCACAATCTCTCCAACAAAAGTTTGGTAAAGCAGCACCGAGAGGAGCCAATAAAGGAAAGAAATCTAAACCTAAAGGTTCATCACTTAAGTCAGTCCAATCAGATAATTCAGTAACAACTCTTGGTTCTAAAGATCTTCTAACAGCGGAAGCGATTTCCAATTGTCTTTTGGTAACTTCTTTACCAGCAGTAATATCGATATGTTTTTCTAACTCATAAACGATTTCAGTTGGGAAAACTTCTTTGAAAGCATTTAATTTTGTAATATTTAATTCAGCTTCAGCACCTAAATCAATATTGATTTTGAAATCTTTTGGTAAACAGTAAAGACCATCACCTTGGGCTTCAGCTTTGACAGCGATGGTAGCAGACCATTGCCAAATATCATCGATATCACCTTCTGCATCTTTACCAACGATAGCTTTAGCTTCATTACCTGGGAGACCTAAACCTGAGACAGATGCTTTACCAGGCATAACACCAAACATATCATATAATTCATCAGAAGCAGCAGTTTGGAAATTAATGGTAACCTTGAATACGTCATTGTCAACTTTTGCAACATCAGAAACATGGAAATTAGCTAATGGAACATTTTCGTCTCTTTTAGTGAGATCCCAGTCTTTATAAGTTTCCAGAATACCTTTGAAAACTTCAAGATCAATATTTTGATCAGCACCAAATTGGAAAAAAGATTCAATTTCACAAATATCGATGGTAACCTTATCAAAGATACCAGCTGAAAAATCAAAATATTTTTCAAAATCGAAATCGAATGCTTTAGTATTAGCAAATAGAGCAGCAGATACAGCTAAAAATGTCTTGGAGAATTTCATTATAACGAGTGACTAGATAAAGTTTTTAGCTTAAACTGAGTTGGAATGAATATTAAAAAGGGTAGGATTATTGCCCTTACTTATATCATTTAATTTGTATACATTTGTTGTGTTATCATCGAAGACAATGTGAAGACACCATAACAAAGGATCAAAACATCCAATATTTTTTTTTTGCAGTTTTCTCCATTTTCGAACTATTATCTCAGTGGATAAAATAATGTAAGTTCGACAGTTAAAGTTTAAAGTTATAGTTTATATAAGAGATTTACAATATAAAGAACAAAGAAGAACGATTTGGTGACATTGGAGACAATGCAAATCGAGACAGAAAAATATAACGACGCGCTCAGTGTCAGGACAAAAGAGGTCTTCAAGTAACCCAAATAGGAAAAGAGGAAGTATAATAGAGAGACGAACCAAATAATTCGAAGCGGCATACATTGTCATTGTAGATGAATAGAATAGCTGAAAAGGGATTGAAAGATCGTAGGCTTTAAACAAAGCGGTTTTAGGGGAACAATACGAGGCAGCAGATTGTACACAAGAGGCGTAAGCTAAATGTTTTGATAGATGCAAAACGTGGTAGATAGGAAAAGTGTAATGGAGAATGTTAAGGGAGTTCTATAGAGATTCAAGATATGGTTTAGGATTTAGCGGATGCTAATTGATGCGGAACTGCAATTTAACGTGTGAGGAACCAAAAGAAGTGAAGAGAATAGAGAGGCTGAAGGACGGGTACTTTAAGAATTACACCGGCGTAGAAAACATGAAGCAGAAAGCATAACTAATTTATTGATAGCAAAACCTTTATATATGAATTAACCAATAGCTACAGGTTGGCCAGATTTCATTCTATTTAGTATATCTTTATTGAGATCACTCGAAGCTCCACATATAGAGCACTTTAATCTTTTTGTATAGTAGAAAGGTAAAACAGGAATGAAAAACAAGGTCACACAATTGATTGTTCTAATAGCATTAGCAGAATTATTATGACAATTACCACAATAACATGAAGTGTTCCCTACTTCGTCTAAACGTTTATTAAACTCCTTGACTTTAAAGTTGTTAGTATGGTTGCTATAAAATTGCAGCACCGCTCCTAAAATGGTAAGTAGAACCCTCCTAAACTACTGGTGTGTTAGGTTTAACAAATTACTCATTCGGTTTCTACTCAGTCTCTATATCAAAGTTACATACATCCAAATAAAAAGAAAAACATATTGAATCTTGACTAGTTTGCTATTTGGTTGAACTAAATAATTGAATCACGCTGGTTGTATGAAACAGTACAAAGAAGTGAACTAAGCCACTACCAAAATTAAAATGATATAAGAGTCGTGTATAAGGGTTCATTTATGCGACCACAAATATTTGATAAGTCCAGATATTCTTCTGTCTACGCACGCGCGCGCGTTGAACTCGGAGCTGAGGCAATAGGGGCAGCAGAGCTTGATAGAAAATTCCCATACTTTGAAGGCGTTCTTTTTATTTATTTGATTTTTTTTTCTTTTTTTTTTTAATTGCATACCACTAAACAAGTATAAATATATACCACATGTCGAATACGGACACCAGGCAAAGGGGATTAATAGAACAAGTGAAAAGTTTAGCAAAGACTGAACAGTTTTACTGGTTTATAGGCCACTTTTTCACTACAACATTTTTTGTGTTGAACATTGGAGAGTCATTTTTTTCTAAATCATTAAAATATTACAGATATGATTTATTGTGTATTATCTTAACGTATTTGATTGTGATAAAGCAAATCTATTTCAAGAATCGTCAAGCTATTAAAGGGTTAAAAATTCAAAGGCTCATCAAAGATGAAAATATTCAATATTTATCATTGGCTGTCTACTTTTACTTAGCAAGTTTCCCATTAGGTAGAATTACAGGAGCATTGTACTCATTCAATATTTTTTCATTATTCCATATTCTTAATTATTTCCAAAATAATCTTTTACATAATTTACCAATTTCAATTCAGTTGCAACAATTGATCAATAATTTAATCAATAAATTCACTGTTAATTATAATCAAATAGCTTTAATGGTAGCTGCAAATTCTGAAATTTATATAATATTCAGTCTTTTGTTATCATTACCTTTATCATTATTGACATTTTATTCCAAATTCTTCAAATTAATTGTTAATATATTATCAATAATCGTGGTAACTGTATTTATAAAATTAAGATTTCACAATAATAGTTTTACCAATTCAATTATAAAACAATATGATTACAAGATATCTGCATTTTTAGTATCATACCCTCAGCTTTCACAATTGAATCAATACTATTTGATTTCCAAGCAATCGATTATCAGTTACTTGAAGCCTTTAGATACTATCTCAAATAAAAAGGCTCAATAAATGTAAAGCTCAATGTAAAAAGCTCAATTAATGCTGCCATTTCCCAATCGCACACGACAACTTAAAAGTGCTCACCAAAAAATGTGATTATATTAATTCTTGTACTATTCTTTTTATATTTTTATAATTAATTCAAAATAATTTCCAACAATGGCGTCTTCGAGCTTCAAGAAAACTGCCAGCTCTAATAAAGAAACATTATTTCAATTGCATGTAATCACTTTAGTTGTAAATATATTGAGTATCTTGGTGTTATACTTTTTTAAAAGACCTTCAAGTTTTAAACCTTTCATAATATGGCAAATCCCTGCATGGGGTTGTCAATATATAATTGAAAGATCGGGAAGACCTAAGTATCAGTTTGATTCTATTAACGGCTATTCAAAACTTATTAAAAGTGGTGATGATTTGAAGCAACCAGGTTTGTTCGAATATATGTTTGATATAATCTATGTTACTTGGGGTTTAGATATATTGATGATTATATTTGGTTCCAATAAAGTATGGTATTTGTATTCAATCTTACCAGGTTTTGCTATTTACAAATTGTCTAATATAATTTTACCGTTTTTCAAAAAACTGAAACTGACTCCTAATGATGAACAACCTCAACAGGTACAAGAGAAATCAAAGAGACAACAAAAATTAGAAAAAAATCAAAAAAAGCAAAAAAACATTAGAGTTAGGTAAATAGTTATCTATAAGAATCTAATTAGTAATTCTTTGCAATAAATTTCTCTTTTATTTTAAATGATTCAAATAATTAAAATGTCAAAGTATCTTTTGAAGCTTTAGTTTAACATAATTTTCGCAAATTTTAAAATTATCAACTAATATATTTTCATCTATTAGCATTTTAATGTTCAAAGTAGTTAGGAGATTTCTGACGATGGGTTGTGAAATAATAAGATCTAAAGTTGCAGGTCCAGTAGAGGATAAAATAGTTCAGAATTTAATGACTTTAAATCCTAGCTTAATTAAAGTAGCTAATGATTCTCATAAACATTCACATCATCAAGGTATGGTAGGTGCAGATAACAAAAAAGAGTCACATTTTAGAATTGAAATTATATCAGATGAGTTCCAAGGTAAAAACTTACCAGCAAGACATAGAATTGTTTACAAGTTATTAGATGATCAATTCAAAAATGATGGTTTACATGCTTTACAATTGAAAACAAAAACTGCTATCGAAGTGAAAAAGTAAGTAATTTTTAAACACAAATATATATTAATTCATTCATTTTTTTTTCTTTTTGCTTTTTTTTGACTTTCTAAGTATTACTATATATTAATGAAAGATTTTGGGTAATTCTGGTTGATGTAATTGATACAAAATGGATAAGTAGGTATAATTTTTAATAATTTTTTTTTTCTAAAATAAGGTAAATATTAATCTAAGCTTCAGTTAAGGTAGCAGACGAGCCATTTAGAACGGTTTCATTCTTTTCTTGATTACCATTAGATTCAGCTACAGTTGAGTTATCTTGAACTGAAGCATTCTTTGCAACCAATTCAACAATTCTTCTTATAACAGGTAATGTTAACCAAGCTGGAACATAAGCTTCAACTCTTGAAAAAGGTCTCAAATTTACAGTTCTGAAAGGATCATTGAAGTATCCATCAGTTGAAACCAATTCGAATAATTCATCATTACTAGTATCAGTAGCTTTAACTCTATCAGCTACTGCTTGTAAAACATCAGGTGCAATTGGAGTTTCATAATCAGCAACAAAATATTGACTTATAAGCTTTTGGATTTGAACTGGTTTTAATGCATAACAAATTTCATAAATGATTTCAATATCATCTTGAGTATTCTTTTTAATTTGTAATAATTTAGCAGCTTGGAATAAATGGCATAAATATCCTGAAGCTTCTTGAATTTCATGTCCTTTACACCATTCTTCTAATCTTGTAACATTATAATTTAATTGTAAACCTCTCTTCCATGATAAAAAGTTTCTTCTCATAATTAAATCATTGAAACATAATGCATCGATAAATCTTAATAATTCAATTATAACTTCATTCATAACTTCATGTTCAATAAAATATGATTTCATCGACCAATAAACTGAATTAAAGAAACTTAAAATATCATCCATTTTATATTGATTAGCAGGTGAAAAAACTTTAGCTAAAAATGGTGAATTCTCTGGTGCCATATAACCTGGTAATGATTGTGATAAAACAACTGCTGAAACTGCTTTCTTTTCTAAATCTTTTTCCATTTTCTTCATCCACATATTATAAATATTGTAAGATAATGATTCAAAATCTTCTTTTACAACTGCAATTAATTTCAAATATTCATCAAATTCTTCTTCACTCATTTCAAATGATAAGGTATCATTTGATAATATAGTTTGTTGAGCATATGAAACAAATGAATATAATTCATGTGTATTAGATAACCAGAATGCACCATTTGGTATGACTTCATCACCTTTTAATCCTGATACTATTTGTTGAATAGTAGCTAAAACTTCACCCAAAAATTCTTCACTTTCTTTAGTTAATCCCAATCTCCACATATCACTTAAAATAATAATAATGATTCTTGCTGGGAAAAGAATTTCTTTTCTTGTAAAATCACTTGCAACTCCTGAAGGAGGAATTTTCAAATTCTTTAATAATCCTTCAACAACTTCTCTATGTAATTGTCTAGAATTTCTTAATAATCTGAATAATTCATCATTGATATCATCAATATTAGTTTCTTCATCATTTGATACTGCAATAACAGATACTGGTCTATTACCTTGATCCATATTTGAATTATTATTCCATCCAAATGCACTACTATGACGTTTATTAGCCATATTTCTTTTACCGACTGCAATTGGTTGAGATTGAATACTTTGTTGTTGTTGTTGTAATGTTGCAATTTCTGATTTTAATTGTTCAATATGAGTCTTTAAATCAAATTCAATGGTATCACGTTTAACTAATGCATCTTTAGTATTCTTTAATTCTTCAATATTCTTTTCCACTTCTTGTCTTAAATCAGCTTGCTCTTTGATAAGTTCTTCAATTCTTGCTTCAGCTGATGAATATTCATTCTTGATTGAACTTAATTCCTTATTCAAATTTTCAATTTCAAGTTGATGATCTTTATTTTGTTGATCATAATTTTCTTTAAATTCTAATTCCCTTGTTTTCAAAGTTTCATGAGCGTTACTTGATTGATCCAATAAACTTTTTAAATTAGTGATTTCACCAATTAATTTCTTATTATCTTGAATCTTAGAAGTTAAAGATTGTGTTAATTCTATCACTTTATTTTCTAATTTATAAGAAACTTCTTTATAATGAGTGACAGATGTGGCATCAACTTTTAATTGTTTTAATTCTTTTATAGCTAATTTTCTTCTTATTAATGATTGAATTATAACACTGGATTTTTGTTGTTTTTGATATTCTCTTCTTGCATTTAAACCTCTCCAAGATTTTTGTAAAGTGACAGCTGATCTTTCAGTTCTCAAAGTTAAGAATGATTGTCTGGTTTGATATCCTCTTATATGTCTTTGTAAAGTAATGATAGATTCTCTTGAGTCTTTTACCAACTTTCTTGATAAATAACCTCTTATTAAGGTTTGAATTCTTGTTGCTGCATCATTTTCAATTTCTTGTTTAATCTTTAATCTTCTTACAAAACCTCTAATCAAAGATTGTAAATTAATATGACTTTGTCTAATTTCCAAATATTTTTTACGGAAATAAACTTTTCTCATATTCTTTTGAATCATAACAGCAGCATTATATAATTTATCACTTCTTAATTTTTCAAAATGTGCTAACATACCAGCTTTAAAGAAGATTTTAGTATTACCTAATTGATATTTTGCTTTATCTTCAATATGTTCATCCAAGATTTTATTACATAAATCATTTATATCTTTTTCACTTGAATCATTACTCATAACTTTCATCCATAAATCAGAAGAAACTAAAATATGATATCTATCAGCAAATTCAACATAAGACCACCTTGAAGGGAAACCAGCACATGAAATTCTAATAGTTTCTAAAACACCACAAGCTCTCAATTGAGATAACACCATTAATGAATCAAATTCCCAAGCTTTTTTCAATTCATTTGGTTTAATACATCTAATATAATGAACATTAGTTGAATTGATAGTTTTCATTAATTCAATCAATGAATTCTTGAAAATAGAACCTAAAGTTGGTTTTTTACTTGCAATAGATTTTTTATTTGAAGTTGAAGCTTCTAAAGCAGTTGCATTCTTTTCAATAATAGATAAAACATCTTTTAATAAATCATTAGAAGAATTTTTTAATACTTCTAAATGTCCTTCACCAACAGTATCTCTATTTTTTTCAATAAAACCTTCAATATCATAAGTAACATCTAAAGCATAATGACTAACAATAAATTTATTACCACCAAATCTTGGTTTTTTGAAAACATTTTTATTTTGATCTTTATCTAAAGTTTGATACATTTTTTCAATTAATGAATTATCATTACCAGCTGGTAATCTAGATTCTTCATCTAATAATGATAATATACCTAATTTATTTTCAATCAAATTGATACATGGTTGATTATCACTAAAATCAATAAAGGACCATTCAATTTCTTCCTTTATATATTCTTCTTGTTCTAATTTAAAAACATGTTGATTAAATTCTTGTTGTAATTTTTCATTAGCATAATTAATACAAAATTGTTCAAAAGAATTTTTTTCAAAATGTTCAAACCCATAAATATCTAAAACCCCAATAAAAGATTTTATTTTTTCAACAATTTCAGGTGGACATAAATCATTATTAATATAATCAACTAACCAATCAAATAAAGCAGAATAAATATATTTAGCAAATGAATCTCTTGCAACTAAAGCTTGTTTATAATTTAAGTTACTAGTAATTTTTTCAGATCTTGTTGTAATTTGTTTTTTAACACACCATTTACTAAAAGCCATTGGATCAATACCTAATAATTCACAAGCTTTAGCTAAATTAGGTTCATCTGAAGATAAATGAGCATCATTTCTTGAAGGAGCAATTTCAATATTACCTATATGTAATAAAGCAGCTAAAATTTTAAAAATTTCAAATTGTTTTGAATCATTAATACCTATTAAATTTAAAGCATCTTTTGTAATATTAAATTCTTTTTCATCATCAGTTCCTTCAATAATTGACAGACCACCTTGATTAGTATAATTATAATCATCAGCATTAGTTAAATTTAATTTTAATTTATCATCATCATTTAAACCAGATAATAATTGATAAAAGATATGATAATTTCTTTCAGATTTTGGTTGGAAAACTAATCTTGATCTTTCTAATAAATAAGTTCTAATTCTTGCACCAATAATAGCGGTATTATCATTAAATAAGATTTCAAGATATTTACCAAATCTTGAAGAATTATCATTTCTTGTAGTTTTAGCATTACCAAAAGCTTCCATAATTGGATTAGTTGCTAAGATTTGTTTTTCAACATCACTCATATCAGATTTATGTTCAGTACCAATATTATTCTCTAATTCAGAATCTTCTTCAACGGATGCAAAATATCTCATAATATATTTAGCACTAACAGTTTTACCAGCACCAGATTCACCACTTACAACTATAGTTTGATTATTACCATCTAATTTCATACATCTATAAGCATCTTCAGCAATAGCAAATAAATGAGGATCTAATTCTCCTCTTCTTTTACCACTATAAGCTTGAACTATATCTTGAGAATATAATTGATCAACTCTTTGAAAAGGATTAGTTGCAATTAAAACTATACCAGAATAAGTATAAATATTTAATTGAGAATATCTTACTTTAATTGCATGTAAAACAGCTGGTTCATTTAAATATGATAAACTTGTTAAGTCTTCTGATGCTTCTAATATAGGTGGATTTCTTAAAGGTGGTAATTTATTATTATCTTCATTTAAATTATCTACTTCAATATTAAAATTAATTGATTCATCTAATTCAGATTGTAATTCAATATAATATTTATCATCTTTTAATGTATTGGATTTCACAGTAGTACCTACCCATCCTAACTTATTATCAGGATACCAACAACGAGTTCCAACTTCATAAGCAGAAACCATTTTGTTGAATTACCTCTCTTGAACTTTGTTGTTAAAAACTTAATAAGAGGAAAATTATAAAATTTCAACTATTGGGTATATGAGGATCAATAAACCTAATCACTTGTATTTATTTATACTTGTTATAGATCCGATTGATTAAAAAGTTCTTTATTAATTAAAAATTCACCCTTAAGTTTGTTTAGAAATTTGAAAGGTTGATTTCGATCTCATAGAAAATTTTTATTGAGAAACGACCTTAAAATGATACACAAACGCGTATGTAACTTTTAATGTGTTGGCAGTTACACACATTGATTCATACGCGACCTGTGTTTTACTTTTAAAACCTGAAACAATGAGTTGTAAATAAGACAATGAAAAACTATTTAAGTCTAAATTTCTAAATATCGAAAATTGATCAAAGCTTTGTATCTTTGAAAGAGGGGTGATCTAATGGTTGATAAACTCCCGAGAATAATTTATCTTCAGGGATAAATCTACTTGTAAAATTTGAATCAATATAACTATCATTTAATTGATCTATTGAAGTAGCACCTAATAATCTCATATTCATAATCATTTCATCTTTTAAGATTTGCATTGCTTTGAAAACACCATCGTCACCATATGTTGACATTGCATATAAGAAAGGTCTACCAATTCCAACACCTTTAGCACCTAAACAAATAGCTTTTAAAATATCTGAAGCTCTTCTAACACCTCCATCAATGAAAATATCTAATTTATCCAACCATCCACGACTTTTCAATATTGGGTGTAATTCAGTTAATACTTCAATTGGAGGTCTTGAAAATTCTAATTGTCTACCTCCATGATTTGATAAAACAATTCCATCAACTTCATATTCAATTGCTTTTAAAGAATCTTCAACTGTTTGAACACCTTTTAAAATTATTGGTAATTTGGTAATTGATCTAAACCATGCTATATCTTTCCATGTTAACCCTGTATCAATAAATGAACTAATAGCTCTTGCAGCTCCTTGAGATCTATCAATACTATCATCATCATTTTGTACATGACTTAAATCTTCAAAATTCTTTGATCTCATATCTTTTTCTCTTCTACCTAATTGTGGTGCATCAACTGTAATAAATAATCCTTTAATACCTCTTTTTTCTGCATGTTGAACTATATTTTTACAAACTTCACGATCTGAATTAACATATAATTGTAACCATTGTGTTTGTTCATCAATTGCTTCATCTACAATCTCATCAAATGAACAAGATGCCAATGTTGGGATCATTTGAATAATATCATGTTTAGCTGAACTTCTTGTTAATACTTTTTCACCATCTGGATGCCCTAATCTTCCTAATGCAGTCGCTGTTACATAGAATGGTGCTGAACATTTGGTACCAAGCATACTTGTGGATAAATCAATATTAGTCACATCAACTAATACTCTAGGCTTGAAATAAAGCTTATGATAGGCTAAATGATTATCTCTAAGCGTTATTTCATCATCACAACCCGATGAATAATATGCCCATGCAATCTTATCCATAGTATGTCTAGCAACAAATTCAAAATCATTTAAATTATAGATTTGGGAAATATCTGGTTTCAATTTAACCAATTTTCTTCTCTTTAACTCTGCTTCTGATGGTGGATCATCTTCATCATCATCGTACTCATCATCGTCGTCTTCTTCACCAGTGGTTCCACCATTTGCAGCTGCTTCCAATTGAGCTGGAACGGGGAAGTCAATTGGCTGCTTATCTTCTTGTTCATCATATTCCACATCGAATTCATCCACTCTATTTGACGACGATTGAGTATTTGATTCTCTAGCAGAATCAGCTTGTCCCTCTTTGTCAGTAGCTGCTTGCTGCTCTTTTTCACCATTTTCCTTCTTGGACTGCTTAACCGCTTTCTTCTTCTTCTTCTTTGTAGACATATCAACCGGACCCAAATGATACTTCTTTGGCAAATACTTGATCAAAGTATCACCCGGATGAACAGGATCGAATGCCTTTGTAGCATCTTTACCAGCATATTTCAAGATAATTGCTTCACCTCCGGGGTGTTCAGGGGAAAAATCACTAACATCGTAAACCTTATCATGGATAATGACCCAGCAATCCCCTTTCTTATTATGTTTTTGTACTTCTTCAAATGAAAGCATTTGTTATAGTTAATAATAAACTTTCTACTATTGGTTCAATAGTGAGCAACCCCACATATATAAAGGGGGTCGTGTTATCGGAACAAAAATGCCAAATTGATTATAGTGCCAGTAAGGGTGGTGGGAGACACGACCTTCGGATTTATGATAAGACATTTGGTAGAGGAGTTTATGCCATGGTGCAAGGAGGTGCAAGTCAGGTATAGTGTTAGGTGCAAGGTAGCCACAGTGTATTGCAGGACTCGGAAATAGATTAAGTTAAAGCTAAAGGGCACTGCGCAGGAAAGAGTGTGGGCGGACTTAAGCGCAAGTTAGTTATAGAAGAGGGCAGGGCAAGGGAGAAAACAGGGAGAAGAACGAAAGCGAGGAAAGATAAGAGATATAATGCAAAGGCCAGGCCTGGCTAAGTTTAGCGCCAAAAACGGATGAAAGGGAGCTACAGAGCAATGCACACCTCCAAGCCTCGAATTTTTCAAGTAATGCCTCAAGCATCAAAAGCCTCAAGCATCAAAAGCCTCAAGCAAAAACCTCAAGCAAAAACCTCAAGCAAAAGCCTCAAGTATCAAATGCAGCATCTCACAAGCATCCAAATAGGTAAAAAATAAATTTTCACTTGCTAAGCCCGTTAAACTACCCCCTATTGGTTGCAATTCATTAATTTCCTAATTAGGCTGAAATTAGCATTTGGCTGTCACAAATCATCAGCCTTTTCGCACTCGGGGTAAACACACGACCTGAACACAAATTTTTTCCTCTTTTTCATTATGTCACTAAGGAGAAAGAACTTAAAAGACCAAATTTATTAAGTTAATTAAAACAAAAGTCCAAATTTTTTACCTGCTTTTCATTTCAATAAGCGGAAAAAGAGTTGAAAGCAAATTAGTTTCTTGCCTTTTGTGGGGAAATTGAAAAAAGGTGGTTTCTTTTTTGTCTTTTTTTCCCTTTTTCATATTTAAATTATAAATTACCGAATAAAAAATAGAAAAAGGTTATATTAATAATCAAAGATGGTTTTAATCAATGGTGTCAAGTACGCTTGTGAAAGGTGTATTAGAGGTCATAGAGTGACAACTTGTACTCATACAGACCAACCTTTAACTATGATTAAACCAAAAGGGAGACCAGCTTCCCAATGTCAACATTGTAGAGATCAAAGGAAATTAAAAAGTCTACATATTGCATGTAGTTGTACAAAAAAGGGCAAAGGACCTGGTCAGCATCTAACTTCTTGTTATAAAAACCCAGCTGGGTGTACATGTTATCAAAATCATAAATTAAAAGCTTTAGATAAATCTAAAAAGAAGGAAATTTCACATTTAAATGGTGAAATTTTAAGTTCAAATTCTGTTTCAAATCAACCAATGAATCAAAATAATTTAAGTGGTGGCGAAACAAGTGAAAGAGAAAGTGATAAAGAAGTTGAAAAAAATCAATCATCTGATTTAAATCAATCATCTGATTTAGATTATATATTGGATGGTAATATATTAAAAGAATTTAAAACTATGAATAATGGATTATTTGATTTTTTCGGTGAAGAGTATTATATGAATTCGAATTCCAATTCTTCTTCAATAACTCCTCATAATTTCCAATCCACTGAATCATTACATAATTCTCATAATGGTTCTAATGCACCACCAGTTGCACCAGTTGCACCAGTTGCACCAGTTGCACCAGTTGCTCAAGTGGCACCATCTAATGAAAAGATCAATGAAATCGAAGATTTAAATGAAGTCAAAGAAGTAGAAAATTCCAATCAATACTTCCCATTATTCCCATTAGTAGGGAATCATTCATTTGAAAATAATGAAGGACAGCCATTAAGTTCATTACCATCGAGCTTCCACCCTTCAATTTCAAGGTCTCATTCTAATAGTTTCAAGCACACTAATAGACCTGAAAGTGTACTATCAGTTAATTCAAATTCTTCAATATCGACTGATATAAGTAGACTTGATAATAGTGCAGCTTATCCACCTTCATCAGTTGGTCAAAATCAAACTCAAAACGTTCAATATTCTCAAAATCAACATCCACAACAACTCCAACAACCTCAATCACCACATCAACAACATTCAAGTCAAAATACTTTTAATAATAATAATAGTATAACTAAAATACTGGAAACTGGAGAATTTGAGAATGTAAATGAAGATTTTGATAAATTTCTTCGAAATATTAGTGATAGAGAAGCTTTAGATTATGATTTGATTGATTTAGATACTACTAATCCATTAGATTTTAATAATTGGGTTACTCCTTTATTAAAAAATAATTCAAACGATATTTAAAAGTCGTAGTATTGATATATTCTTATATATTTATACATGTTTAATAGAAACGCTTATTTATTCAAATGCAAATTTTCCAACCTATTAATATTGGAATTTAAATCTATTTTGTCTTCTAAATCATTAGGTTTTACCATTTCTGGAAGTTCATTATTTAAATACATAGATAACCTTTCATCTTTAATATCAGTAATTGATTTATTATCAGTGTATTGTAAAATACTTAATCTTATAAGGTATTCAAGTAAAGAAAGTTTACTTATGTACTCAATTGGTTTCTTTGAACCTTCATCTTCATTTTCATCGTCTGAATCTTCAAAATCTTTTGGATTAACTTCTCCAAATGCAATATATTCAGAATCTAATTTAATTATTAATACAGGAGATGAAGAATTTTCTAATTTTAATAATTTACCAGAACCACTGAAAAACAATTTAGCAATGGATTTAAGGTCAATTTGTTTAACTGATTCCTTTTCATCTGTTTCATGATACCTACCATCATCAAAATTTTCCGTAATTTCAATAGCAAAATTATAATGATTTAATTTCCTTAATGTAACTTTACAACGAGCAAACTCTTCTTTCCAATTGATAGCATCACCAGAATCAGATGCTCCTTCGATATATTTCAATCTGCTTGGATTGTAAAAAATAGTATAAAACTTAAGATCAAATATTGGTCCTATTGTTGTATTAGAATTACAATCATTAGCTTTTTGAATAATACCACATGCTTCAATAAGTCTTGAAATACTAATACTTTTGGGTAAATCTCTAGTCACATTGATTCCATTGGTAATTATAGCCAAATTTATCAATGGAACAGCTTCATCTATTTGTAATAAAAGCTTATTCATTGAATTTTCCACTATTTTAATCAGATCATGCTCATTCTTATTATTCAAATTATCAATAATTGACTCAATTGAATTATCAAATTTCTCGAAATCTTGTGTCAACTCATCAATCAATGAAATTGCACTCTCTAATGATGTATTACCTTGTGCGGCTACAAGTCTAATTAATTCAATAGAAGTTGATATAATATTGATTTTTAAATGAATCTTGTGTCTTTTAGCAAGCAATTTAGTTTTTTCATTTTCTGGGATTTTATCAAGAAACTTCGACACCGTCTTTATTGCATATCCAGATGCAAGTGATATACCCGATCTAATAGCAAATGTCACTGCTTGATTAGATGCTTTAGCTAATATCTCATCCATTGTTACTTTAATTGGATCCTTTTTGTTAGTCTCTCTAGTTGATGCAGCATGTGTAGCACACGACCACCATATTTTAAATTTTGCATCTAAATCGCGTTGTTTATAATTAAGCACACGCTAAAGACGCCATGGCAAGAAAGCTTCTTAAAGAGTATACGACCCCGTTAGGATCTGGAGCAGGGGTTCCGAAAGATAAGAGACCTCCTGCAGTGAAAGACAGTTCTGTTAGGTTGGCAAGACCTTTCCGTGTGCCGTTTAGAGACAGAGATGTGAATCAAGGTGGTGCTTCTAGTACTACAAGTAAATTACCTTTAAGATCAGCTAGAAAGAAGGTAAAGAGTTACGCTTTAATCGATGGAGTTGAAATAGAACAGGATGATACTGCTGTAGATGAAAACGGTGATATTATACCGGTAAATAAGAAATATGGTGCGTTATTACCGAGACAATTATTACAAAATGAATCAAGTAATGAATTAAAATTGAAAAAATCATTTCATATTCCATTTTCAAAAGATAATGAAAAAAGAAATGATTTTGGGAATGTTCCACCTCCTCCATTAGGTACAAAACCAAAACTAATTTTACCCCCAAGACCTTTACATGATCCATTAAGTGAATTTGCAATAGTTTTATATGATCCAACTATTGATATAATACCGAAAGCAAAAGAAATAGAACCTGTTATTGAGATAATTGAAGATGAAAATAAAGAAAATGAACAAAAAGTGAAAAAAAGAAAGACTCATAAATCTTTAGCGGAAATGTTAGGGATTTATAAGAATCCTGAAGATAAGTTATCAAAATATCCAGATGTACCAGTTGTTATTGATCCAAAATTAGCTAAGATTTTAAGACCCCATCAAATTGAAGGGGTGAAGTTTTTATATAGATGTACTGCAGGTTTAATTGATATTAATGCTAAAGGTTGTATTATGGCAGATGAAATGGGATTAGGTAAAACTTTACAATGTTTAACATTAATGTGGACATTATTAAAGCAAAGTCCTAGAGGTAAAAGAACTATTGAAAAATGTATTATCGTTTGTCCATCATCATTAGTTAGAAATTGGGCTAATGAAATTATTAAATGGTTAGGTCCTGGTGTATTAACACCTTTAGCTATTGATGGGAAAAGTGTTAAAAATAATGAAATAGGTGATAGTTTAAAACAATGGTCTGTATCTACAGGTAGAAATATTGTAAGACCAGTATTGATTATTTCATATGAAACTTTAAGAAGACACGTTGATAAACTTGCAGGAACAGAAGTAGGTTTAATGTTAGCAGATGAAGGTCATAGATTAAAAAATGGGGATTCATTAACTTTTACAGCATTAAATTCTTTAAGATGTGAAAGAAGAGTTATTTTATCAGGTACACCAATTCAAAATGATTTATCAGAATATTTTTCATTATTAAATTTTGCAAATCCAGGTTATTTAGGTACAAGAAATGATTTTAGAAAAAATTTTGAAAATGATATTTTAAGAGGTAGAGATGCAGATGCAACAGATAAAGAAAGAGAAATTGGTGATAAAAAATTAGGAGAATTATCAATATTAGTATCTAAATTTATTATTAGAAGAACTAATGATATTTTATCTAAATATTTACCAATTAAATATGAACATGTTATATTTGTAAATTTATCACCATTACAAGAGAAATTATATCATCATTTTATAACATCACCTGAAATAAAAAAATTACTTAAAGGTACAGGACTGCAACCATTAAAAGCAATTGGAATGTTAAAAAAACTTTGTAATCATCCAGATTTATTAAATTTACCAGAAGATTTAGAAGGGAGTGAAAATTTATTACCTGAAGAGTATACAAATTCTATTAGTAATGGTAGAAATAGAGAAATTCAAACATGGTATAGTGGGAAATTTAGTGTTTTAGAAAGGTTCCTTCATAAATTACATACAGAAACTAATGATAAGATTGTTTTAATTTCAAATTATACACAAACATTAGATATAATAGAGAAAATGTGTAGATATAAAAAATATGGGAATCTTAGATTAGATGGTACTATGAATATTAATAAAAGACAAAAATTAGTTGATAAATTTAATGATCCAGAAGGTAAAGAATTTATTTTTTTATTATCATCTAAAGCAGGAGGATGTGGGATTAATTTAATTGGAGCTAATAGATTAATATTAATTGATCCAGATTGGAATCCAGCATCAGATCAACAAGCATTAGCAAGAGTTTGGAGAGATGGTCAAAAAAAGGGATGTTTTATCTATAGATTTATACTGACAGGTACAATTGAAGAAAAAATTTTTCAAAGACAATCAATGAAATTATCACTTTCAAGTTGTGTTGTAGATGAAAAAGAAGATGTCGAAAGATTATTTAGTGCAGATAATTTAAGACAATTATTTCAATTTCAACCAAATACTCCTTGTGATACTCATGATACTTATAGTTGTAAAAGATGTAATGAAAAGGGTCAATTTATTAAATCTCCCGCTATGTTATATGGGGATGCAACAACTTGGAATCATTTAAATCATGAAGCATTACAAAATAATATCGATGATTTATTACAAAATGAATCTAATTTTAACGATATATCTTTTGCCTTTCAGTATATTTCACATTAATATTGATGCTAAGTATTTATGACGTGTATGTAATAATAGATTATATTGCAGCTATTTTGTCACATTGTAACATTTTCACATTGTCACTTTTCCGTTGAGCCATTTATTTTTCCATCTTCACCCGAACCCCTTCCTCCGCATTTCGACCCTGAGCAACTCCACATTAACCAATCACTGAGTTTATTTAACTAAGCAAAAATGGAAGATATTAAATTCCCATTGAATCCAATTATAATAGTTGGAGGTGGGTTAGCAGGGTTAGCAGCAGCACACGAAGCATACTTAAGAGGATCAAACGTTATTTTATTAGATAAACAAGGATTTTTAAGTGGTAATAGTGGTAAAGCTACTTCAGGTATTAATGGAGCATTAACTAGAACTCAAATTAATAAAGAAATTAAAGATACAGTTGAACAATTTTATAAAGATACTTTAGAAAGTGCTAAAGATCGAGCCAATCCCGAATTAATTAAAGTATTAACTTATAAATCTGCTGATGCAGTTCATTGGTTACAAGAGATTTTTAATTTAGATTTATCAATTGTTTCAAGATTAGGGGGTCATTCTCAACCTAGAACTCATAGAGGTAAAGATGCTAAATTTCCTGGAATGGCAATTACTTATAAATTACTTGAAACTTTAGAAAATTTATCAATTGATCAACCTGATAGAGTTGTTATTTTAAAGAATACTCAAGTAATTGATTTAATTATTGAAGATAATTATAATGTTAAAGGAGTTAAATATAAACATTTACCTTCAAAAGAGAAAGGTGATATTTCTGGACCTGTTATTATGGCAACTGGTGGTTATGCAGCAGATTTTACTAAAAATTCTTTATTAAGAAAGTATAGACCTGATATTTTTGCTTTACCTTCAACTAATGGTAATCATGCTACTGGTGATGGTCAAAAAATTATGATTAAGAATAAAGGAATTGGAATTGATTTAGAAAAAGTTCAAGTTCATCCAACTGGTTTAATTGATTATACTGATAAAGAAGTTATTAATGGAGTTAAACAACCAAGATTTTTATTTTTAGGTGCTGAAGCTTTAAGAGGTGAAGGTGGTATTATGATTAATGGTAAAGGTGAAAGATTCGTTAATGAATTAGGTACAAGAGATTATGTTAGTGGAGAAATGGAAAAACAATTAAAAGATGGGAATGGACCAATTAGATTAATTCTTAATCAAAATGCTGCAAAGAATTTAGAATTTCATGTTAAACATTATAGTCAAAGGAAATTAATGAAAACTATGACAGGTGATGAATTAGTTAAAGAAATGAATATTTCTTCAAATAAATTAATCGATCAATTAAACGATTATAATAAATGTGGTAATGGAGAAGCTCAAGATAAATATGGTAAGAAATATTTCCCAAATTTACCATTTGAATTTAATAGTAAAGAGAATTATCATGTTTCATTTATTACCAGAGTGTTACATTTTACTATGGGAGGAATTAAAATTAATGATAAATCTCAAGTTTTGTATGGGTCAGATGGTTCATACCAACCATTTAAAGGTCTTTATGCTGCAGGTGAAGTTGCAGGTGGTGTTCACGGTCATAATAGATTAGGAGGATCTTCCTTATTAGCTTGTGTCGTTTTTGGAAGATTGGCTGCAGACGAAGCAGCTAGTTATTTGTTACAATCTTTGTCCCAAGGTCAAAGAGATAACGCAGTGGAAAGATTACAACAAATCCATTTACATATTGATCCTGCTAATGATAGAGTGACCGTTGATTGGAAAGGCAGTGGGGATGGCTCAAGTTCAGGATCTTCAAGTTCAGGATCTTCTGGCAATTCCAGCTCTAAAACCTCTTCTGGCACATCAGCACCTTTTTCCATCCCTAAAAAGGAATTCACTGCAGAAGAAGTTGCTAAACATAACAAAAAATCAGATTGCTGGTGTATTGTTAAAAACGTGGTTTTAGATTTAACATCATTTCTTGAAAATCACCCAGGTGGTGAAGAATCAATCTTAAATTTTGCAGGTAAAGATGCAACAGAAAGTTTCGATATGTTACATGAAGATAACGTTATTAAACGTTACGCCAAAGAATGCGTTCTTGGAGTTTTAAAAGGTAAAGAATCACAATTAGATATTTAAAGAGTAATACAGAGTAATACAATTCTAAACTTTCCTTTCTTCTTTATTTATTATATAGTTAAAAATAAAAAACGAAAAAAAAGATACCTATACTTCAAAACAAGAAGAAAGAAAAAAATTACTGAAAAATATTAAAATTAACCATTAAAAAGAAAGACCAGAGCTTTCAATCTATGATAAACCCTAAAATTTTTCCTTTTTTTTCAATCTAAAAATGATTTTTTGACTAAAGTTATTTTCAAAGAGTTTCTAAATAATTTTAAAAGAAACACTCTTAGAAACATTTAAGATGAACAATTGAAGGACCAGATTCATCATATTCTTGTTTTGAGATCCACATTTGTTGGAAAGTAGATAATGAAGATAAGATAGAACCACCAATCCAGACAGAGTATTTTCTTTCTGGAGGAGCAATGATTTTAACCTTCATTGAAGATGGAGCTAAAGCGGTAATTTCTTTTTGCATTCTTTCAGCAATACCTGGGAACATAGTAGTACCACCAGACATAACAATGTTACCATATAATTCTTTTCTAACATCAACATCACATTTAATAATAGAGTTGTAAGTGGTTTGATCAATACCAGCAGCTTCTAAACCTAAATCACTTGGTCTAAATAAAACTTCAGCAGCTCTAAATCTTTCATTACCAATAGTAATAACTTGACCATCTGGTAATTCATAAGATTTTTCAATAGCAGAAGATTGAGAAGAAGTTTGCATTTCTTGTTCAAAATCTAAAGCAACGTAACATAATTTTTCTTTAATATCACGAACAATTTCTCTTTCAGCGGTAGTTGAGAAAGTGTAACCTCTTTCAGATAAAATAGACATTAAGTAATCAGTTAAATCTCTACCAGCTAAATCAACTCTTAAAATACCATGAGGTAATGAGAAACCAGCATAAATTGGAACAACGTGAGTAACACCATCACCAGAATCTAAAACAATACCAGTAGTTCTACCTGAAGAATATAAAGATAAAACAGCTTGAATAGAAACGTAAAAAGCTGGAACATTAAAAGTTTCAAACATAATTTGTGTCATTTTTTCTCTGTTAGATTTTGGATTTTTTGGAGCTTCAGTTAATAAAACTGGGTGTTCTTCTGGAGCAACTCTTAATTCATTGTAAAAAGTATGGTGCCAGATTTTTTCCATATCATCCCAATTATTAACAATACCATGTTCAATTGGGTATCTTAAAGTTAAAACACCTCTTTTAGATTGAGCTTCATCACCAACGTAACAGTCTTTTTGACCTAAACCAACCATAATACCTTGATGTCTTGGTCTACCAACAATTGATGGGAAAACTGCACGAGGAGCATCATCACCAGCGTAACCGGCTTTACACATACCGGAACCATTATCGATAACTAAAGCAGCAACTTCTTCTATAAATGTGTTAGTAATTTGGATTTATAACTTTTTCAATAATCAAACCTTTAAAATTCCTCCATTGTTGTCACTTTATTCAACCTCACCAATTTTCAGGGTGAACGAGCGTAGAAAATTTTTCCACCGGACAGCAAATTAAGTGATAAAAAAGCGGCAACAATATGAGCGTAAAAGCGTGGGATAAAACTTTAGTCCCAATTGACATTTGTAATTGATATCTTGATATTAGAACTATTGCTGTAATAGATAGAATAAAAAGATCAATCGATTGATGAAATCAAAAAGATTTTGGATTCAGTTTAAACACGTCTTAACTTTGTAATGATAAGACTCTAAAATATCCAGTTTCAAATTATCAAATGACAAAATGGAAGTGATTGTTGAAATAAATGATTGATTATATCGAAATTCTTCAATTGATTATACATACCACCGTCCATTTTTTATATAGGAATATTCTTTGAAATTAACTAAAAAGAAAAGTTGATGAAATTTTTTTTGGACGACGGAGGGAGTGAGAAAATAAAAGGAGACGGTGAGTTTTAATAAGAGGGGGGTTTTTAAATTTTCGCGTACATTACAAAACAGGTTAATTTTGATAATAAAGACTTTATCGCACTTTGAGGCTTGTAAACCTTTTAAAAACTGACCAAATTCTAGATCAGGCGGATGGTTATCTAAAAATAAGGCCCTTTTTTGATTTGAAACAAGGTCACGTGATACAAGAAAAAACCCACCCCCCCAATTTCTGTGTATGTTTGTCGGCGGTGACTACAATAACGAATGACTACTGGGGTTAATTGATTCTCAATGGAGGTGCTTCAGTTAGCGTGTTTCAAGCGCCTAAACCCGTCTCTACCGTCTCACAATATCGCGGCCAAATGCTGGCGCTACCATCATTCACGATCTCCTCTCAAAATTCTCACTCAACCTAAATTTGTGTCCTTTAATTGAATTTTTGTAAATTATGTCTTCTTCAGTTCCTTACGATCCATACATCCCAAATCAAACCACTGGTGATCAGTCCAACTCCAGGACCGCAGCCATCCAAGCAGTAAGTATAATAAAACAAATATTTTAATAATTATTGTGACTAACACCTCTAGCAAATTGATGATACAGTTGGTGTCATGAGAGATAATATTAATAAAGTAGCTGAAAGAGGTGAAAGATTGGACTCTATTGAAAATAAAACCGATAACTTGGCCATAAGTGCCCAAGGGTTTAGAAGGGGTGCCAATAGAGTTAGAAAAGATATGTGGTGGAAAGACATGAAAATGAGAATGTGTTTAATATTAGGTGTTATTATTGTATTGATTGTGATTATTGTACCAATTGCCGTTCATTTTAGTTAGAGATTTACACTTTTATTGTCTATACGAGTTTATTTGTATATTTAATTTTTTATTATTTTCATTTTGTTCAATGACTCGCTATGAATATACATAAAAAAAAAAAAAAGAGATGAGTCCTTACTAATGTTCTTGTAAAGATTCTTCGTATTGTTCTTCAGTCAATAACTCTTCATTTGAATTCAATGTTTCTGGATCTAATAATTTAATTTGAGCAATCCATCCTTCACCCATTGGATCTTCATTGATTAATTGTGGGTTACTTCCTAATGGTTCATTAACTGCAATAATTTCACCTCTAACAGGACTATAAATCTCAGAAGCTGATTTAACTGATTCAACTGATCCAATAGATTCTCCAACTGAAACTTCATCGCCAACTTCTGGTAATTCAACGTATGTAGCATCTCCTAAAGCTTCTGATGCATATTTGGTAATACCAACAAACCCAGTATCATCATCATGAATAGCTAACCATTCATGTTCATTAGTATATTTGATTACTTTTGGTCCAGCTTGTGTATACTTGTAAACGAATGATTGAGTATTTATCTTATGATTGCTAGAATTTAATCTAACAAAAGAAGTGGTGGCTCTACCAAGACTGTTTCTAATTGGGTTGCTGGCAATACCAGTGGATTTGATTGCATTAAAGTATTTAAACATCTTTGTACTATGAACTATATATGAAAAATGGAAAACAAGAGTGCTTATTAGGCGTGAGGCAAGTTTAATAGCCTATGAAAAGTGAGGGTATGTTTGACGTGACTCGGTCGCGCAACAAGAGTCAGAAGAGTCGTACCACAAGAGTCAGAAGAGTCCTACCACAAGAGTCAATTTATACCGTATTTACAATACACCTTCTAAAAACGAATTTGTATCACCTCTTTCTAATTTATAATCACTCATATCACTTAGTTTATCATTGAAATAATCCAAAAAGTCCATATGTTTAGTGGTATAGTCTTTTGTTTCTTCATAGAATTGCAATAACTCATCATCATTTTCTAGACATGCCATATTATCTTCTACGGTATTTTCACCAAGAATTGATGTGGAAATACATTTACTCAAAGGTATCCACATATTAGGACCTAATCTAAACTTGTAGCCTGCTCTTGTGTCCCTTAAAGGATCAAAATATTCATCTTTCAACAAATCAACTAATTTCCACGGAACATACGATACCTGGTTTTCAAATTTCACTGGTAATAGTTTTTCAAAAATATCGAATTTTTTAATTCGAAGAGTTTTAAATTTATCAATTAATAAGTTTTCCTTATCATCTTTAAAAGTTTCAATATATTTGGCCATTCTCAATACTTCATTCTCTTCTAAACTTTGAAGTAATGGTTTCTGATGATAATTGTGTAATTTTTCATATCCAAAAGTGCTTAATGCATTGATGCTAATGAACAATCCTGTTTTAACATCTATCAATCTTATATCTTGAGGATTTTCCTTGTTGTTTTTATCTCTTAATCTAAAATACGGACTGATATCTAGAAAATACTCACCTTTGACATTCTTATCGATATCTTGATAGTCAAAAATTATCGAATGGTTTAAGTTCAGATCAACTAATTTCAATAAACTTTCCATTGTCATATCGAATCTAATTTCATTACTAAATGGCAAATGCTGACCAGAATAGTACCATCCAATTAAATTATCACCACTTATCCAAGTATCTAATTTTAACTTATTACTTAAATTCAACCAAGTTCTAATTAATCTATGCATTAAAACTATTTTCCCATTAGAATATTCGTTTTCAAGTCCTAACATCGAAGTAGAATCAAAAAATCTCCAATCCAAATACGAAAAGGATTCTTTGCCAGAAACATAAGCTTCTGAAAAATACCTTCTAGCTCTTTTCAATCCATTATACTTATTATGGAGTTGTTTAACTTGACTTGCATCGTCATATTTGTCCACCAACGTTTTGTACTCAAACATATCGTAAGTCAAAGATTTCGGTTCTAAGACTTCATCCAGAGTTCCTTCTTCGTTGAATGATTTGATATATCCATTTATATTGAAGTTTGTCAAGACACTTCTTGCTGGTTCTTTATCTACCGGTACTTCAATCATCTTCTTATCAAACAAGTAAATCAAGTGACTTGGGTTAGGCATCGATTTCAGAAGGTAGTTCTTTGCCAAAACCCTCCTATCCAATTCTTCCAAATACAACAAGACGTTTTCGTTCATTGTGAAAGGAAAAACATCATTGTTCGGATCATCTTTACAATTATACCTTGTTTTTTCTGATTTTCTAATTCTAAACGCAAACTCTTCACACGTTAAAGAAGATAGAAATGCCTTTTTAGGAAGAATAAATTGGTCGATAGATAAAAATTGGATCCAATCGAATTTTACTGGTTGAGTGTTACCAGACAAATATGATTTTAATACATTATCAGCATATTTACTAGTGGACAGTGTTTCTATATCATTAGAATTTGTTAACCACAAAACAAAAACTATAGATACCAAAACAACCACAAAAAATGGGTTCCTTGTAGCAATCCGCTTAAGTTTATTTAGTGACATCGCCATTGTTAACGCTAACGAATTTATGAACAAAGTGCCGAATAATTTGATGCCTCGAAGGTCGCATAATTACGACCTTCCCAATTAGGCAATATAAGGGTAGGGGCGGTCTAATACGAGTTTAAGTTGATTTTACACCATACGTCGTTCCGTCAAGGTTGGACTTTGTACACGTTTTTGTAGTGAAAAGGTGCACAAAATATGCGTTCAATACACTAACTTTCCGTATTTAGCATCACAATAGATGTTTGAAGCAAACATTCTTGTTCATTTCTTTTTAGTAGTGCCATGCACGAAAGGTAAAACCCAATCAGAGAGTTTCGGTTGGTCTGGAGTATCAAAGCTAGCCACCGAGAATGAACATTACGTAGTAGAGTGCCGCCAGCGTATACCCACATTACACCGAAAACCTCCCTATTTACAGTACCAGAACGACCTAGAACCGCCTGGAGCTACTCCCCCAATCGTCCTCTAAACTAGAACCATCTCGAATATCTCAATCTTCTAAATAGTTCGATTCCTGTACACTACCCCAGAAAATTCTAGAAATTCGCAACTTTGCCTACTGACTGCAAAAGTATAAATTGCAACACTTCTGCCCCCGTTTTTCTATATTAATACTTTATTATTATAAGCTATAAATAGTAATTGAATAAAAAAATATGTCAAAAGCTGTTGGTATTGATTTAGGTACAACCTACTCATGTGTTGCACATTTTGCAAATGATAGAGTTGAAATTATTGCTAACGATCAAGGTAATAGAACTACTCCTTCATACGTTGCATTCACTGATACTGAAAGATTAATTGGTGATGCAGCTAAAAATCAAGCAGCAATGAATCCTTCAAATACCGTTTTCGATGCCAAAAGAATGATTGGTAGAAAATTCGGTGAAGAACAATTACAAAGTGATATAAAACATTTCCCTTTTAAAGTTGTTGAAAAATCTGGTAAACCTGTAATTCAAGTTGAATTTAAAGGTGAAACAAAAACTTTTACACCTGAGGAAATTTCTTCAATGGTTTTAAGTAAAATGAAAGAAACCGCTGAAGGTTATTTAGCTGAAAAAATTAATGACGCTGTCGTTACAGTTCCAGCTTATTTCAATGATTCTGAAAGACAAGCTACAAAAGATGCTGGTACAATTGCAGGTTTAAACGTTTTAAGAATTATTAATGAACCAACTGCTGCTGCCATCGCTTATGGTTTAGATAAAAAATCTGATACTAAAGGTGAACAAAATATTTTAATTTTTGATTTAGGTGGTGGTACTTTTGATGTTTCATTATTAGCTATTGATGAAGGTATTTTTGAAGTTAAAGCTACCGCTGGTGATACTCATTTAGGTGGTGAAGATTTCGATAGTAGATTAGTAAATCACTTCATCAATGAATTTAAACGTAAAAATAAAAAAGATTTATCCGGTAATCAAAGAGCTTTAAGAAGATTAAGAACTGCTTGTGAAAGAGCTAAAAGAACTTTATCTTCATCTGCTCAAACTTCTATTGAAATTGATTCCTTATTTGAAGGTATTGATTTCTATACTTCAATTACTAGAGCAAGATTTGAAGAATTATGTGCTGATTTATTTAGATCTACCATTGATCCAGTTGAAAGAGTTTTGAGAGATGCTAAAGTTGATAAATCTCAAGTTCACGAAATTGTTTTAGTTGGTGGTTCTACTAGAATTCCAAAAGTTCAAAAATTAGTTTCTGATTTCTTCAATGGTAAAGAACCAAATAAGTCTATTAACCCAGATGAAGCTGTTGCTTACGGTGCTGCTGTTCAAGCTGCTATTTTATCTGGTGATACTTCATCTAAAACTCAAGATTTATTATTATTAGATGTTGCACCATTATCATTAGGTATTGAAACCGCTGGTGGTATTATGACCAAATTAATTCCAAGAAATTCAACTATTCCAACTAAAAAGTCAGAAACTTTCTCAACTTATGCCGATAACCAACCAGGTGTCCTTATTCAAGTTTTCGAAGGTGAAAGAGCTAAAACTCAAGATAATAACTTATTAGGTAAATTTGAATTATCAGGTATTCCACCAGCTCCAAGAGGTGTTCCACAAATTGAAGTTACTTTTGATGTTGATGCTAATGGTATCTTGAATGTTTCAGCTTTAGAAAAAGGTACAGGTAAAACTCAAAAGATTACCATTACTAATGATAAAGGTAGATTATCTAAAGATGATATCGAAAGAATGGTTAATGAAGCTGAAAAATTCAAAGAAGAAGATGAAAAAGAAGCTTCTAGAGTCCAAGCTAAGAATGGATTAGAATCTTATGCTTATCAATTAAAGAATACTATCAATGATGGTGAATTGAAAGATAAGATCCCACAAGATGATAAAGAAAAATTATCTAAAGCTGTTGATGAAACTATTACTTGGTTAGATGAATCACAAGCTGCTGCCACCGATGAATATTCAGATAAACAAAAGGAATTAGAATCTGTTGCTAATCCAATTATATCTGCTGCTTACGGAGCTGCAGGAGGCGCCCCAGGAGGCGCCCCAGGAGGTGCTCCAGGAGGTGCTCCAGGTGGATTCCCTGGTGCTGCGGGAGGAGCACCACCAAATGACGGAGGTGATGGTCCAACCGTCGAAGAAGTTGATTAATGATACAAATGATATTCTTTGGGTGTTTATTAAATTAGTGTATAGGATTTATATAATTCATGTTAAATAAAATTGTCATAAAAGTTTAGCCTTTTATTCTCTTTTCTCTCTCTTAATTGTCTGATACAATCTCATTAAAGCAACAAGCAGATGTTACTATTACCCAATTAGTTATTAGTACAATTCCAATCTTTCTATCCATTATCCAATCATTTCTCATCAAAAGAACTATTAGACCAATTAAGTTCCCAATAAGTGCTAGTATCAATACAATTAAAGTTCTATTAGATTTGAGCAAATAACCAAAAGCATTGACATAGTGTTTTGAGTAGTTTTCATTATTAGCAAGAATCACCAAACTGCTTAAGCCCATTGAACATAAAGAAAGTAAAGGTGAGCCAAAACATGCACCAAATGCCATTATAGGCATCCCCATTTTAGCTATTGTATAATTAGAAATAAAATCTCCCACAGAGTTACCCAAAGCAAACACAGTTAAGCCCAAGATCTCATCACCAATATCGAATATTATTGACAAAACTTTCAATATGGAGATGATTTCAGTTGCAAAAATCGAGATCCAAACTATTGAAACTATGAAACCCCAAAATGATAGTAAGATTTGAAAATTATGTTTGAATACGAGGAATGCTAGTATACCAATGAGGACATTGATTACAAAGAAGTGTATTATGCCATCACTGAAGAATATGTTGATCAATATTGCAGATGCAATGATCTGTATGAGTGGGATGTTGGCAGGTTTTTCAGCAGTATCTTCTTCTTCAGCGTCTTCTTCAGCATCTCTAACAGGAATGGTAACTCTTAGAAGTAAATTGATGGGTAGGGAAACGATTAATTCGACTTTTTGCCAGATGTTTAAATCATTGAAAGTACTTAAAGGTGGATATATGTTGGATAAAAAGGCAAAGTACTTGAAATATGGAGCACGCGATGAGATTGGGTGGTTGATCTGCACTTGGTCTTGTTCTGCTTCGTCCTGATCACTATCTTGACTTATCATGGCTATAGGCAGAGACTCAAAGTAGTTTAAAGGTCTTTCTGTATTCAAAGTAATGGAATGGGATTGATATTTTGACAATTCAGTGATCAATTGCTTGAATCCAAAAGATTTATTAGATATTTCTATATCGTCGTTTCTTCTCCTGAACAGGTCATACTCAGTGATCAATTCTCTTTGGTAATCTTCGTCGTATTCATTAAAGTTTTGTAGATTCAATTCTTCAATACTTGGAAGGTTAGAAAAATTGTCCAAGAAGGTATCAAGTTCAACTTGAGAATAATTCACATTGTCGATTGACTGGCCATGATTCACGACATAGTTGCTCCTTATTCTTTCATCTCTTAGTCTTTTTATGGTCTTTCTATTGGATATAGAGTGGTTCACTATAATGAAGATAACGTAAAATGAGTAAATCGATACCAACACTATGGCGTTAAATATATTGACGTAACCGTTCAACAAGAAAATTAGGATTAGCACAGTGGCCAAAATCAAAAATCCAACGTCTCTAAGGAATAATTTCTTAGGAATTTTAAAAGGATGTAGAATAGCCATTGAACCAATTATTATAGTGGTGATGAAAAAAGCAGCTCCAATCAATTCTGAAATTGCCAAAGTACCGGAGCCTACATTTAATGCCTTATAAGTACCTAGAATATCCGGCGACCCATTCCCCATAGCCAATAGCGTCAAACCAGCTAAATTGTCGGATAATTTAAGGAATTTAGATATAGTGTATAGATTTGGCGATAAGAAATCTGAAGCCGTTACACCAATTGAATAGAAAGCACCCAAAAGAGAAACAGATAGAATAGAGAAATCTATCAATTTCAAAGGACCACAATAATATATCTTTAACCAATTGATTCTCCCAATGATATCATCGTCTCTACAATTGTCATCTATATATAGACACTGATTAGGAACTCTTGTGACGTTGAAACAAAGTGAATCTGCTCGTTTATCCCAGCCATAAACGTCCGATGATACAAACACAGAACCTTTCACACAACCAATACTTGCCACAAATATTAGCAACGTTAGTAGTTTCATCTAGATTGTTAGGAAAGGTGTATTGCTGCAATAGTCTTTAATGGTACTAATGCGAAAGTGCGCAACTGCATTAAACAAAGAGACGGGCAAATAAGGATTAAGAGCACACAAAAAAAGTATACTTTATAAAAGTTTACAAAAGGTTACAAATAAAGAAATATAGTTTACAGAGTTTACACACAAAGAGATCTACTAAATGTCCAGATGATCATTGCACCACCCCCCATACGGGCACACGAAGGTAATCCCTTTGGAAACATAAAGTTTCAGATGGGATGCTGCACCCAAGATCAACCGATTTATTCTCCAGTCCATCCTTACGGCATGAGCCACAACTATATCCCAATCGTCATGGGTCGACAGAATGTATCAACCTCAAAGGAATGCTTTAACGTCATGAATGGCTGTTAATTTGCGTTAGTTTTTCAGAGAAAATTTTTCTCATCGCTTTATACTCATTTTTTGAGCCGGGTAACCCTTGTGTGAGTCCATAGACCGAAAAGTGCATGCAGAGTTGCAGCCTTAATGCACAGCGTACGACGTTTAGCTGATGATACCATAACTCGAATTAAGTCGCCTTTAACGGTGCAAACGTTTGAGCGTGCTGTTGTGGAGCTTGTGCAGAATAGTGTTGACTCTGGTGCCACCAACATAACGGTCAAATTAGATCTTAACCATCTTGTCATATTGGTCCAGGATGACGGTATGGGGATTACTCCAGACGACTTGCACAGGGTAGGCCATCAGTACTCGACGTCTAAATTGAATTCATGGAACGAAATTCTGACGGTGGCCACGTTCGGGTTTAGGGGCGAAGCACTTCATTCGCTAGCTAATTTGGGTAAGATGTCCATAATCTCCAAGCACAAGCTGCTGGAAACTGCTTATAAGATGGTTTATGGGGAAGAACCAAGTGCTTACGACTTTTATGATGAGATTCTGAATCCCAGAAACCATAACTCGTTTCATTTGGTCCCTTTCCCCGTCTCAGGCACTTATGTCTTTGTAAAAGACCTATTCCACAATTTACCAGTTAGACAGCAGATGTTTAAGCTGACAGAAAAGAGTAAGTTTATCTCCAGATTGAAGCACGAGTTGCTTTTCATTGAAAAGGTCAACCTCCAAATCTTTACTAATTTTCAAGGTGAACTCAAACTAAGTATCGACATAAAACCAGATTCAAACCTATTAAATAGCGTATTTGGTTTCGAATTCAACTACAAAGTTGTCGAAGCCAGCTACAAACACATCAAGCTTAACGGAATCATATCCAGAAGCTTATACCCAACAAAATCCTTCCAGTGTCTATTTTTAAATAATCGTTTTTGCAGTTTTGCAGCAAAAATAAATGAACTATTCGGCAGTCGTCAGTATCCTGTATTTTTGTTGAAAGCAACAGCTCCACTTGCAGGTTCCGAATTGATTCAGGATCCCACGAAATTCATCCATACTTCAGTTCATGAGCGAGATATACAGAAGCTATTGATTTCGGTGTTTAAAAGCTTTATTGAAACTGAAAGTTTGGTCTTAACACCGAGGAAACTGCCTTCCAAGCTGCCCGTAAAGACTCCCAGACTGTTTGGCACTAGTCCAAGAAAACTTCTCTTTGGCTCACAAAAGGGTTCACCTAGATCCATTGATGCCAGCTTTCAAATGAACAAACTGGATTTCAAGAAACTACGTGTGATTAACCAGGTGGGTAATAAGTTTATTCTCACTGCAGTAGACAAGCACCTCGTCTTATTTGACCAACATGCTTGCGACGAAAGAATCAAGTTCGAACAGCTAACAAGGTCTTTTATGGAGAACATGGATCTTGTATCGATAGAGATCAACCAAACTGTCAATAAGGAGACTCAAGCTTTATTCCGGAATTACTTACCTTACATCGAACAGTTTGGGATTAAGGCTGTTTTGAAGGACTTCGAAGTGCAATTGACACAAGCACCCGGGATATTAGCGAAAGAAGAGGATCTAGTACGTAAAATTGCACAGTATTTGAACGAAGTTCAACTAGCGAATTACAGCTTGATATCAGGTAACTGGTTTGAAGATATCAAGAATATCCCACGATTCATAATGGAATTATTGAAATCCAAAGCATGCAGGTCATCGATTATGTTTGGGGATAATTTAACGATTAATGAAATGAACTATTTATTAAAGACTTTGAGTCTATGCAAGTTACCTTTCCAGTGTGCACACGGGAGACCGTCTATGGTTCCCTTGTTAGACCTTAAAAAGAACCGTAGAATCTTTTAAAGATATCGACTTATGCTAATAGTATTAAGTAAGTTTCTCTGGCCAATCTCCAGCCAGTACACGATATCCATTTTGTTTGAGGTTATTATGGTGGCTGCAAAAATTGCCAAATGTGCGACTTGCTGCAAATGAGGTTGACTGTAATAAAACGCCAAAGTCATTGATTTTTGGCGGATCTTTCTCTTCAGCGCACAAGTTATGTATAATGTTTGCGCTTTCACTAGACTGTTGTTTTGCCGTCACCTGACTTTGGCCAAATCGCTCGAGAAGTCGTTGATGCCTGGTATATCTGGTAAATCTGAAAAACGATGGAAGCCCATGTTGCCGGCCGTCGAGTGGCCTAATCCAAACAAGCGATGCTAGGTACTTGCGTGAAGTAATCCATAGGTACTTGCCGTAATTCATAGGTACTTGCCGTAATTCATAGGTACTTGCATGTGTGATTCATGTTGCAAATCTATACTTGGTGTACTGTCTTTGTCCGGCGTATTTGTGTCCCGTACAAGGCTTCATCCCTGACCCATACCTTACATATATTCTTAATAGCTCAATCGAATGTATAAAGAAGACACAAGTGCTCGTGTGCTAGCCTTCCTGCATATCACTCTTATCAGATCCTTATCAGTTGTCGCAAATTCTCAACGTGGGATGCAATGACACTTTACAGTGGGTTCGATCATAGGATCTATTTTACAGCGGCTACTGCATGTTTCGCTGCAGCTATCATCGGGTATGACTCGGGTTTCATTGGAGGAACAGTCACATTACCACTGTTCCAAAAAGAATTCGAATTGAATGGCATTTCCCAAAGTAGTAAGGAGCTTAAGATATCTAATATCATATCATTTTTCCATGTAGGTGCTTTCTTTGGTGCTTTTTTAGTGTACCCAGTGGGAATATATGGAGGCAGGATAGCCGGGTTCAAGATTTCCGGGTTGTTGGTCACATTTGGGTCGGCTTTGCAGCTCGCAGCAAATGGATCCAGAGGTTTGGCTCCTTTGTTTACAGGCAGATTGATAACAGGGGTAGGAATTGGAGCTGTATCGAACTTGGCCCCAATATACGTTTCAGAGATAGCACCAACTTCAATACGTGGGAGGTTGATTGGGATGTACGAAATAACATGGCAAGTAGGAGGAGTTATTGGGTTCTTTATCAATTATATCACAGAAAGGACATTAAGTGGTAACCTACAATGGAGAGTTCCTATAGCAGTGCAATGCATCCCATCAGGAATTTTTTTCGTAGGGGTTTTTTTCATCAAAGAGTCCCCGAGATGGCTCTTCACTAGAGGGAGAAAGCATCACGCGATTGATAGTTTGGTATATTTGAGGAACAACAGCCACAATTCACTGTCGGTTCAGCATGAAATCGATGAAATGGAGAAAGAAGCACTTGCAAGAAAAATTACAATCCAATCGGAGTTTTCTTCTCCAATTAAACTCTTGTTTGCATCGCATTTGAGGTACCGATTGTTCTTAACCATGTTTCTATTCGTTATACAAAACTCCACGGGGATCAATGCCATCAATTACTATAGTGTCCAAATACTAGAGCAAATAGGAATTGAATCAACATCAGCAGGATTACTATCTACAGGAATATTTGGACTAATAAAGGGAGTGTGTTGTTTTATATGGGCATTCTTCATCATTGATCGATTTGGTAGGAAAATCCCCGTAATAATGTTTTCAGTCCTATGCATCGTGTCCTTATGGTACATTGGAATATATATAGCCATCAAAAAACCACAGGATCATATTCTGGCAGGAATATCGGGAGAAATAGCTAATCATAGTGCATTGGCGTTTTTTTATATTTGGACAATTGGGTTTGCTTTTTCATGGTCGGGGCTACCTTGGGTATACATGTCGGAAGTTTTCGATGCCAAAGTCAGAAACATAGCTCAATGTTTCAATGCTTCTACAAACTGGTTGTTGGCCTTTATCTTTGCAAGGTACACTCAGAGCATGATTGGGTCGATGAAGTACGGGATTTTTTTCTTTTTTGGGGTATTGTTTTGTCTATTTTCAACTGTTTACTACTTTCTTTACCCGGAAACAAAAGACATTCCCATTTCCGATGCCGACTTGCTATTCCAAAAAGGGGTCAAACCCTGGAGAGCTCACTCGAGAGCCATTTCGATAATCAATGCAAGATAGTTGCAGCCAAAAAAAGTGACACAAAAATAGAAAAGGGTCAAAAATAGAAAAGGGTCAAAAATAGAAAAGGGTCAAAATAAGAAAAAGAACTGAAAAAAAGTCAAAAGTGACACAAAAACATACGGCCAACGCGTCGTATTAAAAATTTTCTCCCGCTGGCAGCCTCGTACCCCTCATCAGGTTCGGATCAAAGGACAATCTCCTATGGACCCGAAACACTCAGATTCCGATGGGCGGTATTCGAGTCCCATGACAGCTTCCATAGTATTTGGGTACTATACGGTCAATGGACCAAGTGCAAAACCACCACCATGCCACAAAATCACTCACTTGACCACATTCCATATAGAATATGCAGGGGAGTTTTATCTATATCATTGCACTTAATTGAGTCATCGTAATCAGTTGATAAATTAAATAGTCATAATCACGGTGTGTGCAGGACCATATGATTTTTTTTTAACTTGAAAAATTTCACTTGAGAGAAATGATCTGATGGACGTAGGCCAACTAAGATTGTCGAGTGTTAGTATGAACTCAACAATTGCTCTGATACTGATACCTACACATATATAGATACATAAGAGCAAATCGTAATAGCTAATTATGTATAGTAAGTGAAAGCGAGATGTATTTCATTTCAATAGTCCAATTTAGTGGAGGAAATTTCCTCACCCAATTATTTCCGTGTAACGGGAATATATAAAAGAGGACGATCCCCCTCATTAGGAATTTTTCAACGCTTATATTTCAGCAATTTTTTTTTTGTAAATTTGTTATAAATTATTAAGCTTATAATTGAAAATGTTAAGAAGTAACATTAGAAAATTTACTTTAAGTGCAAGAGTTCAAAAATGGACCGAAATTCCATTAGCTCCACCTGATAAGATTTTAGGTATTACTGAAGCATTTGTTAAAGATACTAATAATCAAAAGATTAATTTAGGAGTTGGAGCTTATAGAGATAATGTTGGTAAGCCAATTATTTTCCCATCAGTTAAAAAGGCAGAAGTATTGCTTTTAGAAAGTGAAAGTGAAAAAGAATATACACCAATTATTGGTAGTAAAAATTATCAATCTATTGTTAAAAATTTTATTTTTAATAATTCTGATAAAGATTCTAATGGTAAAAAATTAATTGATGAAGGTAGAATTGTTACATCTCAAACCATTAGTGGTACAGGATCTTTAAGAGTTATTGCAGATTTCTTACAAAGATTTTATTCATCAAAGAAAATCATTGTACCAAAACCAACTTGGGCTAATCATATTGCAGTTTTATCAGATGCTGGATTAGAACCAAGTTATTATGATTATTATAATACATCAATTAATAATTTAGATTTTGATAAATTGGTTACTTCAATTGAAGCTACTGAAGATGAATCTATTATTTTATTACATGCTTGTTGTCATAATCCAACTGGTATGGATTTAACTAATGATCAATGGGATACTGTTTTAAATTTAATTATTAAGAAAAAATTATTCCCAATGGTTGATATGGCATATCAAGGGTTTGCATCTGGTGATCCATACCAAGATATTGAAGTTATTAGAAAATTAAATAAATTAGTTGTTGATGGTCAAATTCCTTCTTATTCTTTATGTCAATCTTTTGCTAAAAATATGGGATTATATGGTGAAAGAACTGGTTCTATTTCAATTGTTACTGAATCTACTGAACAAGCTAAACAAGTTGAATCTCAATTAAAAAAATTAATTAGACCAATGTATTCATCTCCTCCAATTCATGGTTCTAAAATAGTTGAAACTATTTTCGCTAATCCTGAATTATTAGGTGATTGGTTAGGTGATTTAAATGATGTTGTTAGTAGATTAAATACTGTCAGAGCAAAATTATATGAAAAATTAGATAAAACTAATTATAATTGGGATCATTTAACTAAACAAAGAGGTATGTTTATCTATACTGGATTATCAAAAGAACAAGTTATTAGATTAAGAGAAGAATTCTCAGTTTATGCTACTGAAGATGGTAGATTTTCTATCTCTGGTGTTAATGATAACAACGTTGATTACTTAGCTGATGCCATCAATAAAGTCATTTAATTGAAAAATTAAAACTAAAATGAATCTAATTATTAATTTAATTGTAATTTAAATGTACAAAATTAAATAACTATTACGTCACTTGTTTTAATCAACTTCTCTTGCGCACTGATAATTATCTCGTGAGTGACCCACTTAGCTCGTAACCAGCCTTATATAATTTAAGTTTTAGCTTGTTTTTATTATTCAAAATAACTTGAATGTCTTTAACTTGCGATAAATTACTTATAACTAAACCTGATGAATCAGATCTTCTTAATGAGTTTGCTATAGTGAATTTCAAAGCTAAACTTGGAATGAAGATGTATTTATCAGAATTAGAATGGGACAAATATAACTCCACAAAAAAGATAAAACCTAATAATCCAGATTATGAAACAGTGATTAAATCTCAAAACCACGGTATTGGTTTACCTTTATTTGATGTTAGAGCTACAAATAAATTGTGGGGCAGTGATTATGGAACTATATACAAATATATGTCTGCAAGGAATGGGTTATTTGATGAAAAACTGAATAAATACAAATTTTGTACTATAAAAAGAAAATCTAAAAGTAGATGTTTTAGATATGAATTCAATTTTTGTGACTTGGATACCGTTATTTACGTTTTCCAGTCTTATAAGTACCCAATTCTCGATTTCAAGCTTCTTGGGAAGAGGTACAGATGGACGATCCAACTCGACGAAAATTTAGGTTTAATGGCTTATAACGTATCTTTATTTGAATTAGATCCTAACCAGCCTTCATTAATAGACAATTTAACAGAGAAAAATGACGTTAATAGGCACAACCCTTTATTTGATAACGCAGGACAGAGTTTCAAAGATAGATATAAGATCTTCACTACAGATACAAGCAAATTTGTATCGAGAAAGAAAGTAGCTCAATTGTTGGTTACAGAACCCAGTAAGCTCTTTAAAGAAAGCGTGGACGCAAGATTCCAAATATACTTGCGTCATTGCTTGGAGTCAATAAATGAAATTAAAGACGATGCTGCGATATTTGCAGCCATGGCTTCTATCATAAAATTAGAAATGGATCTCCTGTACACTGCATTTGTTTCAAGCATATAGACTTTCACAAGTTTAAGAACTTATTCTTACTTACTAATGATGTATACGACTATAAATCATGCATAATAAATCAACCATTCTCGGATTTAAAACCTGGGTCCTATTTTGGCCCCAAAGTCGTGTACCACGCGTGCATTTCTCACCCAATTTTTCTATACCACATTTAGAAAATTTACCCACTTTTACCCACTTTTAAATCAATTGCTCTTTAATTATGTCAATTGAAATCGATACTAAACCTTATAATGACCAGAAACCAGGTACATCTGGTTTAAGAAAAAGAGTAAAAGTTTTCCAACAAGAAAACTATAGTGAAAATTTCATCCAATCAATTTTTGATTCAATCCCACAAGGCTCAAAAGATTCAACTATTGTTATTGGAGGGGACGGTAGATATTATAATGATGAAATTATTCAATTGATTGTTAAAATAGCCGCTGGTAATGGTGTCAAGAAGTTAATCATTGGTGAAAACGGGGTTTTATCAACTCCTGCCACTTCTCATGTTATTAGAATTAGAAAAGCTACTGGTGGTATTATTTTAACTGCCTCTCATAATCCTGGTGGTCCAGAAAATGATTTAGGTATTAAATATAATTTAGAAAATGGTGGTCCAGCTCCAGAATCTATTACTAATTTAATGTATGAAAATTCATTAAAAATTTCTAAAATTAAATTAGTTGATTTACCAAAAATTGACCTTTCAAAAATTGGTACTTTTAATTTACAAGGTTTAGAAATTGAAATTATTAATTCAACTAAAGATTATGTTGATATGTTAAAAGATATTTTTAATTTCCCATTAATTAAATCATTCGTTCATTCAGCTAAAGAAACTCAAAATTTTAAAATTTTATTTGATGCATTAAATGGGGTAACTGGTCCTTATGGTTATGAAATTTTTATTAATGAATTAGGTTTAGATGAATCTTCAATTCAAAATTTTAAACCTTTACCAGATTTTGGTGGTTTACACCCTGATCCAAATTTAACTTATGCTAAAACTTTAGTTGAAAGAGTTGATAAAGAAAATATCGCTTTTGGTGCTGCTTCTGATGGTGATGGTGATAGAAATATGATTTATGGAGCTGGTACTTTTGTTTCACCAGGTGATTCTGTTGCTATTATTAGTGAATATAGTGATTCAATTCCTTATTTTGCTAAAAATGGTGTTTATGGATTAGCAAGATCAATGCCAACTTCTGGTGCTATTGATTTAGTCGCTAAAAATAAAGGTTTAGAAGTTTATGAAGTCCCAACTGGATGGAAATTCTTCTGTTCATTATTTGATTCTAAAAAATTAAGTATTTGTGGTGAAGAAAGTTTTGGTACTGGTTCTAATCATATTAGAGAAAAAGATGGATTATGGGCTATTATTGCTTGGTTAAATGTTTTAGCTGAATTTAATAAACAAAATCCAACTGAAAAAGTTTCAATTGAAACTGTTCAAAATAATTTTTGGTTAAAATATGGTAGAACTTTTTTCACTAGATATGATTTTGAAGATGTTGCAACTGAAGGAGCAAATGAAATCTTAAAATTATTAACAAATATTGTTGAAACTAAAAAAGTCGGTGATGAAATTGCCCCAGGTTATATAATTAAAGAAGCTGATAACTTTTCTTATACTGATTTAGATGGATCAGTATCTAAAAATCAAGGTTTATTTGTTAAATTTGAAAATGGTTTAAGATTTGTTGTTAGATTAAGTGGTACTGGATCATCAGGTGCTACTATTAGATTGTATTTAGAAAAATATTCTAATGAAAAATCAACTTTATTCGATAAAGTTGATAAATTCTTAGCTGATGATATTGTATTTGTTTTGGAATTATTAAAATTCAAACAAAATATTGGTAAAGATCAACCTGATGTTCGTACTTAGTCCATTTAAGCTTTAATAAATAATATTCAAATGTTCTTATTTTACTTGCCTTGAAAAAAGTTAATATATTATACTCTATTGAAACTAACTATATATACATTCCAAAAAAATCTTCATTATAATTATAAATAAAAAAAAAACTATCTTGTCATTACCTAATATGATTATTCATACTTTGTTCTTTTGTTGTCATTGCCTTCTTGTAAACTAATGATTTCATCCAATCTTTTCCTCATTGAATTTTCTCTTAATCTAGCAGCTTGTTCCATGGCTTCCAATTCCATTATTCTAGTTCTATATAAATCATTAACTAACTCTAATTCTGATATTCTAGTTTTTAATACTGTTATTTCTTCAGATTGTCCAGATTTATTTGGATTAGAACTATTTCCACCATTTCCACCACCGGAATTATTATCATTAGGATTATTACCATCATTTGGAGGTCTAGATTGATCAGAACGATCATGATTCGTAGATAATCCATTGTTAGCACCTTGTTGATTACCAAGATGATTATTTGAATTTGAATTATTATTTACATGATAATTAAAACTTGATGGAGTACCATGTTGATTGGAATTTGATTGATGAGAATTATTAATTATTTTAGAACCATCGGATTGTAATGGAGGACTTGCAATATTTTGTATATGAGGTAAAGAAGGTTTACCTATTGAAGCAACTTGTTGAATTGGTGGTAAAGAAGTTTCAGGAGTTTGACTACTATTTTTAGAAACATTACTGGAATTAGGATTTGAATTATTCAAATGAAATTGAGGACCAAAAGATGGAGAATTTATTGGTTTTGGATTATAATTTAAAGCTGAAGAAGGAGTTGAAAATGATGGAGAAGATTCCCTTTTAATTGAAATAGGTTTATTATTAATTAAAGACATTGGAGTTGAAGTTGATGAATGTGAAGCTTTAAAAGTTGCACTTGGACCTAATTCATTAGACATATTTTCTAAAGCACCAGCAGCTTGATGAACAGAATTTGCAGAATTATTATTACTATTTCTTGTATTTGAAATTGAAGAAGTAGTTGATAATAATAAAGGTGATGTAATTCTTTGTAATCCAGGGGCAAATTGAGTTGGAGTTGATGAAGGATAATGCAAAGGTTGAACTTGATGGGATAAATGATTTTGTAAATGATGATTATAATTAGGTAAATGAGGTGCATTAAATTGATTATTAGAATTTTGATTTGATTGATTATTCAATACTTGATTTTGATTGGTTGGATTGGCAGGGGTTGAAAGTTCTTTCTTTTTTAATTTTGGTGATTTCTTTGTTGTTGAAGAAGGATTTGAAATAGGTTTTGAATCTTTAGATTCTAATTTTGGAGTATTTGGAGCTGTTGATTTATTGGAATTATTAGCAGCTTGTTTAATTCTATTTCTTGATTTAATTGTATCAGTTTTTAAAGATATTGGTCTTGGTCTACCATGTAATTTTAAAAATAAACCACAAGCATTACATAAAACTTGACCAGTTTCATCTCTTCTCCAAAGTGGAGTGGTCTGAGTTTTACAATTACGACATACAGGACTTGAAATATTTGTTTTTGTAGTTGTAGTTCCATTATTTACATGTGTAGTAGTCTTGGCATTAGGATGAACTGGATTTCCTTCACTATTAACTTGTAAAGTTGATGAATTAGGTGAATTATCAGTTGTATTAGGTTCAGTATTTGATATAATACCACCATTATTGCTATTATGCCCACTTGATACTTTATCAGTTGATGTAACATTACCAGTAGTTGGGTTTACAGCAGCTTGTTGATGCGCCAGTGTATGTGGTGGACCCGTTGGAGGTAAACGTTGTTGAATTTCACTCATTGTTATTCAATTTTTCAGGATAAACCCTTTATCAATTGGAAAAAAAATTTTTTATGAGTTGATAAAAAAAATTTAATCAACGAGGTCGTGCGTGGCAAAGGGGGCACAGCACGACCGCTCTCGGATATTCGATAACGATAAGTATCTAGGCATTGATCATGTGATGCACATGATGATAAGATAATTAAAGATCTGCACTTGATTGTTGAACATAGATCGATGATAAAGTGCAAAAAGAGGTGATTTGAAGTTGAAAAATGGAGATTGTATAGGAGTTGGCGGATAAACTGTGATGTTTGGAGACAACGTAGAAGGGATCCATGGGGTGTAGAGATTTTCCAGTTTTACCGTGGAAGTAAGGAACGCTAGTCGTGGTAATTGCAGGTGCAAATAAGACACGAATAGTAGGGAATTACGGCTCAGGTTTGTCGCTATGGAGTGAAAAATAGTACAAAGTGTCAAGTGTCAAGCAATACTAAAGTTTCCGATATTGTTTTATTTCATGACTGTGGGTGACACATTTACACATACACACTTTCACATACACACATACACTCTTAAACGTATCATCAAAGAATAAGCCTCGAAACCCAGCAACTTATGGTCCCCACAACTCGTTTAATGACAAGCTCGGCCGGAAGTCGGCAAAAAAAAAAGTGTCTAAAAAATACTCGTATTTAAAGCGATTTGAAAATGACATTTCCTCCGCCCGCACAACAATACTAAAGAGAGACCACTCTGGAAATATGAAAAAAGATCAAAGCCGTGATGTGCTCCTATCATTAAGTTACCGAAAGGCTGCACCTAAGCCTTGTCAGATCGATAACGTCAACAAATAGCTTAAAGTTGAATACTGATCTGCTCTTCAAAATAGGCGAAGCGCATTTATTAATCACGAATTATGCCAAAAAAAATTGTCAGCCTCCTTCAGTTGAACGTTGAGATGCTCATTAATTCGTAGTTTGTTAGCAGACGCACTGTGAGTTGAAATTAATGAATTTGTCTCTTATAAATTGATCATCAAATCCACTATTAATTGACAAGATTTTTTTTTTCTGTAAACAATCTACTGATTTTAGCATGAAAAGTTTTAACGTTATTATATTTTTATTATTCGCTATTCTAATTAACTGTCAAGCTCTTGAACTTGGTGATATAGACAAATTAGGAGAGTTGGAAATTAGAGCTTTTGGTGGAGGAAGAAGTTCAGGATCTAGAGGAAGTAGTTCAGGATCTAGGAGTGGAGGAAGAAGGACAGGAAATAGAGGAGGTGCAGCAGCTGGAGGTGCAGCATTGGGTGGTGGTGCAGGATTAGCAGCTGGTCGTCATCATCATAGACATGAAAGCTCATCGCTCTCTGAATCAAGTGCACCAACCGAAACTTCTTCAGCATCAAGACGTAAGGATAGTTTCGCACCGAATGACAGGTCAATAACTTATCCCTTATTGATAATTCCTCCATTAATGATATTAATGATATTTGTTTAAGAGGAATGAACTCTCCAAATATTAATATAAAGCCAAATAAATTACCTATTAAAACCGTTTTCGGGTTAGTGGCTTTATCTTTTTCTTTTTCAATTAGTTTTTATTTGACTTTCAACACTTATAGATTTGTTTATGATGACTCCAAAACCAAATCGTTATTTATTCCATTATGGTTTAATAGCAATTATTTTATAAAATCAAAATATAACTATCCAAACCAGTTAAGATATTTTGGATATAACGAGAAACTCATTGATATCGATAATTTGAAGCTTAGAATCAAATTTAAAGTACTTTCAAGTATATTATCAAATAAATTAATTCAACAACAATCTTTTTCAGTCCCACAGTGTTTGGACGAGAATCATTTTAGCATAGAATTCCAGCCAAATTATCCTCAAATATCGGGTTTAAGTTTAGATCTATTAAAGGACGAGTCGAAGAAATTGCATTGGTCCATGAATTGGTCAATCAAAATGGTTGACTATAAAATATTATTTTTGAGTAATTCTCCTCCTATTAATTATCCTAATGACTTAAATTATCTTATACGAGGCGACTTTAACTTATCGAACTCTAAAACTCAACTACACTTTAAAGATAACAATTCTGGCATAGTTTCTTACAAAGGTGTGGTTGAAAACGGTAACATAAAGTTTCAATACATTAATTTAACTGTCTATCATAACGGCGAAAAATATTCTTTCAATGTTGCATAGTTGCTCATCATCATTTAAATCCAATACACATAAGTCTTTTGCATCTCCTACTCTTCCCCTAAAAGTTCTTTTTTTGCAGTCGATTTTCCTCGGCTTGTGCCGCAAATACTTCATCTGTTTCTCGCACTGTTTTTAACTCCTTCGGATCCTCCGATAGACAAAAGTATCTTGTTTAAACTCTCCACATAGGTTACCTTTCGCTTATTATGTCGTCCCAGAGTGGCCAAATCACCAAAAAAAGAAAATCAGATAAACCTGTGAATAGTAATAGGAGACATGCTCAGGCTACAAGAACTTTAAAAGCTTGTGAGCTTTGTAGGAAACAAAAGACAAGATGTTTTAAAGCTAATGATAAGGCTAATACTTGTTTAAGGTGTACTTTTCTAAATAAGAAGTGTTCCTTTGATGTAGGAGAACAGGCGATACTCCCAGTATCTGAAGATTCTGACTCTGGTATCACTGGATCAAACAATGATAAATTAGATCTCATTTATAAAGGAGTAAATCAAATCCTTTCCATATTAAGAACTGATAACGGGAAAATCAATAATAATGATGCAAGATTGTTCTTGGAGGCTGCAAATTCAATGAAAAACCCTCCTAATGCTGCTAATGTACCTATACACTTGAGTTCAAATTCAGATTCTAATCCTACACTGCCCCACCTTTTAGATCATAATAATAGTCAAAAGTTAATAACTAATCCAATTGATCTTGAAAGTCAAACGAATTTCCAGTCCCCCACCCCTTCGTTTAGGATTTCTCCATTTGCAATGATAAACAATCAGTTCGCAAGTGAAAAATATATTCCTAAACCCATTTATAATCTTATGAACTTATCAGCAATTCAAAATAATCCAATAGAGAATCTGAATAAGAATGATATAATAAATTTGAATATTTTAAGTGAAGTAGAAACGATTAATTTGATGAATGATTTTAGAAGAAATTATGGGAGATGGATCTCGTTACCTTCTAACTTACCTACTGAGATCTTAATTCAAAGATTAAGAAATAAGTCCCCTCTATTATTAACCACTTGTTGCTGTTTATCTTTACGTTATCTGTTGAATATCATCAATCCTGGAGATGTAAATAGTGTGAACAGGAAAAGAAACACTTTCAACCAATTAATTAGGCAATTACTTATTGAACTTAATGTGAATTTATTAAAGATTAATAGTTTCAAAACTTTTAATGGTGATATAGAGTTTCTACAATCATTGGTTATATTATCAATTTATTCATTATCGTTGACTTCAATCATCACTTCAAATAATAAGTTTTCCTTGATTAACCTTATAAATGATATGACAATTAATATCAATGATTTAAATTTTGATCCTTGGTACTTATCTGGATTAGGATTAACCATATTTGTTAGTAAAACCACTTTAGGTAATTTATTACCCAATGAAAATATGATGTATTCAACTATAACTTCACCGTTTACTATTTTATACGATGAAGAATTGGATTCAAATGAATACCAAACATTAACGATAATGAGAATCTATAATCATTTAGTTTTGGTTCATCTAATTAATTGTATTTTCAGTGGTAGAATGGGATTAATAGATGAAATTAGACTTAATTATTGTAACATCACTTTAGGTTTACCATCATCAACCAATTTTGATGGAAGAATGGTAAGTGAAATCAGTATCTTATTAATAACTTATAATTTCATGCAATTGAATTTAAATATAAGTGATTTACTGATTGATGAATTACTTCGTAATTTCTCAAATACAAAAGATGAAATAAAACTCTGGTATGAACAATGGGAATACCTTTTCCAACAACCTGCTTTACAATTTGTTGAATTGTTATACAATTTCTGCTATTTAATAGTTTATTATTGTTTTAGCTTTAGAATTTATTCAATTAAAACTGGTCAAACAGATGTAATTAATGATTTATTTGATGAGGATCATATAAAATTCATTTTGATCCATTCAGACGATGAAACCCTAAGCAAAATGTACGAATTTTCTAAAGCTGTTATAGGATTTATTGATTTGATAGATAATGATTCATACTTTGCATATTTATCAGATCAATTACATTTTTGTTTCTACTTTGGTGGTATTTCATTCATTAGCGTACTAAGACATTTACAAGTTGAAAAAAAATTATCATTGATAAATTCTGATGTTGAATTCAATACAATAAAGCAATTGATTGATAAATTTAGTAAAATTAGTCAAAACAGTTCTAATTATGAAGATATCAGCTTGAAATATAAATTAGGGTTACAATATTGTTTTAAAAAGCACTTTCCTGAAGAATTTTAGAAAAGGTTTTGTGTATATTGTCCATTTAATAAGTTACAAAGCAAAATAAGAAAAGAATATGACTATTTACTACTTCAAATGACCTTTGAAGTTACCTTCCATATAATCAATATGAACAAAGGCTCTTTCAACCATAGGTAATGTTTCAATGGTAACTTGTAAAGCCTCTGCTATATCATGACAATCTTTTAAAGTTAAATTGAAATCTTCATAGTTGAATACCAAATCGATTTCCACGTACAAGTTATCACCCATATGATATACTTTTAATCCAGTGATTTGCTTAATGGACTCAGCAAATCTATAGGATAAATAAAGAATCACCTTATAATCCAATTCATTAGCAACAGCACCAGTCAAATTATCTATATGTTCGAAAGCTGTTTTCCCCCATTCTACTATAATATATATAGACAATAGTAAAGCACCTAAAGGATCAAACCACCAAATATCAAAATAATGACCCAAAGTTGGCATTATTAAAGATACAGTATTGAACACTATATCAGTTTTAGCATCTTGAGCTAAAGCTTGAACAGAACTAGATTTACTTTGGGAACACCAAATGAAGCATCCAATTTTGAATACTATTGTTAAAAGCATTATAATGATAGAATTAATACCAATTTCAACGGCTGTACCACCACCGAAAATCAATTTTTTGAAAGATTCTTGTCCCACTTGAAAAAATGAAATAATGATGATAATTGAAAATATAAGAACACCTAAAGGTTCTAATCTTGATCTTCCAATAGGGTAAGTTTGTTGGGTTTGCCAATTTTTGGTAGTAGATAACTTATTAGCAATATAAATGATAAATGTAGATAAAAAATCCAAAATAGAATCGACTAATGAAGCAATTATGGACATAGAACTTGTAAGGATGGTTATTACAATTTTCCCTACTAACAATAAAAAGTTAATGAAAAAATTAATTATAATAGCTACCAATACACTATGATTATCTTCTTCAGGATCATAACCTAAGATTTGTGCACCTTCAGCGATATTACCAGGTAAATCATTATGTCTAGAAGATTTTTTATCGTTGGAGGAATTATTAGATTTACCCCTTACCATTTCAGTATCCTCTTCAGCTTCTTCTAGAATAGAATCGTCATTATGATGAATTCTATCTGGATCATTATCAGAACCATAATTACTCAACATGTTGTAATGAATTTTACTGGAGTCTAAGAAATCATCAATCTCTTGAAACCTTTCAATTAAAAAATTTTGATCAGTATAATATTTCTTAAGTTTTTTATTCTTTATGGATTTGACTTCTTCTTTTGATTTATGAGAGTCCATCCAATGACATAATCTTTCATAATTCCCAATTAATCTTGCAGGTCTTAAGCTATTTAGCATCAGAAGTCTTCTATTTTGCTCTTCAGCATCCGGTACCGAATAAGCACTAGCAGAAGAATCAAGGTTTAGATTACTTGAATTTAAACTTAAGAAGAAATCACTTGGAGGATTAGTCACGGAGTATTGATTTTCAATTAATTTATGAATAAAAGGTTTTTTTCTTATTTCTGGCTCAAAGTCATTGGCAAATGAAGGTCTCCGGTGGTGATAATGGGAAGAATAAATTGCTGAAGAAGAAGAAGATTTATGAATATCAGCCTTTTGATGACTTGCAGCAATTGCATTAATAGGTTTTGGGAGTAAAGGTGAAGTTTCATTATTATGAGGATTCCTATTAATTGCTTGAGGGATTTCGCCACTAGGCGGAGGCAGTGATGGGGGACGATGTTCCTTTCTATCCATTTAATATTAAAACAAAAAAACAAATATATTAAACTGAACGGCTGAAAGTATTTCACAATCACTACTCAGCCAATAGTGCGGAACAAAGATATGACAAGAAATTTTTTTGACTCGAACTCGGGAAAGTAAGAAGTATATGAAACAGATTGAAAGGAGAAATGAAGATTATCAATAAATTATCAGTTAAAATAAGAGATTTTTTAACTGATAAGGTTTCAGTTGATCAATTAAAACATATATCATTTTGTATAGCATTAATATCATGTTTAACATCTGGGTCAATATTGCTATTTTCATTAATGGGTGATAATCTTATACGAATATTATCACTAACATATGTGCAGATTAATATCATATCATCGTTATCGGGGATTGGGATGTATTTGTGTTTACCTATTTTGGGATATTTATCTGATGTATATGGACCAAGTTTGTTGGCATTATTATCAGTTATATTTATGGTTCCAAGTTATTTTCTTAATGGTATAATTATTAATATTAAAGATTCATCATTTAATATTATTGGGTTATGTATTACATTTAGTTTGATTGGCTTGGGTACTTCTTCATTATATTTCCTGAGTTTATTAACATGTTCTAAAATATATCCAGAATATAAAGGATTATCAATTTCATTACCAGTTACATGTTTTGGATTATCATCATTAATTGGATCTCAAATATTAAAATTAAATTATTTTAAATCAGGTGATAACCCTAAAGATCTTAATTTAACTAAAGTTTTCAATTTTTTTGGAATTCTTTATTTAATTATTGGTTTACTTAATTTTATTTCAAGTTCTATAATTACAATTGAAGCTGATAAATTATTTCATTATCAATTAGTTAATGATTCATTAAATGAAGAAGATGATTCTAATTATGAACCTGAAACATTTGAACGTAATGAAACAACTTCATTATTATCAACAGAACCTCCAAATCATAAAAAAAGATTTAAAAAATTTTTAAAAGATAAAGCTGCATGGTTATTGTTAATAACATTTTTTTTAAATATTGGACCATTAGAAACTTTCCAAAATAATTTAAATTCAATTTTAAGAGCTTTAAATTATGATAATTTAAGTGATGAAATAAGTGAAATAGCTTTATTCTCAACAATTGCAAGGTTAGTAATTGGTTTATTAGCTGATGTTTTGAGCAAGCATAATATTTCAAGTAGTTGGATAGTTGTAATTTTATTAATTATTGGAATAATTAATCAAGTATTATCAATTAGTTATGAATCACCTAATTTAATAGCTAGTTTAAATGGGTTGGTTTACGGTGGGTTATTTACTATTTATCCTACCATTATAGCTGATAAATGGGGGATAGAGATCTTAGGTTCAACTTGGGGGTCATTTATGATAGCACCTGCTATAAGTGCTATGTTATTTTCTTTAATTTATGGAGGAATCATTGATAATAGTGGTAATTTATCATTATACTTTGAGCTTATAACTTTAAGTTTTGCATTTAGCTTATTTATTTATATTTACTTATGGAGAAAGTATTAAAATAGTCGAACCATGTTGCAAAGTCGTGTACCTAACTCCAATATGGAGTAGTTGTTTAATTAAATAATGTGCCACGGTGAGGTGCAGGACAATCTCATCTCGTGTATTATTTAGCTGGCCTTGTAGGACCGAAGAGCTGGCCGCGTTGTAGGACCCAAAAGCTGGCAATATTGAACCTTATATAACTATTAAGGTCTATAAAACCCCACGATGCTTTAGCATGGCTTAAAATAATTTAAAAAGAAACCTTAGTAAAGAATCATTTTACCGGTTTGCATCTCCATTTCCGGTATCTTTATAGCCACACAATATAGGAAAAAGAAAGTCCAAGTTCGGATAATCTTTTACAAGTATTAGGCGCGCGCATCTTAACCAATGCTTGAAACAATACGAAGTGCCTTAATATTTATCTGAAATGGTCAACTCGTTTAAGGCACGATAATTTATTCACTCTTTGACCGAATTTCACTTACCTAGCCGTTGTAATTTTGTCATGTTTCTGATCACTGATCTCTTTCAAACTTTCTTCACCTCTTCCATTTCTTACTTCCTCCTTCATCTAGCTCCCCTTTTTTTCTTCAAACCATCTCCTCCATCACGCTATCCTCGTGTATTTGTTTTCATTTGTTTCTTTTTTAAATTTATTTTATTTATTTTTTTTTTCTTTTTTTTTTTTTTCGTTATTTTTTTTATTTTTCAATAATTTATTTTTAATTTTGTATTTTTTTTTTCTATTACAATTACGTGTTCGTTGATAAAGCGCACGACACCAGTCAAACAACTATAAATATTTGATGAATTCCCTTTGCGGCTAAAAATTGACTTTATCTCTCTTTTTGAAATAGAGTAATACATATTTTGTTAAATAGAATTAAATAATAATGAAAGGATTAATTTTAGTTGGTGGTTATGGTACCAGATTAAGACCATTAACTTTAACTTTACCAAAACCTTTAGTTGAATTTGCTAATAGACCAATGATTTTACATCAAATTGAAGCTTTGGCTCAAGCTGGTGTTACTGATATTGTTTTAGCTGTTAATTATAGACCAGAAGTTATGGTTGCTACTTTACAAAAATATGAAAAAGAATACGGTGTCTCAATTACTTTTTCAGTTGAAGAAGAACCTTTAGGTACTGCAGGTCCATTAAAATTAGCTGAAGATGTTTTGAAAAAAGATGATTCCCCATTCTTTGTTTTAAATTCAGATGTTATTTGTGAATACCCATTCGAAGAATTAGCTAAATTCCATAAAGATCATGGTGCCGCTGGTACTATTGTCGCTACTAAAGTTGATGAACCTTCTAAATATGGTGTTATCGTTCATGATAGAGATACTCCAAACTTAATCGATAGATTTGTTGAAAAACCAGTTGAATTTGTTGGTAATAGAATTAATGCTGGTTTATATATTTTAAATCCATCAGTTATTGATTTAATTGATATGAAACCAACTTCTATTGAAAAAGAAACTTTCCCACAATTAGTTGAACAAAAACAATTATATTCTTTTGATTTAGAAGGTTTCTGGATGGATGTTGGTCAACCAAAAGATTTCTTAAGTGGTACTTGTTTATATTTAAATTCTTTAACCAAAAAATCCCCAGAAAAATTATCTAATGAATCATTTGTTCATGGTGGTAATGTTTTAATTGATCCATCTGCTAAAATTCATCCATCTGCTTTAATTGGTCCAAATGTTACTATTGGTCCAAACGTTGTTGTTGGTGAAGGTGCTAGAATTCAAAGATCTGTTTTATTAGCTAACTCTCAAGTTAAAGATCATGCTTGGGTTAAATCTACCATTGTTGGTTGGAATTCAAGAATCGGTAAATGGGCTAGAACTGAAGGTGTTACCGTTTTAGGTGATGATGTTGAAGTTAAAAATGAAATCTATGTTAACGGTGCTAAAGTCTTACCTCACAAATCAATTTCTTCAAATGTTGAACATGAAGCAATTATTATGTAAATTATCTTTATCTTTATATATATACTCAGACAAATTAAAAAAGATACCCTTTTTATTTTAATAAATAAACTTATATAACTATCTAACTAATTAAACCCCCAAGAGTCTATTCCATCCTTCATTGCAACTAGTTCTCAATGGTTCACTCAATGGTTTCTTACCTGATAAATATTGCAATAATAATAACTGACTTACTAAAGGATTTTCAACAACTCCCATTTCTTTTACATTTTTGTTATCACTGTAACTTATCTTTAATTTACCATTATTGGTTTGTAATACCATTAAATGATTTTTTGGTACTGAACCTTTATGACCAATGAAAATTGACCTCAATTCTTCTAATCCTTCATTAACTTCATCTCTTTTAGATTTAGCAATTGGATGCGATAAGATTGATTTGATAAATCCGTCTCTTAAATGACTAAAATCAGTGTTTCTGACAGGTGATATTCTTATCAAGAAATTTACATTGTTACTCAATAATTCATGAATAATACTAACTGACTTATCTGGGTCATTTAAATCATTCATATCGTATTTTTGAAGGATTTTCTTTGCCTTGTATGTATCAGCATTGTCGATATATATAGCCACACCATAAACCTTCAAACCCAAGAAAGTAACTGATCTAACTCCATGACCTATAATTGAGAAGTTGTTCACATTGGTTGGGAATGGTGAGATGGATTTATCTATGAATATATTATTATCTAATCTGAGAGGTTGATACAAATTTAACATTCCCGAAGTTACAATGCTAGTCCCTATAGCACCTCCAAGTAAGAACTTGGTAGATTGAACAAGTCTTGCATTCTTAGCAGCTCTTCCAAATATACTTTTAAACATTTTCCAGTTTAAATATTAGCTGATAGTTTTAATTTTTCAATATTCGCACTAATAGATTCTGAATCCATTAATGATAATCCACTACTCATTTGACAGTTATTAATTATCTCCCATTTTAACCATTCAATTTCTGGCAGAATGATTTCATCTGATAATATAGGGTATTTTAGCTTACTAATCAAATACCCAGCCAATGAATCGCCCGCTCCAGTGACATTTTTAATGGTTAAATTCTCATTTGCAGCCGGTATACTGAAATACTCAATAAGCACTCCAAGATCTTTTGAACCTGAGTATAATGTCATTGTCGGCTTAAATTCACTTGTGTTTGGAATTGATTTGATATCACCGATATTTTTCTTTAAGCTTACCAACACAATTCCATTGACACCGTTTTTAATCAATATATTTTGGAAAAATGGTAACATTTTAATGGCTTGTTGCATTGTACCAGATGCCAATTTTAGCTTATTAAACTTATTTCTTAATTCATGATCTATATTTAATCTATCTATCACCGGGAACCATTCGTCGTCGGTGTATTTGTCTTCGGGTATTGACTCGTATATCGATTGCAATTCTGCTTGTGTAGGAGTTATCAATTTGATTTTGTTGTTAGGGTATACAGGTAAATCCAATTCTGCAATGGTTGCTGCTTTCTTATACGAAGTAGGTTCAATAATGAATTGCTTATCTGTCGAATTTATCACTTTATTGATTGTTTTACTCGATAAGTTACAGTCGAATACTACCAGTTTAACTTCATTATTGTTAACTTGTGATAATATGAAATCACTGAAATCTTCTTCAACAATCTTCATATCAGCACATGCCATGATAAGTTCACCTTTAGAATCATGCATAGAGTTATATTGACTTGTTCTACCTCCGTCTAAAACTTTAATCCCACTAGATTCAATATTTCTGTTTTGTAAATGTGTTTTGATAAACTCCCCCGTATAGTCGTTCCCTACTATTGAAACCAATTTACTACTACCTCCAGCGTATTTACATGCTAGTGAAACATTGTAGCCAACTCCCCCAACTGATGTGCTAATAGAACCAGGGTTAGAGTCGGATCTGGACTCGTCAACCTTACTAATGGTATCCAAAGCAATTGATCCCACAATAACTGTATCAATGGGCGATTTCTCCGTAACTGGGTGCACTGGGGCCTCAATTATTGGTTCAACTCTTATACCAGAAGGATCTTCTGTCTCTTCTACCTACAAAAAGAAAAGTATTAGTATAAAAAGCCATAAAATTATTATTAATTCTTACTTACTTCTATTAATTCTTTGGCTATCTTTGTAGCACATCTGATATTGTTTTTGACAAAGTTTTTATTACAGAGTAAAGAAGCCCCTTTTGTCTTTTCACCAATTTTTAATAACAAAAATGGAGTGACTTCTTTACCTTTAATACCTTTAACGTTTGCTTCTTCTATTGATTCTTCAATGATCTTGGTGATCATATCGTAAGGCAACTCATCTTGTTTAGGTGGAGGAATGCAAATAACCGAACCACTGTTAACGAGTTTCTTGTGGTTATGGATTATATCAGCTATTTCTCTAAAATTACTGAAAGAGTAAGGTGACTTTACTCCAGATCTTCTACTGTAGAATCCAGGAATTTCAATGTTGGATTCATTTTCTTTGTTATAAGTACTGACATAGACCCCTTGGGTTTCCAAATATTCCATTGTTAATGCAATATCAAGTATAGATTTAGGCCCAGCACACACAACAGAAACAGGGTTTCTACCAAGTTCTACCAAATCATTAGATACGTCAAAGGTATAAGAAGCTTCTCTGTGAACACCACCTAAACCACCGGTTCCAAACACTTGAATACCCGCTAATGCTGATAATATAGTGGTCAGAGCAATTGTAGTTCCCCCATTTAACCCTTTACTCATAACATGTCCTATATCTCTTCTTGATACTTTAACAACAGACTTATGATTTTCAGTCAAGTAAGTCAATTGGTCCAAGCTCAAACCCACGTGAGGCTTCCCCTTAATAAATGCAATCGTTGCTGGTACTCCACCTTCATCCCTAACGATTTGTTCAAACTCAGTCCCCAACGTCAAGTTATCAGGGTAAGGGAACCCATGAGTCAAGATTGTAGATTCAAGAGAAACAACTGGTTTTTTCTCACTTAACGCCTGTTTGACCTCTTCTGATATAATAAGAGAGCAGCTGTTAAGAGATCTGGTCCTTAAACCCACTGGTTTCGACAACAATGTCTTTCCTATAGAAGAAGCTCTAAACATTTGATGGTAGTTTTAAGAATGGGCGATTCCGCGCTGCGTTCAATTCCTACTACTAACCATGCAAAGGTTGCAATTGGACCGAATAGGTGCGAGGAAATTGAACACCGAGGAGATAGAGGGTTTGTATGGTTCTTTTAAGGGCCAGAGTGCGACCAGTGCTAAAGGATGGGAGCTAGAGGCTTTATTGCTGAAAGAAGACGTTGTAGATGTTGACTTGGATTTAGATGTTGATCAAGGTGACTACAATAAGAGAAGCACGCAAAGATATTATACGCAATTAAGAATTCTTAGAGTGTTGTTAGGTAATATAGCTAAGAGAGAAGGTATAGACCTTGAAAAAGTGGCCAGTTTGCTTGTATTATGCTCGTACCACTTTGATTCCAGTATGCCATGGACCGACGCAGTCAATGCAGACATCGTAAAAGAGATAGCCACTGAATACAGAAACTTGATATTGGAATGCATACCAGAAATAATAGATACACTAAAGCAGAAATTGAAAGTTTGTGCTCCTTCTACTAGAAGATCAGGATTGAGACCTCAGTTGGATTATTCAGAGACTCCAAATTTCCCTCTCGAATTGATACCACTGATTAGCTTCTTAATTGAAATGATTGATAGATCGTGGCTCCACAATTACTGGACGGTTTTGACGTCTAGTCTTTTAAATTTCTTCCCTAACAAGCTACCTATCAAAATAAAGACTGTTTTGTTATTTGATAAGCTTTATGATAAGCTACAAGAACTAGGAGATGATTTACTTGAGCGAACTGGTCTCCAGCAAGAATTTCACCGTCATCTTCTTATATGTGTGAACTATTTCCCTCCACTAACAACAGAGGAGGAGTCAAGGGAGATACTACGTACTAGCTATCCTGTATTGATCAAAATGTCTAATGATTTGACACCACTAATGACTCATTTAATGAGTTCGCTTGTGAAAACTAACGGAGAAATACAGAAACTATTATTGAACCAGCTTTATGATGTGGTAGAAAAAGCGGGCCACAAAATAATGCTTAGCTTCAATAAACTTAACTTTACAATAAACCAAATAATGACCAACCCAGACTCAACTAATAGATCAGAGTGTTTGCGAATACAGAAACTCATTCTTGGTATATTCCGAGATGACGACATAATCTTGGACTACAAATACGACTTTATTGGCTCATGGATTACAGTGACCAAAAGAATGAAGTGGGAAGTAGACAATGACGTGATGAAATTAATCAACGAAAACATACATGAATTGACTACCAGAGATGAATCGTTAATGAGTGATTTAAAAAAGATAATTGATACCGAAAACCACGCTTACCTAAGAGATCTAATAGACCTTCCAATAGTAGCCTGATAGGGTTAGTAACGGGAGGAATTCTACCCGAGTTCTGAATGCAGGAACAATATGTAGAACTTCAAAGCACTTTAAAAAAAAGATCTTTCTGTTATATAAATATATATTGACAAAGAAGTAGACTGTTCCAGGAGCATCAGAATCTATTTCCCTCTAAAAACTATTAGCCAATAAAGCATTATGGTGCCTTCTTCAAATATTTACAACCTATATACATAAAGACGAGATTCAAGACCGACTTATTGGTTTTGTAAAGCTTGGACAACCTTGATGTTAGTATCCAAGAATCTATTCAAACAATTATTCAAACATTGTTCTTCATCAGAAGCTAAGTTGCCGCTCACTATTGGTTTATTTTCATTGCACTTTTTGAAACACATATCGGTGAAAGAATGGATAGACATTTGCACTTTTGATTTGGAATTTTCTGATTCAAGGAAAGACATGATTTCTTTTCTAGAAGAATCATCAAGACTTTGTAAAGCAGCTTGTGAAATAGTAGACATAGGTTTAGTTTGGTATTTGAAAAGGAAAAAAAAAAATGCGAACAAGTTAATGAGACAAAGTCAAAGAGCGCTTTTGAGATTCTCTGATAACGTTTAAGATGAGTAAATTAGATCAAATACGGAAGCTATTGAATGAAAAAGTAGAGGATAACTATTTGAGCCGGCTTGAAGAGGACCAAAAGATGATAAATAAAATATCGAAACAAGCGGATGATGCAATAGAAAAATTGAAGAAGGAGACTCAAATGAATGAACAAGATAATGATGAGTTGTTTAAGAAGAAACAAATCATTGCATGGTATAATACGTATAAGAAAGTACCATTTTCACCACATAAAAATGATGTTATTAATATAACGACGGCATCAACAACAACACAAACTTTAATAAATGAAAATAAATCAATCAATGATTCAATAGATATAAATTGTGAAACAAAACAATTTGAAATTAATCAATTAAGTAATACAGTAATGCAATATAAGAGATTATTAAATAATATGGATAACTTAGAAAAGGAAAAAACTCGGGACATTAATAAAATATCCGAACAAACCTTCAATTTAGATGAAATAAAAGAAATTCTTAATGGAAAAATACAAGAAAGTAATCAAATTGAACAAAATCTTTTAAAACAATTAAAGCATGTCGTTAATTTATATACATCTTCAGAATTAGACGATAATTTAGATCCTGATACTTCATTTTCTTTATTATTAGAAATGATACATGAAGAATGGGTACCATTTTATGATTCAAAACTTGTTAATATGTTAAGTTTTAATAGTATGATTATTTTAAAAGACGGATATATGAAACTCGTTATGTATGATCAATAGCCCTGTAACGCCTTGAGTGAAATATGGCTTATTCATTTTTTTTTCACTTTGTATTATTTATTATGTGTTGTAATGCTAACGTCACGAATTTACTAATAACCCTTCTCCTTTTTTTCTTATATTCTTTCTTTTTCTTTCGTAAATCTTCTTATTCTTTTTTCTTTTTTTTTTAACTATAGATTCGACTATATTTATAGTCAGTCATATAAGTCGTGCTCACGGTGTTTTCGGATTTTAGCTCAAAAATTTCAAAAATAAAGGTGTTAACTTAACAAACATCCTGCCCTCCGCGCTAGTTACTGTCGTACCTTATGCACGTTAGGTGACTAATTTGATTTTTGGTTTTCTTTTTTCGGAATATTTCCGCGTTTTTCTGTACAATATATTAACCTACCTTCACCTTTTAGAGGAGAACAGAAAAAAAAAATACATACATACTCGTGAATTTGCAAACTTGCCTCTAGTGTGAGCAAATCGATAAACAAAACGATATTTTCATTATTCAAAGCATCATACTAAGTTAATATTTTATTCAGAAAACAGAAATTTAGAGACTACCCGGAAAACTGACTCTCGATTAGCAGCTTATTTTTCTAGATCCGTAAAAAATAAATTGAGTCGAAGATGAATAGACAAGTTGCTCCAAATAGAAAGCGAAACAGGAAGATATCCGTATGCCACAATTGTCGTATAAAAAAGAATAAATGTGATAGAGGTACTCCGTGTTCTTCTTGTATTCGTATAGGTTTAGCGTCAAGTTGTGTTTATCATCCACCACCACCTGTAAAGACAGAAACAACAACCCGAGCAAATCGAACAAATCGAGCAAATAAAGTAGGTAAACCCAATGGTATCAATGGTATCAATGGGATTAATGGTATAAACGGTTTTAACGGTACACATGGGTCAAATGACCTGTGGAATTTTGAAACTGTTAAACGATTTAAACCAATGATTGCAGTTTCTTATACTTTACCTTACGTACCAATGGTAAATACAGATCCTGGAACAAAATTAAGATGGAATTATTGGAATTTCCAAAGACTGAGTCCTACGTTTATGTATTTTACTTTCACTAAATCCCAATTTGGATTGACACAAGATGAGTTCGAACATTTTAATAGAAATTTAGCAAAAAAATTCAATAATAATGCTTTATCTTATTGTCAATTTGAAAAAGGTTTTATTAAAGTCAATGAGACTAAAAGGAAAATCAATCTTTATGGTAAACACTTAGGTGTCTTTTTTGACCAAAATCTAATCGAAGATAAAAATACTCATATATTAACACAAATTAAATCACTTTTACCATCACAAATCAATTTGGTGGAAATTATTAATAAATATTTCGAACAAATAGCAGTTTTTATCCCAGTATTAGATGAATGGGATTTTTTAGAAGCTTTCAACAGAATATTTAATTTGAGTGAACCAAAAGAAGAAGAAATTAAAGTTATATCTGTCACTTGTAAACATGATTATGCTATAATTGCTTTAACTTTAATTATGACAAGGTTTGTATATCTTTTGGAATTAGCTGCTAATAATTATCCTGAAGATGATGACGAGGGAATTTTAAATTTAACTAATCCTATCAGTGTTGATGCTATGGTATGTGCTAGAAAATGTTTGAAAATTCATGGTTATACTCGTCAGCCTACTATTCCATTCTTACAAGCTCTTATTGTTTTACTGTCTTATCAGAAATTTTCACCAGATAGAGGTGAGGGATTTATAGGTGATCAAGTGTTAAGAGGAATAATTCTTGAAGCAGCATATGCTTTAGGATTCCATAGAGAGCCAACAGCTTATGATTTCGATCAAATTGATAGTAAAATGGCTCATTTGAGAAGAAAAATTTGGGTTTTCATCATGTCTGATAATGTTATCCATTCTTCTACATTCTTGACTATTTTAAGACCTCTCAGACATGATTTTGATACTAAATGGCCAACATTTGAAATTGGTGTATCGAATTTCAAGAAACCAAGTATTGAAAAGGATACGATTTCATTATTTGATTTATTATGTCCTATTATTGAAAATGTTGAAAAATCATTAAATATTTTTCAAACTGTTAACCCGAAATTTGATACTAATGTCAATACTTATAATCTTGAATTGGATTTATATATGGAAACACATTTTGGATCTTACGAAGTGATATTAAATGAGGATGTTCCTGAATATGTCAGGGTCATAAAGTTATACTTATTTATTTACGTTAAATGTTTTGTGGCTGCAAATCTTTATTGTAGCCTGATAAAGTCAGAAGAAGCCGGTGATTTTGAAATAGCCAATTTTTATCTTCATCAAAGTCTCGATTGTTTATATAACCATTTGGGTAGCATTAATCTTGACCTGATAAATGATAAAAAGGGGAATATTAGTCCATGGAGGAAACTTTTCATTACACCAATGCTTGCATTAGTATTTGGATTGACACTTTCTATCTCAATGAGTATAGTAGTAAGATTAAACTGCACAATGATTGTGCAATCAACTGATACTGAACTTTGTAATAAGTTGAATCAGCTTATTACTTCAATGAAAAAGTTTACATTAAGTAGACTAAGATATATGGCTAAATTAGCAAATTATAGCTGTACAGCATGGAAATATGTTAAAATATTTACACTTGATTACAATACTTGTTTTGGAAGCACAGAAGTATTCAAAGTGCAACAGGAATCTATGGTTGATACAAAATTAGAAATAACTTTACCAGTTGTGGAACTTATGATTAATTCATATAAGAAAGCATTTGATTCTGTTGCTGAAGAAAAACCAGTAGATACTTGCAGTATAAAATATTTACTTCAAAGTGAACCTGGATTCTATGAAAAAGATATGGAGTCGTTTATTCGAGCAGATCAATTATGGATTGCAAATTGTATCATAAATTTACATAATGAAAATAATGTCCCTACCGACCCTTCAGATCCTGAAGGTAATAATGATGAATTCACTTTCAGGGATCCTAAATTTGGATCATTTCCAGGTTATAGAGGGTTAAATGGAATGACTATTGAATAGTTTGATATGAATAGAGCTTAAAAGGCACAAAAAAAAGGGCAAACATCAGTAAATCAAAAAATTATAATGAATCAGGAGGTATAAAATTTGGACCTTATTCCACACGTTAAAAAAGAGATTGTACATAGTTTTACATTTAAATATTATTATTAATCACTATCTGGTTTATATACAAAAGAATGTACTAATTATTCTTGGTTTCTTTTTCTTTATCAGAAAGAGTTATTGTGTCAACTTGAGTTGATTCTTTTTGATGGTTAATTGAATTTGAATCATCACTTTCAACATCTTTAACAGAACCTAATTGTGAAATATCGAAACCTTGAATTGATAAATATTCAACAAAGTCTCTATCTTCTTTATCAATGGCATCTTGACCAACTGGTGGAACAAAGAAAATTGCTAAGAAACAAGATAACATACTGAAAGAAGCTGAAATGAAAAAGGCAGCTTTTAAACCGGAGATATTATCACTCAGGGTAGTACTTTCACTACCACCAACATTCCTAAGAATAACAGGGAAGACCCATGAACCAACAAAAGCACCAATTTTACCAACAGCAGCAGCAATACCATAATATTCACCTCTAATAGCGGTAGCAGAAGTTTTAGAAGCTAAAAGACCAATGTTATCACCAGGACCAAATTCACCTAAAGTAGCGAAAATACCATAAACAACAACGAATGCACCAACTTTTTCTCTTAAAGATTCGAATTGACTTGCCATTATATAACCAATAATACCTTGAAGACCAACACCAAGACCTAAAGTTAACCTTGGACCAATATAATCAGCAGATAAAGCACCTAAAACTGAACCAGGAATATAGAATAAATTAAAAACAACATTCCAACCAAAAGTTTTATATAAATCATCACTATCAACAATTCTTGAAAAAATGAATGATGAATAGATACCCATTGAATAAGATGAGAAATTATATAAGAACCAAATTAATGAAACGATAGATAATCTAAACCAATAAAATTTAATAATTAACCAGAAAGGAACTTTTTTAACATGTTTAATATTTAATTTTTGGAAAGAATCAGAATCTTTTAATTTTAATCTCATAAAGAATAAAGAGATTGGAGGAATAGCACCAAGACCTAAAGTTAATCTCCAAACAGCATGTAAATGTCTATCAGAGAAGATCCACAATAAGACCAAAGGAACAAAAGCACTAATAACAAACCCAAGATCAATCATAGAGTTTGTAAACCAAACAAAGTAACGATTTCTAGTACCAGAAGGTAATTGATTAGCAAATTCTGAAGCTATAACAGAAGCAGTTGGATATTCAGCACCTATAGCAATACCTAAGAAGAATCTAAAAGTAGTTAAGGCAGCGAATAAACCATTAGCAGAACCATTAGCACCCCAAGAACCAACAGCAGTTAAGATGGTGAAAACAATTAACATTACATTAGCAGCCATCATTCCACCTTTTCTAGCTATATGATCAGCTACATAACCAAAACCTAATTGACCTATAACAGTACCAGCAAAGGCAATAGAACTAACATTAGAAATTGCATTTGATTGACTGTATTTATCACCATAAATAATTGATAAACATGTAGTAACAGTTGAAATAGAATTATTAACATAACCATCAGAGAATAAACCTGCACCAGAACAAAAAGCTGGCCATAAATTTTTAGCTTGAACTTTGGTAACTCTATTTTCGTCTTTTTCTTCTTCTATCTGGGAAGGAGTTTTTCTATTTAAAGTGACTTCATTGTCTAAATGTTTAGTCCAACCAAGTGCTAACTCTTTAAAACTACGAGGTAAATCTCTAGATGCCATCTTGCTGCAAAAAAAAAAAAAAAATCTGAATTAATATAGTAGCAGTAGCTGGTGACTATTAGGAGTTAAAAATTATCAAAAATGAAAAATTATGAATACTAAAAAATAGAACTAGAAGTTATTATTGATCTACAAATAATTTAAGTAATTTTTACAATAAGCGAATTTCCTAAAGTATTTATACTGATAAGGAACGTGGAAGAAAAACAAATTTAGAGTGAAGAAAAAAAAAAAGTATTTTTCTTTTGGCTTCTCGTATGCTTGACAGGGAAATCCAATTAAGTCAATGAGATTGGCAGGTTTCCGAGATACGCCAAGACCGTCAAAGAACCAACATCGTGTGTCAAGGCAGTACCATTAATATGAGTTCTTGGAATGGTAATAAACTTCACTTAGCACACGGGTTGACTTAAACTTCTGAAGCCTTGCAAGTCTTGGGTAGTGCAAAGTTTAAAGTAATATCGGAAAACATAACGAAATCTGTTTGAATATAACGAAATTCCGTGGAAGAATATGCACTGTGACAAATTAAGAAAAATGATAATAGACAGAGAAAAAATATTCCTCAATTACGGATAAACGGCTTTACATAAATTTCATTCACAATAAATTAATAACTCTTGAAAGCTTTAATAGAATAATTTTTGCTTTGAAGTTCTTTTTCACTTGAAAGCGATAAAGTGATGCAGTGGAGATAATATTGAAAATACAAAACCCAAACCTTATTTTAGACCCGGGCTTATGAGCGTTGGCTGCGGAGATGTACTGAGAGCATTGTGAAAATGCTTTCTTCAAGGCGATAATAGTTTTTTTAAAAAATGTGTGGAGTATAACAATAGCGTTTATTTGTTTATCTTTTATGAAATCCTTCTATAATGTGTTTACTTAATCAACTCTGCCTCTAAACTAATAACACTGTTTAACTGAGTCTCATTTGTCTCTTCGTATTGTTTAAGGTTTTTTCCTGCAAGGCCACTACCCGAAATCGCATGCTACATCTCAATAATTTCCTTAGTAATAGCTAAATCTTTTAAAGCGAGAAACATGAGAGGTAACTCCACATTAATTTCCAATAGGATGTTCAGAACCCAAAGGTTCATCACCTTGGCTATCTTGGGAAGTTTCATTGTGCTTTTAATGGTCACTTCCATCACTGCGCATAATCATATCAAAAACAATAAGCCTGAGATATATGAAAAGGCTAGTGAAAGGCTATCCAATTATTATGCAAGTATCAATAAATCCTGGGGCAGTAAAAGTGATATACAAATGGAGAAGGAAGCGGAAATGGAAGAAGAGAGAAACAGACTAAAGCAAGAAGCGGAAAAGGAGCAAGCTAAAGAAGAAGCTAAAGAAGCTAAAGAAGAAGCTAAAGAAACCAAACAAGAAGCTAAACAAGAGGCAGCTAGTTAGTTGGTGCTGCAGCACAAAATCAGTTCCACCTATTCAGAAATTTCAATACATATATGACACATTTATATTCTATTGTCTAAAGTCCTACCCATATATTTCTTTCAAAATGATCACCTCTCGGTTTTTCCTTAATCAATCCAATCATCAAAAACTCTTGGCACACTTGAAGAAACCATGCATATAATAATCTTTCCCAATTCTCTTCATTGAAATCCTTAAGTTCTGGCTTTACTTGACTCAAGTCTTTAATGATCTCTTCTCTATTAATTGATTGTTTAAATGCTATAAAAAATTCAAACATATTAAACGTTGGAGGTGTTTCTTTTAATAGATTGAAAAGTTTAATAATTATTGGTTCAGCTTTCATAGAATTTTTTACGTCAATTAATTCATTGTCTAAATGTAATGAAGATGATGTTAGATTCCTTTCTAGAACCCTTCTAAGTTTTGGTCTAATCAAATTAAGCATCAAATTTTCATAATTTTCTTCCAATATAGGTTGTTTCAATTCAAAATTACCTCCACCACTTAAACTGTAAACTTCATTAAACAATTTATCACTTAATTTATGTCCAAGATCAAATTGTTTGATTTTGTTAATTAATTCGTCTTTATTAGTAGCTAAATTCAAACATTCATTCAAATATGTTGACTCTAATAATTCATTTTTAATAATTAATTTATAAATCTCAAATCTCGGTATACTTCTATTTATATCATGCAATTCCTTCATTAATGTGAAAATATTAGATTTATAAGTTTCATATATTTGTTTTGAATTATTGAATTTTTCTTCTAAAGCTTCATTATCTTTAATTAAATTAATTTCTGAATGTTTCCCATTATGTAAACTAATTTCAATATGTTTTTTAAAAGATGGAAGTTTTCTTAATAAATCAATATAGTTTGCAGGTACTTTATCATTTATCAAGATAGATAAAGGACTCTGGAAAAAATGGATCATCAAACATACTTTGAATTCATTGACTAAATTATCAATTGAATTATTACTATTTTGAAATCTAGTTAACATTATTGACGTTAAATTTTCACTTAGAAGTAGTTTATTTGATTCAGTCATGAAAACTTCATCGAATACCCTTAAACTTAATTGCTTGTTGGTAATAGTTTTAAATTTATAGTTCTCGAGGTTTAAACGAATTTCATTATTAATATTCTTATTTATCCAAGTACTAACGTTATTTGAAGATAATCCAAAAATCATCTTTATTGGAAGACTGGAGTACTGGAATAATAATTTTAATAGCTGGTTAGTAACTTGAGTATCAAACATTTCGGCATCTTCAAATACTATAATGATCCGAGAAAGATCTGTGATCTTATTAGAAGCCCAGTTGATCAACATGTTCAAATCATATGTAACTCTACCATCGTCTTCCATTACATCTAAAGTATCGATATCGTCGACTTCTTCATCCTTATTTTCGGATTCTTCATCAATTGGTTCATTTTCAATCTCATCATCAGAAACCACTATTAGTTCTTGTTCTTGTTCTTCTTGTTCGTATTCTTGATCTCGTTCCTCATCGGATACTGTCAATTGTCTTATGATGTCCTTGATAACTTGTTTAATACTAGTACCTGTCTTTCTAGAGTTGATTTTCGCTGTTCTAACATCACTATCATTTCTAATGTATCGATAAAATTGATTCAATATACGAGCATTGTTTGCAGTATTTGAACTCAACAGTATATAACCAGCCGGGAATTTATCCGCAGGAAGCTCTTTTCGTATAAACAGATGCAATAACCTAAACAAGTCATTATTGGACTCATTTACAATCGTATCAACCTTATCAATTGTGTCCTTCAATATATTCTGATAAAGACGGTACCTTGTATTGACATTATATTCCAATTCCTGACTGTCAAGTAGTTTGACCATTGGCACCCCCGCACATATTTCATTAGACACTCTAGGTAATTCTTTTGGTGGTGTAACAAAATAATGCGTCCTTTGATTATTTGCAGAGAGCTCCTGCGCCGTACGCTTCATTAACTTCAATAATTGTACAAAATGAGCGGTGTTTAAATTTTCTTTCAAACGGAAAAAAGGAACACACGGACACCAAAAGAAGAAAAGAATAGGTGCGAATTCTCCACATTAGTTTGATCTCCTTGATATGAGTGAAATCAGAAATAGAGGCCCAAATAAGGAGAAAGATGGGTCTAAGATCGAAGAAAAGGATTATGAAGAGGAATTCAAACATAACCCTGAAAAATTGGAGGAGACCACAATGAACGACGAAGGATATCACGATTCTAAAGAAAGTGGGAATTCTAAGGGGATCAGCAACGATGAATATGAAAAGTCTGAAAATCAGTCTTATCCTATTGTTAAAACAAAAAGAAAGAAAGTTTTGAATATAGCGCCAATTAATATTCCAATGAGACGTCGTTTGGAGACAATTGGTGTAATTTGGCATACTATTTGTATCCCTTTATTTGTAATATTATTTCTTTTAATTGTTTCATTAGGTTGGGTATCATGGGTATTTATAGTTTTACCATATTTTATATGGTGGTATGGATTTGATTTACATACACCTACGAATGGTAAAGCGACTTATAGAGTTAGGGATTGGGTTAAAAATTTGATTCTTTGGGAATGGTTTGTTAATTACTTCCCTATTAAAGTACATAAAACTTGTGAATTAGAGCCTACTTTTAGTTACATACCAAATGAGGATGATTCAAGCGAAGATGATGAACAAGATTTGATATCTGAGCATCAAACAACTTTAATAGATAAAATATTCATAAAAATGGGTTTAGTTAAAAGATTAAATAATCCTTCAAAAGATAAATTTCATAAAGTTTCTACTGGTCCAAGGTATATCTTTGGTTATCATCCACATGGAGTTATTTCAATGGGTGTAATGGGCATGTTTGCAACAAATATAATTAGGAATGAACCTTTCGAACCTCCATTAAGCTTTTTAAAACCTATTTTCCATAATCCTTTTAATAAAAATAGATTATTACCAAATATTGGTCACATTTTCCCCTTGACCTTAACTACACAATTTACTTTACCTTTTTATCGTGATTATTTATTGAGTTTAGGATTAACCAGTGCTTCAGCCACAAATATTAGATCTTTGATCAATAATGGTGATAATTCTGTTTGTATAGTTGTTGGAGGTGCTCAAGAATCGTTATTAAACTCAGGTGTTGGAAATAATTCTACAGTGGGGATTGGCTATAAAAAGAAAGATGAACAAAATGTTGAAGAACCAGAAAAACCAGAACAACCACAAAAGAAGCAAATAAAGCTAGTTTTGAAAAAACGTAAAGGATTTGTAAAATTAGCCATTGAGTTGGGTAATATCAGTTTGGTTCCAGTATTCGGGTTTGGTGAAGCCGATATTTATAATATCATCAAACCAAAACCTGGATCTTTGGGTCATTGGTTCCAACACTGGATGAAGAAGAATTTTTATTTCACGGTTCCGTTTTTCAGTGCTAGAGGTATCTTCATATATGATTTTGGATTTTTGCCTTATAGAAATTCGATAAATATATGTATGGGAAGACCAATTTATGTACCAAGTCATTTGATTGGTAAAGAAAATAAGGATTCATCTAATGAAAATGAACATGATAATGATAACGATAAACGTAATAATAAGAGAAAAGATAAAGAAAAATCTTCTAAGAAACCAAAAGTTCCTCCTGAATTGTTAGATCATTATCACAAGTTATATGTTGATGAACTCAAGAGAGTATTTGAAGAGAATAAAGCAAAATACGGCTATGAAGATGTTGAGCTAAACATAGTAGAATGATTCAAGCCTCAGAAAACAAGAGAGAGAGAAAACCGCCAAAAAAAGTCATATGATTATTTATTCATGTTTAGGTATTTAAATTGCAGATGCCAAAATTCGTTCTAGTTTTTTATATTTTTCAAGTCATTATTCTCTATTTCAAATTCGATTTCGAAATCATTTTTATTGTTATAATTTATTGACTTATCAAGTTTGAAATTTTTAGGTATTTTACCTTTAGCCTTGAGTTGTTTATATTGTTGTAATAGCTTACGATTAAGTTTATATCTATTACCAACTTTTGTATAAAAATTTGTAGAATTATTAAATAATTTTAATAAATTTTTATATTCATCTTCATTAATTTGTTGATCATTTTTTAATTTTTCATTTTCAGTGATTTTGAAAAGTTCCCAATTTTTGAAATTATTTAAATCAAAGTGTTTATTAGATTCAAATGGTGATTTACCAAATAATTTATCTTGAGGGAGAATATCCCATAAAAATTCATCATCTATATCATTTAAATGTTTATTTAAATTAATCATTCCACTTAATGATTTTTTTAAAGAATGTTCAGGAACAACTTGATAATTGAAAGAATCTTTATCATAATATAATCTAACCAAATTTATTTGAGATTGAAACATTTCTTGTTCATCATTTGAATTCATAAAATTATCCAACTCTTTTAATAAAGCTTTATCTTTATCTGTAAGTTGTGCTTTAATATATTCTTTACTATGATATTTAGGAATTTCAAATTGTACCAACTTTTCACTATTTACATTTTCGGTAACATTTTTTGATTCAGGAATTTCATCTATTGGTTTCAAATATATTTGTTCATATAAATCATCAATAGATTTACTCATTACATCATTAGGGACTTTAGGGAAATCTTTAAATGAAATATATTTCCTTTCTGGTGCTTTCTTTGTTGTCTTATATAGACTAAGTTTCCTCTTTATACCTTCTTCGATCTTTGGCTTAGAAGAATATAACCTTATAGGGATTCTAAATCTAGGCTTAAACATGGTGGGATGACTAAAAGTAATGAATGGGAAAATGATTCATTGAAGCTCGCGCGAAAAGTGGGATTTCCTTGAGAGTTTTTTTGCCCTTTTTTGCAGTTTAGCTATGTTTTTTCTCTAAAAGTATATTTTGCGGGTATTCCTATTATTTGCCATTTACAGTTTAAATTTTCATAAATTTTACAGTTTAGATTTACCTCAACTATGTTGCAATGATCCATTAAAAGCCATAGTTTAATATTAGCACGAATACCAGTACTAATTTTTTTTCTTCAGAATTTTACAAAGTGAAAATATACCTTAAGATTGATAGTAATTCAATTCCTTTACACAATTGAAACTACCTGTTAAAATACTTAAAATTTTTCACTACCTTTAGTTGCAACCTCCCTTATCATTTATCACAGTAATTCTAAATTCGCTCTCGACAACGTTTTCATTTTTTTTTGTTGAAAAAACTTTATGTCAATTAGAAAAACCTTTTCAAAAGTAAGAATGGATTTACCAAGTACTTATAACAAGAAAGTTGAATTAGCCATTATTGGTGGTACAGGGTTATATGATTTACCAAATTTAAATCCAGTTGCTAAATTAACAATTTCAACACCATGGGGCCATCCATCATCTTCAATTACAATTTCAGAAATGAGTAATGGATTCCCAGTTGCATTTTTAGCTAGACATGGAGCTCATCATGATTTATTACCAACAGATGTTCCAAGTAGAGCTAATATTGCAGCATTGAAAAGTTTAGGAGTTAAAGCTATAATTGCATTTTCAGCAGTTGGATCATTAAGAGAAGAAATTAAACCAAGAGATTTTGTTTTACCAACTCAAGTAATTGATAGAACTAAAGGAATTAGACCACATACTTTCTTTGAAAAAGGATTTGTTGCTCATGCTATGTTTGGAGAACCATTTGATTTAAAATTAAATAAATTGATTACTGATGCAGTTGAATCAACTGGATTTTTAAAAGAATTTGAAGGTGGTAAAGGTGAACCAATTTTTCATACTAAATCAAAAACAAATGATGGTGAAGATTTGACTTTAATTTGTATGGAAGGTCCACAATTTTCAACAAGAGCTGAATCTAAATTATATAAATCTTGGGGTGGTTCAGTTATTAATATGTCTTGTTTACCTGAAAGTAAATTAGCAAGAGAAGCTGAAATTGCTTATCAAATGATTTGTATGTCAACTGATTATGACTCTTGGAATGTAGAAGAAGAACCTGTTACTGTTGAAACTGTTGTAAGTAATTTAAAATCAAATGGTTCAAATGCTTGTAAATTAGCTGAACATTTAATTAATGTTATTAGTAAAGAATTTGATGAAAATACTTTAGGAATTGGTGAAGATTTAAAAGGTTCAATGAAATTTGCTGTTAGTACCAATCCAAAAGCTGTTAAAAAGGAATTATTGCAAAAAATGCATTATTTATTTCCTGGTTATTGGCCCTTTGAATAAGTGCGCTCTAATACACTTTTTTTGTTAGTTTAGATTATTACAAATTTATAAATATATGACTTTTATTGGACGGCATACGGATGTAACTTCCGATCTGTGTTGGCTTAACAATTAGAACAATAAATAACAAAAACAAAAGAAAAACCAAGCAAAATAATTTACAACAATTAGCCCTCCACAGTTGATAGCGGCGACCGTAAATTAATCAATTTATAGATTTTGTAACTCTTTGTTTAGCAATTTTTTAAAAGATAAGGAAGCGTATAAGCAACCTAAAACCAAGTAAGCTTATCTTATGTACGTTGTAGACCACATTATTAATAAAATAAAAAACAATTAAAAAAAAAAAATAGAAATTAAATAAAAAAACTACCGAGTTTGTTCAAAATGCCTAACACGGCAACCTCAGGCAAAAAAAGAATCTTCGATTAACTTATAAATCAACGGGCCCGATAATAAATAAAGCATTTTACGATTGAATTTGCCTTCCATAATCATCTCCGCTTAAAAAAAAAATTGTGCCATTAGTCACCTAACCTATAGTTAATCTGGAGCCGTACTATAAAATGGCACCACAAATTTCGGTTGCATTTTCTTTCTAGGTAGTACTCATCGCACTGTACGCAGGATGGGTTAAACCTCGCAATAACATATTGCCATTTTTGGAGTAATACCTAACGCCGTCTCATGTCAAGAACCGATAGGTGCATTTTTACGGCCGAGATTTACAGGGCAAGATAAAAAAATATAACGGGCTCATTCACTATATTTCACTATATTTAATGTAAAATACTTAATATAAACACATTTATTGATTAGAAACCTTTTAAAAATAACTATTCGAGTACTAAAATCGTTTCTAGTTTCTATAATACTTATTAAACTTTGAACTATTCCAAACTATTTTCCTAATTTGAATCCCGTGATGCCTTATTTTAAATTTCTTTTTTTCACAACTCTGCATAATAACCCGCTTATATTTTTTTTTCTATTGCGGGTTCCCTCCATTCATATTGCATTATTGCAAATTGATAAGAGAAGGCATTCGAGTGACAATTGTAAATTTTTTTTTCTTTTTTATTCCCGTTATAACTTGAACAATTTTTTTTTTCAAATTTGGGTTTTTTTTTCCCTTTTCATTATATATAAAGAAGTAAGCCCCCAGATTTATATCTTTTAAACATTTTCTCTTTATAATAAATTTCTTAAATTAGATAATAAATAAAAATAATGTCGCTAGAAGAAAAGAAGGAAAATACTTTAACTAAAGAAATAACTCCAAGTAAAGAATTAGTACAATCTAGCTCAAATCTTACAGAAGAAGATGGAAGAGAAGCTACATCAGAAGAATTAAAAACTTTAAGACATGTTTCTGGTTCTATTCCTTTAAGATGTTGGTTAGTTGCAATTGTTGAATTAGCTGAAAGATTTTCTTATTATGGGTTATCAACTCCTTTCCAAAATTATATGCAAAATGGTCCAAATGATAAACCTCATGGTGTTTTAGCTTTAGGTAATCAAGGTGCAACTGCTTTATCTTATTTTTTCCAATTTTGGTGTTATGTTACTCCAGTTTTTGGTGCTTGGGTTGCTGATACTTATTTAGGTAAATTTAAAGCTATTTTCTTATTTTCTTGTATTTATGTGGTTGGTATTTTTATTTTATTCATCACTTCAATTCCTTCAATTACTTCAAGAGAAACTGCTTTAGGTGGTTATATAACTGCTTTAGTTATTATTGGTATTGCTACTGGTGGTGTTAAATCAAATGTTTCCCCATTAATTGCTGATCAAGTTCCAAAAGAAAAACCAACTATTAAACTTTTAAAATCTGGTGAAAGAGTAATTGTTGATCCAGCTTTAACTATTCAAAATGTTTTCATGATTTTTTATTTTATGATTAATATTGGTTCTTTAGCTCTTATTGCAACTACTCAATTAGAATATCATGTTGGTTTCTGGGCTGCTTTCTTATTACCATTCTGTTTCTTTTTCATTGCTATTGTTACTTTAGTATTCGGTAGAAAACAATATGTTAAAGTTCCAGTTGGTGATAGAATTATTTCTAAATGTTTCCAAATTTGTTACATTGGTCTTAAAAATAAATTCAATGTTCAATCTGCTAAACCTTCAGTCAATCCACAAGCTAATTACCCTTGGTCCGATAAATTTGTTGAAGAAGTTAAAAGAGCTATTTTAGCTTGTAAATTATTTTGTTTCTTCCCAATTTATTGGTTAGTTTATGGTCAAATGGTTAATAACTTTGTTTCTCAAGCTGGTCAAATGGAATTACATGGTTTACCAAATGATATTTTACAAGCTATTAATTCTATTGCTATTCTTGTATTTGTTCCAATTTGTGATCGTTTACTTTATCCATTCCTTAGAAAATTCACTCCTTTTAAATCTGTTACTAGAATTTTCTTTGGTTTTATGTGGGCTGCTTCAGCTATGCTTTATGCTGCAGTTTTACAACATTTCATTTATCAAACTGGTCCATGTTATGATATGCCAAAACAATGTGCTGCTGAATATGCAACTATTCCAAATAGAATTCACGTTGCTATTCAAACTCCAGCTTATGTTTTAATTGCTTTATCAGAAATTTTCGCTAATGTCACTGGTTTAGAATACGCTTATACTAAAGCTCCAGTTTCTATGAAATCATTCATTACATCATTATATTTACTTACTAATGCTTTTGGTTCTGCTATTGGTATTGCTTTATCACCAACTGCTACTAATCCTAAATTTGTTTGGACTTATAGTGGGTTATGTATCAGTTGTTTCATTGCAGGTTGTTTATTCTGGGTCGTTTTCCATCATTATAATGATAAAGAAGAAGATTTGAATCAATTAGAATACATGGAAGAGGAAGAATTTGAAGATGAAGAAAGAAATCTCGTACCTGCTACATCTGTAGTTAGATCATTAAAAAGTACTTAGAACTTATCATGTATCTTAAATTATAATGGTTCATCTGTATTTTAATAAATTAATAATTACTTAGTAAAGATAAAAAATATATACATAAAAAAATATAATATGATTAATTTTTGCAGCCGTAGCCATTTTGTATTAGGTCTGTCACAAGAAAAAAGTTTCCCGGCAATTCAGTCTTATTGATACTAACACGTCCCTTCACAAATTGTTTTCTCAATTAGTTTCTTTACTCTTCTCATAAATTTATTAGTGCGACTTAATCTATACATAAATAAGCGATTTCTGACGCGTTAGGTTATAAGTGAAAAGCATCAATTAAGGTAAATGATGATAAGTCAACCGACTCAGACACAACCTACTCAGCAGTCACCAATGACACAATTGGAAGAGAAAGAAGATGAACCAAATGTATTAGGACGTCTTATTTGTACTACTGGACAATATCAATCATTTAATTTACGAATAACTAAATCACAATGGCTCTTTGGTAGAAATGTTGATTGTGATTTTATAATAAATAACAGTACTAGATTTCTGAACAAACATTTCAAATTGTGGATTAATAATAATGATAAATCTTTATGGATTCAAGATCTTTCTACTAATGGAACATATTTAAATAATAATAGATTAGTTAAAGGATCTAATTATATGTTAAATCAAGGTGATGAAATATCAATAGGTAATGGAATTAAATTAGATGAAGTCAAATTTGTTTTATTATTTTCAAATTTATTTGATCCTTCAAAAAATCCAAATGATAAGAAATTAATTACTGATGAAGGAATTAATAAAGATTTTATAATAAAGAATGAAACAATCGGTCAAGGTGCATTTGCAACTGTTAAAAAAGTAATTGAAAGATCTACTGGAGATTCTTATGCAGTTAAAATAATAAATAGACGTAAAGCTTTAAATACTGGAGGTGGTATGGTTGAAGTAGAGAGAGAATTAAATATATTAAGACAATTAGATCATCCAAATATTGTATATTTAAAAGCATTTTATGAAGATCTTGATAATTATTATCTTGTTATGGAATTTGTACCTGGAGGAGATTTAATGGATTTTGTATCAGCTAATGGAGCAATTGGTGAAGATGCAACTCAAGTTATAACTAAACAAATATTAAAAGGTATTAATTATGTACATAAATTAGGTATTAGTCATCGTGATTTAAAACCTGATAATATATTGATTATGCAAGATGATCCAATTCTTATTAAAATAACAGATTTTGGATTAGCTAAAATAAGTGATAATTCAACATTTATGAAAACATTTTGTGGAACTTTAGCATATGTTGCACCAGAAGTTATAACTGGTAAATATGGATCATCACAAGTACCTCAATCACAATTAAGTCAAATGGAAGAAAATTTGTATAGTTCATTAGTTGATATTTGGTCATTAGGATGTTTAGTTTATGTTTTATTAACATCACATTTACCATTTAATGGTAAAACTCAACAACAAATGTTTTCAAAAATTAAAAAGGGTGAATTTCATGAAAGTCCATTAAATTCTTATAAAATTAGTGAAAGTGGTATAAATTTTTTAAAAGGTTGTTTACAAGTTGATCCAAGGAAAAGGTTTAATGCAGAAACTGCTTTAAAACATCCATGGTTAATGAATGTTGACGATGGAATGGAAGATGAATTATCAGAATCACCAAAGATTAGTTTGTCACAATCACAATCACAACAATTACGTAGAATAGATAATGGTATTCCTGTTACATCTATGAGTAAAATAGATGAAGATATAATGATGAGACCATTAGATAAGAAAAGAGAAAATGAATTTAAAGTACCAAAAAGAGTTGTTCCATTACCACAATCACAACCACCTGTTAATACAAAAAATACACAAAAACCACAATCACCATCACCAACAAAGGAAGAAGAATTTATACCGAATAAAAGAATTAAAAATAATGAAGGGAATGAAATATTAATAGAAACAGTAATAAGTTTAATACCAACTAGTGATTCAATGTATAATAAAAGTATACATATACAACATAATAAAACACCATATTTATTTGGTAGACATGGAGCATGTCATACACTTATAAATGATGATAGAATGTCGAAACTTCATTGTTTAATTAATAGGAAAAAACATCAAATAACACAAGAAACAATTTTTGAAAGTCCAAAGCATGGATTAGATGATATTTGGTTATTAGATTTTAGTACTAATTCATGTTATATTAATGATAAAAGAATTGGAAAAGGTAAAAAAACCAGGATATTTAATAATGATCAAGTATCATTCTTTCTTGATAATATTTTAAATCAAAGATTAACTTATACAGTTAAAATAAATGAAACTGCAGGATTATATAATGAAGGAATTAGAGATGAAAATGAAAAAATCTTGGAACAAGATAAATATGAAATTGGATTAAAGCCAAAATTAATAGATCTGATAAGTCAATAAACCACAAGGCAAAAGCTTAAAAGAATAAACCACTTAAAAGACTAAAATAAAATAGAGTGAACATATGCATATAATACAAATTAAGTGTACCTGACGCGGACCATGTTAAATTCAAGATACAATGTAAGAGAAGAAGAATGCGTCAAAGTTTGCCGACAGAAAAAAAACAAAAGATAAGGCATATAAATACAAGGCGGTATTCATGTTCGAAGCACCGAAATGAAAATAGAGGGGATATTGAGGTGGTAGTGATAGTTATTGGCATACTATTACAATACGAAAACCGCCTTAAATAGATAGATAGATTTAGATACACTTTAATAAGATTTCTTTTTTGCATCTGATTTTCATAAATAAATTATACAAGGAAAAATAGGTTTAATAATAATATTTATTATGAAATTGAACTAAAATGGACGATTAATTAATATAACCATCAACAACTAAACAAATATTTAAGATGATTAATAAAGTAATAAAAATTAATACTACAATTGAATTTAAATGACTATTAAATCCAACATTATGAACTTTATTTAATTTATAATTATTAATAGTAATTAAATAATTAAACAATGAACTAGTTAAAAGTATTATAGATGACCCTAATAAAATAAAAGATATTATAGTTGAAAATTTTGAGTTAAGTACAGGACTCAGGGCTTCTTCAGGGGTCAAGAGTTTAAAATTGATAAGCATCCCAACTGATGTTATAAATAATGTAGTACTAAATCGTATGAAACTTAAACATGTTCTTTCAGTTTGTAATGCATCTCTTGGCTCTGAAGTTGTTACTTTAAGAATTGTCATTATATTTGATTTAATATTTTCATAATCTTCTACATATTTTATCAAGTAAATCTATTAGTTTGCGAAATTGGGTAAAGCAATCACGTGACCGCTAAAAAAAGAAAGTATTTTATTTTATTTTATTTTTTTTGGCTTTTAATTCTTCACTATAATTGCATTTTTCACTAAAACTTATTGTTCTATTCATCAATTCTTTTTATTACGCCTTAATTAACTCCTCTTGGTAATCGCACGTCCAACAATACGATCGATTGCCCATTTCAGGTTAGATTGCTGAACGTGTATTTAAAGTTTCTTGGAGAGAAAATCGCGTCTAATTGAAAAGAAAAAAAAAACAATCCGTATTGTGAAATTGAAATTTTTCCATAGTTCTTCAATCTATTGTTAATTTTATTGTTTTAAAATTCTTTCAATTTCTAATCGATTGAAATAAACAAATTTGGTAATTTAAGGGTTAACCAGTTTACCATGCAGGGATATTTCAATATGTATAATTGATTATTTCTTATAATTTCATTTATTATTTTAAATCGAATTAATCAAAGACTCAGAGATTCATAGTTAATATTAAAGTTAAGCTTTCATCTATTATACATATTATACACATTATTATACTAAAAGTCAAAGAAAAAAAACTATTCAATTCTTCTCTTTTTTGTAGAATATTAACGGTGTTACAGGAGGGGGTAGATTCATAAACAGCATTAGCAAATATTCAAGGAAGAATAATGAAATTAAATTATTGATTCTTCCTAAAATTTAGAATAATTTCTATATTATTCAATATCAAATTAAGACTATAATTTAAAGGTTTTTTAAATGTATAATCTATTCCAACTTTCTTGTAAAGTTTCAAATCATTTTCATTAGATTTTGTAGTTACAGCAATCAAACCAACTTTATTAAATTTTTTTGAGCTACGAATTTTTTTACTAATTTCAACACCACTAATTGGAGGCATTTCAATATCTAAAAAGATTAAATCAAATTTTTCTTTTTGAATTAATTTTAATATTGTTGAACTATTTGATAATTTAATAATTAAACTATTTGGAAATATCTTTGATAAAATCTTATACAAGATTTTTAAATTAATTAAATTATCATCAACAATTAAAAATTTATAACTATTATAATTTGGAATTAATGGACTATTGTCAATAGGACTTATATAACTTTTAGATACCTTAATATTAGCTGTGGAATTACTTGTAGATGTAGTTGATATAGAATTATTAGATTTAGCTGAATGAATGGATTTTTGAGACAGTGATTTTGATGACAGGACGGATTTGGTTGACTTTGTTGACAGTATAGATTTTGAACTCTTCACACCATTGGTGGTATTAACATTGATTGAAGGTTTTTCCTTACTACTAAATACCTTCATCATCTTGAATTATGCATACCACGTAGGCTCTTCTTGTTTCAATTTTATCAAACAAAAAAAAAATTATCTATTCAATAGATATAGCGGGTTCGGAACTTTAGGATTGAGTTTGAGGACTTCAGATGTTATTAGATAAACAGTTAACAAAAATTTAATTCAACTGTTTAAATGTTTCTATTATTTACAAAAAAAAAATTGTATTTATCTTTTAAAAAGGATTTTCCAGTTATCTTAAATACTTGAATATTATTCTCTTTTAAAACAAATTTTAAATATATAATTTGAGGAACGGGGAATTTAAACATTAAATAATAAAACTTTTTTTGTTTGAGTTGCCCAGGTACTTAGTGTGCAGGCGCGAATTCTAGAATTATTATTAACTTTTTTTTTAAAAGAGTCATTGTCATTCTTTCCCCTTGCGGTAAAATACCCCAGACAGCTATTATTCTTATTATTTTCAGTCTTTTTTGCTTTCCTGTATGAGGGAACAATGTTTGAAGAGATTTTTTTTTTTTTTATTTTTCACCACCCGGTAATCCCTGAGGCGTTAGCAGATCTATCTCTATTACGAGGGCCCAGGCAGATTACGTCTGCGCAAGCATCGGCCGGATTTAGCGGTACCCGGCTCGGTCTATCAAATCTAGGTTTATTCTTCATTTTTACGTATATGGTTTTATCTTTTTATTTTGCTCTACGTATAGTATCTAAATTATATGTTGATGTTAGAGAATTACATGTATCATCAAAAAAAAATAATTATCGTGAAACCTTATTTTCCTGCCAAATACCAAAATGCTAAAATTGTCATAAACTGTTTTATTTTTTTTTTTTTATTGCTTTATACTCAATCTTTAATGAGTTCAATCTGAATTTAATGAAAAAAAATATCATGCAATACCACTAGATTTCATCTGTTTAACCATTTGTTGTTCTTGTTGTAATTGTTTCAATTCATCTTCTGTTACTAAATTATGTTTATGATTGTTACATTTATACTCTTCATTACATGAAATGAGTTCTTTAAACCATTCAGTCTCTTTTAATTCACGATCTTTTGGATCAATTATTAATAAATCACTGATAAATTCTTGACTTTTTTCAGGTAAATGTTTAATTAATTTTTCATCTCTATTTTTAACAAATTGTTTAAACGATTCATCACTTTGTTGGGGTAATTTCCAAGGGAATCTCTTTAAAATCATACAACAATAAATTATTGCAATTGACCAATAATCAGCTTTTCTTGCATCATATCCTAAAGTTGAATTATTAAAAACTTCTGGTGCTAAATATGGATCACTTCCAACAATTCCTTTACATCTAATTAATTTATAATATTTACCATCTTCATTAATTATTTCTTCAAATTCATAATTTTTTAATTCACTTTCTTGAATTTCAGCTCTTCTAAATTGAACTGCTGATCCAAAATCAATTAATTTTAATACTCCCTTTTCATTAACAACACAATTATCTAATTTTAAATCTCTATGAGCTAATCCAATAGAATGTAAATATTTAACTCCATTAACTAATTGTTTTAAATAACAAAATATTTCATTCTCTGTCATTAAACCTGACATAACTAAATTAAAAAAATCATATTTACAATATTCCATAACTATAAAATAATCATGATTATTAAATTTAGATTCTTTAATTAATTCAACAGTTTTAATTAAATTTTCATGTTGTAATATTTCACCAATTTTGTATTCATTTTTAACTTTTGTTTTATAATCATTTTCATTTTCATTCTTTAATTTACTTCTAAATTTTTTAACTGCAAATATTTTAGTTGGATCTGTTTTTAAACTAACCAAATTAACTGATCCACTAGCTCCTGTTCCTAATAATTTCCCTGTTTTACCATATTTCTTATATAATTCTGAGGATGCTTGACTTGGTAAAATATGAAGGTGACGGCTATGCTTCTTCTTCTTTTCTTTATGTCTAATTTTTAATTCATCACTATCATTCATGATTTTCTTTAAAAACCTTTTCAATGATAAATGACTTCCTGTTCTTTCATTATCATTACTTATATTACTTGAACTTGATGCATTCGATGTAGAACTATCTCGCTTCTTTAAAAATGACCTATGCGATTTGTTGTCTTCAGAATTCGACGATTGATTCGATAAATTTGTTTCTGAGGTTTGTTTAAAAAAGTTCCTCAAGGATACTTTGGAATCATTGGATCTTTCTGTCATTTTGAAAGATTTGGCTCAATTTTTTTTCACTTCACCTATAATAAACCCTTTCTCTCTTTTGGTTGGAGGAAAATATATACCTTTCCTAACAGTGCGCGCGCATTCTAAATGAATTAGATTTTAATCACACCAGCATAATAAGTTATCATGTGACCTACGGTAAGAGATACTTTTATTTTAAATTGTAATAATAATCATTAAAATTGAAATTAAAAAATTATAAATATGAAATAGACTTAAATTATAACACCCGGAATTAACCTCGAAATTCAACTAGTGACGTATAATTGGTAATCGGCATTATCGCAGTTTTTATGCAAGTTAAATGCATCATTTTTCTAAAAATTGCTATGGAGTTCGGATAATTTCACTCAAAGAGTAATTTTGCAGATTTTTTTTAGCAATTCTACGCTTTTTGGGTAATAGCAATCTCGCATCTTTCAGTTATAGAAGGATTTCGTTCTTCTTATCTGTTGATGTTGGTTCTATTCTTTCTTTTTTTTCTTCGGTTGTTTCACGTATCCCGACCCTTAAAGTTATTGTAACATCCTTTCTTTTTTTCTTTTTTTTTTTTTTTTTTGGGATTATTTTCTCCTCTTGGAAACTTTAAACTTAATTTACTGTTTAGCAATTATAATTAGCCACTCATCATCTTCAACGTTTGTGGCATGTTACACCCATGTCTGAGGCTAGGAAATATCTTTAATTTCAACACGGAAGTTTTTAATAGAGGAACGATTCATTGATTTGCTACTCCTGCAGGAAAAAAATTTGATAACTTGTTTATTAATATTTAATCTTTACTTCTTTTTTTTTTGGCTTTTTAATTGTTTTCTATATAGTCAATATGAGTTAACAGTAGGGGAAATAAAAAAAAAACAAACTTGAAAATTAGTTTAATAATTGTCTCTTGATGAAAGTAATCTTCCTTCTTCATCGGAATCTTCATCATTGTTCATCTTTTGATACGATCTATTATCGGATTCATCAATAAAATGATCTTCAACATCACTTACATTTTCAATAATAGTTTTATGAACACCTTGGACGTTAATAATTGACTCAACAATACCTCCAGTTCTATAAGATCTTGATTGGCTAATACCTCCTTCTTCAGGTACAGATATTTCTTTACGTTTGGAGAAATCAGAAAGATCTGCTTCTCTTTCATTTGGTAATAAGAATCTGGGTTGTTGTTGTGATTGTTGTTGGGATTGTTGTTGTTGAGATTCATCAACACTTGATTTTCTATTATTTTTAATCTGTTGTTCTTTAATGGCACCTTCTTCAGTAGAATGAATAGCTCCATATCCAATATCTTCAGAATTATCACCTTTATGATAAACACTATTTTTAACTGATTCCATATTTGGTCTTTTAATTGTAACATAAGTTTTAGAAGTTTCTAATGGGTTATCAGCAGGATTAATTGGTTTCCAAGTTTTATTAGGATCAGTACTACCACCTAATATTTGATTATTAACTAATAAATTACCATTTCTACTTGGTGGTTGAGGTGATGAAATGCCATTATTAACATGATATTTATCTTTTAATGGTGTTAAAGCTCCATTACCATCAACTGAATTTCTTTTAGAAGCTTGAGATGATTTTTGATATAAATTGTGTAAGTAAGATGTTAAATTTCTTTTTGATAAAGGACCTGGTTGAGTTCTTTTAATATTTTTATTAATATCAATATAAACATCACTTTCATCAACAATTTCTTCACCAATTAATTCTTCAATTACATCTTCTAAAGTTAAAACACCCATAGAACCATAAGGTTCACCAGGATTTTCACTAACAACGATCATATGAGATTTACCTTCTTGGAAATAATTTAAAATATTTAAACAAGAAGTATCACAACCTGTTTCAGGTAATGTAGCTAATGGGAAAGAAGCTACAGGTAAAGCATCTTCAGGGTCATAACTTATTAAAACTCTAACTAATAACATACCAATAAAATTCATTGGTTCATTAGGTAAATGAATTGGGATACGAGAAAATCCAGCGTTAAAAATCTCTTCAACAGTTTTTTCATCTAATATAGTATCAGCACTCATTGTATAAACTCTATCCATTGGAGTCATAATACTTGAAACAGGTTTTTCTTTTAAATCTAAAACTGCACTAATAATAGTAACTTCATCTTGATTTAATCTTTCAACACCCATAGTTCTATGTAAAGTTACTAAAGTTTTTAAACCTGATTTTTTATAAACGGTACCATGATCTTCACCTAAAATATGATCTAATAATAAAGCAATAGGATAAGCAATAGGGTACATTAAATACATTAATAATAAAACAAATGGGGAACAATAAGAACCAACTTCTAAACCATATCTAACACAAATACTTTGAGGAATGATTTCACCAAATACAACAATAGAAGCAGTTGAAGTAACAATTGCAGGCCAACCACCTCCTAAACATCTATCTAAAACAATTGGTAAAGTTTCATTTGTAATAACATTAGATAATAATAAAGTAATTAAAACCCAATGTTTACCTCTACCAATTAATTTTAAAACTTTATTTGCATGAATTCTTTCATTTTTATCACCTGAGCTAGCCATAACTTTTAAATAAACTTCATCTTGACCCATTAAACCAATTGTTAAACCAGCAAAACAACCACCTAATAAAACTAATGCAACAGAAATTAATAAATTTAAGTAAAATTCTCCTGGTGTCATCGGTTCAGATTGTTTTGTTTCAACTTGTGATATAGTTGATCTAATTCCAATTGGTAATGCTTGAATTAATTTTGGTAATTGAGTGAATAATATGAATAGTTTACTTAACACTCCTACTCCATTTTGGCTAGTTGTTATTGAATGTGCATGGTTTCTCGGTGAGCCTGATTTTGTACTCATATATATAGTAACTATTAAAGTTGATTAAAAATTTGGAAAACAAAAAATAAGAAAAGATTTGTCGAATAAAGAAAAACTACTGTTTCAATAAGAAGTAAGTTCTAAGTTTTTTCTTATTTCTCTTCTTAGCACGGCCCCTTTGCGATACCAAGATTGTTGGTGCGCGCACTGATAAAAGTATGTCATTCTAGAGCAGAACGTGATAGTGCTGTGAAATTAGACTGTGAGCAAACTATTAACTATGTCAGACATTAGAGTGGCTGCAAAACATGATTTTTTTTTTAAAAAGAAAAGATTTGGTTGAAATTAGTTTTAAATTTATCTTGTTCCTATGAAGGGTAAACAGTGTTTAGGGGTCATGGTAATAGATTCCCATACAAGTAAAACAACCAATAAAATAGTTATTATGCCCATTAACAAAGTTATATTCAACTCTGCAAATGTAATAAACAATATAATTAATGCAATAGGTACTCTCAAAAAGACTCTCCAAAACCTTGGAACTAAATGGAGCCCGTCAGGATCTCTCGGAACATCTGCTAGCCCAATAACTGCCATTGATAATAAAGCTACACATATACCTCCAGTGAAGAAAAAAGTTAAAGCATAAATATTTTCATGTTCTTCACCTTCTCCTCCAGTTCCTTCATTGACTTCGATATTTCCAGCTCTTTTATTAACAGAGGTCGTTTCAGTGATACATAAATCACCTCCAGAATCAGCAGCTAAAACAATGGCTGCAACTAAAGGTAAATGAGCATAAATCCACGTTATCGCAGTAAATCCACTATTTCTTAAAGCATGTGTAGCTTTCTTTGTTGTCGATCCATTATTATAAATCCAAAATAAAACATAGGCGATAATCAATAAAAATATTCCTCTTGCTAATTTATTGGAAAATCCAGCACCTAAGGGATGAGTTGCAACAACTTTATATAAAAATTCTCCAATTGCAATTGTAACAAAAACAGAAAATCTTTCAACTTCATGTTCAATATTAAGAGCTGTTGAAGTAGTTAATTTTAAAAGTTTTTTAGTAAATGGATGGAATGCACCTACAAAACAAAGTTGCTCCAATAAAAATAAAACAATTGAAACACCTATTTTTGCTCTTAAATTAACAAATATAACAATTACCCATAAGCAGCAATTGATTAAAATTGATACTCCATAAATTCTTTGTTGGATTCTATGTTCGGGTATGAATATAGTATAAATCAACAAACTTATAGCTAATGATAAACGACATAAAATATATGGAACAACTACTGATGCCGTACCTAAATGACCGTTCAATAGTTCAGATTGATTATTACAAAAAAAAGTCAATAATACTAAAATCCATAAAATATAAATTTTCTGTGACAAGTCTTCATTATAATAATAATTTGTGAAATCTTTAATATCACACCAAATAGTCCAAGCTGCAATAAACATTAAAATATATTTCAATAAAGCTGAACCACTGGCATTCTCAGCTGCTTCACCTGCTAAATTAGCAATAATCCCAACATACATTAAATCTAGGAATAATTCTGTCTTAGATGAACTTCTTTCACCTTTAGTTCTATATAAAACCCCATCTTTGAAATAATTAAGGGCATGAGGTCTAATAACCCAAACTGCATCTTTTGGTCTTTTAATGTATTGGAAATTCACATCTCCATATTTTCTGATAAATTCATCTTCCCCCTCACTATCAGTTAGCTCCATTTCACCATGTTCTAGTTCTTGTTCGTAATCTTCTTCGACTCTTCGAATAATCTCTTCGTCAATAGCCATTGAATCTCTTTCTCTTTGAATAGACATCACTAAAAAAGGGGGCTGAAACTTTATTTATAAGATAGCGATTATCTCAAACATAAATCTTTAAACTTTAAGAAGCAGTGAAATTTCATATTCGGCTTTAGTCCTGTATGTATAGGCACTATTGACAAAAAGAGCTTCAATCGCCGATTGTTCTAATGTCGTAGAGTGTTCTAATGTCGCGACACAACTTGTCGTTCTCTTTTTTTTTTTTTCGTTTCTTTCGTTTGGTAAGTCGCACACTATCCAATAAAAACCACCAAATTGATTATTACTATATAACTAAATCAAACATGAGTAATCCTTGGGCTAAAAGAGATGCTTGGAGGTATGAAGGACAATTTACTCGTTTCAATAGATTCAAAAGTGCATTCCCAGGGTTTGGTATTGGGTTAGCTGCATTTGTCGTCTACGTCGGATATGAAAAATTGACTACCAAAGATCATCATGATGCAGATGCTCATCATTAATAGAGGAGTCTATAAATATTTATAAATAAAACAAATATAAATGAAAAGAAAAAAATTACTTGTAAATTGATTATGATTTGTATTTCTCTATATACAGAATTGTTCTATTTCTTTTTTTTGAATTTGGTTTCTGTTTTATCTTAACTACTCTACATCTACTGAAGATTCAAAAATTGAAGTAGTTGAAACAGTTGGATTTGAAGCATTAACATCTTCTCTTGAATTTTTACTTGATATATTGGCATTCTTAATTTTAGTTTTTTCATTAGCAACTTTAGCCCAGACGTCAATGAATTCTTGTTCTTGCTTAACCCCCCATTCTAAATTAGTTGTTGGATAATGACTTCCAAACATTGTACTCTCTTCTTTAGATACTAAACTACTCATTTCTTCTTCCATTCTCAATCTATAAAATTCAAATCTTGATTTATCATAAGCTTCAAATAAATCTACTGATTCATTTTTTAAGATCCATAAAGTTCTTTGAACTACTGATTCTCCATCTAATGGCTTATTTAATTGTAACATATGTGACCAATTACATTTAGAATTATCATTACCTTCATTTTCAATTAAATTTTTCGGTCTAGAAAATTCCCATGGATGTTGTTTATAAAATAAATTTCTTAATTCATCTTCAAAAAATTTCAATTTAGGTACTCTGTGAACATCATTATTTCTATTTTTTAATTCTTGATTTGTTAATCTTGTCTTTTTATTATTAATTAATTCTGCTGTATCTTTATATTCTTTATATTTAAATTTATTTGCTTTTCTAGTCATATCCAAATGTGGTGGATTATTACTTACAACATCATACCATACTGGCTTCTCCTTCAATAACCCAGACTTTAAGTAATGTGACGTCCTTTCCAATACTTTGCCTGCTTTACTTTGTATCTTCATTTGTATTTAATGTTTGAAAATTTTTCGATCACTTTTTTTAGTGAGGAAATCAATTTTTAGTGAGACAGTCGCAGCCAAAGCAGAAAAAATTGTTAGAAAAAGTATAGAGTGATTTATGACAGTAAAACAGCTGCTAATTTCACACATAAAAGGAGATTCTTTGCCTCTTTTGGAGTGTGTAAGGAATTATTTGCCCCTATATGAAAGTAGATACAAGGTTTCTAATGCAAAACACCATTTCAATCAATTATATGATAACCATGAATCAATCAAATCTCAAAGAATGAAAATGGCTGCTAAAGGTCAAACGCCAATAAATTTTTTAAAATATCTTTATCCTTTGAAAAACAACAAAGCAACCTTTAATAACACTATACAGAATTTTAGTATCAATCATGACTTGCTATTTGAGGAGTATAAAAAAATAGACTTGAATTCTATTGAGCCTATTCACCTTAATGATTTCATTGATAAGTTTTTCATCAAGAACATCAAGAGACCTGTACGATTAGCACAGTTGGGGAAAGGCCCAAGAGCGATAGTGCATGGTTATTTGAAGCTGGAGAAAATCCGCCGCAAGTATATTGGACAAATCAACCATATAATGAATGATTTCAAGCGTTATGGAATACCCATATCTAATAGAGAGCAGAATAATCTATTGTATTATACATTTTTCATGGACAAATTCGATATAAGTCAGGAAATCGAGAGGAGTTTTGTGAAATTGGGCAAATCCTGGAATAAACCATCTGTATTTAACGAAGAAACTTATAATAGAATAGTGCAAACCTTGAATGATCCTACGTCAATGAATAACCTTTTGAGAATCTGTATTATGAATGATAATCAAGGCTTGATTGATAAGATTATCGACCAGCTCAAGTTCAATAGGGAAAGTTCTATCATATTGCTTGATTACTATACGTCTAATCAGTACAAGGGGGATAAGGAAACCAAGTTCTTCGATGTTATTAGATCCATCATACAAAATGATATTCTGATAGACACACTCTTATTCAATAGAATTGTAAAAGGGCTGTTTCAATTTAACCATATTAAGCTAGTCGATGAAATGATGGCATTTATTGAGCCAAACCACGATAATGACCCTATTTACAAAGGACTCACCACCAATAGCATGACAGAGTATAATTTAAACTTGAGGTATTATGACTATCTCAAGGCAATTGGAGTACCGAAACTCAAAATTATACCCAACATCCAAACATTTACACCATTTTTACGATATTATGATAACTTTGATGATCTTTGGAGCATTTTAAAGACTTTAGATTCTTATCAATTACCAATCACTACGAAATCCTTCAAAATCCTATTTAGTAAAACTTACACCTCGGAAGAATTCAGCATTATCATTGATAAACTCATTGAACAATTTGAAAAACATTATAATTTAGATAAAGATATACTGAAGATTGAACCAGAAGATTTAGGAGGGAATTTTGTTAAATTGTCTGATGAGCTTATTAAAGCAATTGTTGAATGTATGAAAAGAAGTACTAGCGAAGATATTCATTCAGAAATAGAAGTGAAATATAAAGAGCTTTCAGAAACTTTAAGATGTCAAAGAAAAGCAGCTAAATCAAATGACTTATTTGCAATCAATGAATCTAATTATTTAAAATATGCATTTATTATAGACTTAAATAGTTTTTTATAGACATGATGAAATTTAACGTTGAAATATTAAACCATTTCTCTATACGATGATGGAGATTTTTGTTCTTTTAAAGAGTCTTGAACTTGTTGTTGAGAGTCTTTTTGGGGGTCTTCTTTCTCATTAATCAATTCGTCCAAGTCATAATCATAATTGTTTGGGTTTCTATCCACATCCAATTTTTCTCTTCTTTTCCTTAAGTTGTTAGAATTCAACCTTAATTTCAATGGTATATCTTCATTGGTAATACGAGTATTAATTCCAGTGTGTAAAGAAGATTTAGATTGTTTAGGTTCTTCAACTTCATCTGGTGGAACATAACCTCCATAATTTCTTTGTTCATGTTGTTGAGATTGTTGTTTTTCTACAACTTTTTTCTTATTTTCATACTTATATTGTACAAGACCTGTAGCATATGGTAAATATACTATGGCGACTACCAATATTATAGCAAATATTATCAATATAAAGAACATCATAGTTGACTAAAGTATCTGAAAATTTTTTGCAGTGCGCATAATATAAAATCTGCTTTACTAATGTTTAAATCAAACAGTGCTGTAAGAATTGGTTTCCAGTTGGGGAAATTAGTTAGAACTAATAGTTGTGGTGTTTTGAATAGAGTTTCAAGTTTAAAATTGAATAATTTTGAAAAAAATTTTCAAATTCATAACCAATTTGCTTGCTCTGTGAGATCATATGCCACAGATAGATTGGGGGAACAAATTGATTCTAAAATAGATAAATTAACTCAAGGAGAATACGATAAAGTATCAAACATTTATCTTGAAGATCTCTGTGATGAATTGGATATCATTTCTGAAGACCATCCTGACATAGACTTTGAATTAAGTCAAGGTGTTATGACTCTCACTATTCCAGCTGGTACTTACGTTATAAATAGACAACCTCCAAGTAAGCAAATATGGTTGAGTAGCCCAATCAGTGGTCCTAATAGATACGATTTGATTGGAGGCAAATGGAAATCTCTCAGAGATGGTTCCGAATTAACTCAACTTTTGGTGAAAGAATTGGGTGATAGTTACGGCGAAATTGAATTGAATTTAGAAAATTAATGGGAAGTGAATCCTTTCCGTAATATTATTTATAATGTATATAAGACATCATTTAAAGAAGAAGGTTTGCAAAAAATCGTAATTTTGTTTTCTGCTTGTCTCTTATTATATGTCCCCATATACTGAGCTATTCGCGTTGTACAAATAATATATCAATGCCCATCGTCAATTTAAAAGGTCCAACTTTTGAGTCAGAAAGCGTCTCTGTGACAACTTTGACGCGGATGAACAGCGATAGTACTCAAAAGAAGATGAAGGTGGTGATACGGCTTCCTTCGGAAGTGCTAAAAAGGATGGCAAGCGATGAGAATGACTCTGAATTGTCATCTCTTGATTATGAATTGAATCAAGCGCTAATTGCAACATCTAGCGAAGCACCTGATGAAGCACCGCCAGAAAGAATACCTATTCTAAAGCGAGAGAATAGCTCAAAGATGCAGGCTTGTGGCAAACCACCGTCCCCACTCAAACAAGAATATAAGTTGCCATCTAAAAGTGCAATACCCAGTCCAGTACCTACTAAAAATACATCTAAATCTTCAACTCCTAATAATCAAGAGAAGGACTCGCCTCATTACAGAAATGTACCTCAAAATCTTATTAATATGTTATATAAGGAATTTGGTGTTTTCAATGAAAGTAAAGAAGATATTGATATGATAGAGAAAATGATATTCACCTTAAGAGATCCTTTAACAGCTACCAAAATTAAATTACCTGTCAAATCAATTCTGTGCAAGCACTTTGAATGTTTTGATTTTGAAAATTTTTGTGTATTTAATAAAATTCCAATGGGAATTGCTATGGCATTAAGAAATGACTTAGTTAAAAGAAATTATGAGTATAAAAAGCAAGAAAAGATTTATAGAGAGAAACTCAAATGTCTTAGTATGGAAAATATTCCATTTAGCATTGTCCAATTCATTCAAAAAATTGTTCCTTTGATTCCAGAGAAAGCAAAAAAATATAAATGTCCATTATGTAATTGTGAATTTAAATTATTACAGCTATTTATAAGTGATGTATTCAATTATTTCATAAAGACAACTCCCGCATTTATTGATAGAATCGAATTGAGAGATATGGTGAAATATCGAATAGTGGATGGTGAAGAAATTCTTCAATCTAATAGAAAAAAGAAGAAAGGTGGAGAAGAAGAAGAGGAGGAGGTGATTGTTTTGTCCTCTGATGAAGATAATACAAATGATGAAGATGATCAGACCAGTGACGAACATAATACAACCCCCAACAAACAAAACACTAATGATAATTATAATGACAACTTTAACGATTATAACGATGCATCAAGTTCTGGAGATACTGATGAGCTCATGACGTCACATGTACGTCCTCCCTTGATTGAGTCAGATGATGATATCTTTTCTGATGATACAGAATTTGCTAACTTCCTTGATAAGCTAGATAACTCAAAACTGACTCAAGGATCCGGTAAAGGTAGTTGGGATGACCCAGTAACTATAGACTAACTTTTTTTTATATTAAGGTACAAAAAGATTCCATTTGGTAGCGCGAGATCTTTTTTTTTTTATTTTTCTATTTTTCTATTTTTCAATGTTCCTCACTTTAAATTTCATCTTTCTTTAGCTGCGGCCTCCCTCTAAAATTAGCAGTCGCAATCGTACCTGAAATTTTAATAGCAAACATTTTTTTGTCAACGAAAACCTTCAATTGATTTGATACCATGTCGTCAAATGTAAGTAGAAAGTAGATGGAAGTATACCAATTGGAGCCAATTGATACTAACGTGTAGCCTAATGAAATTCTCCTGCCACCAGACCAAGTGGAAGTTGATCAAAAGCCTCCTATCCAAGAGGAAGATGTTAAGAAAACTGAAGTACCAACTAAAACAATTCTGAAAGCACTGAAAATGACTCTGAAAGGTCTGAAATCTCAAGGTGTTGAAGAAATAGTATTAAATCCAAGTGAAGATTTGGATTTAAGTAATATTACTAAAAAGCCTCCTCCAAGACAACCTGTTGAACCAACTTATAGAGGTTGGAAAGAAGTTGGAGGTTGGGAAGAAGATGATGCTTTAACTTTAGAAGATGAAGCTTCTGATTTATTGGCTCATAATTCCATTTTCGATCAATATTTACCTGCTGCTGTCTATGGGGATTGGTTCCATAATGTAGGTTTTTTAATTGTTGGTGGATTATTATCTTGGTTAATTGGTTGGTTTAAACTTTCTTTAGCTCCTTTATTTTTCGTTATGATTACTTTTTCTATCTTATACAGAGCTTCTATCAGAAAATATAGAACTGTGTTAAGAGAACAAGCTCAAAGAGAATTTTCAATTAAATCAATTGAAAATGATTATGAAACTATGGATTGGATGAATACATTTTTAGAAAAATTTTGGTACTATTTAGAACCATCTATTTCTCAAATTGTTTGTGATCAAGCTAATCCTATTTTAGCTTCTTCTCCAATTCCTGATTTTATTAAATCTTTATGGATTGATAGTTTCACTGCTGGTACTAAACCTCCAAGAGTTGATGCTGTCAAAACTTTACATGGTACTAATGATGATGTTGTTGTTATGGATTGGCAATGTTCAATGTCTCCAAATGCTTTAGCTGATTCGAATGCTAAACAAATGAAAAATAATGTTAATCAAAAAATTGTTGTTAAAGCTAACTTATTTGGTTTTTCTATTCCTGTTGCTGTTTCAGATGTTTCATTTAAAGCTTTTGTTAGAGTTAGAATGAGAATGATGACTTCTTTCCCTCATATTCAAACCGTTAATGTTTCATTATTAGAACCAATTCAATTTGATTTTAATTCAAGACTTTTAGGTGATTCCATTTTTAATTGGGAAGTCTTGGGTTTCCCAGGTCTTTATCCATTTATTAATGAAATGATTAAAAAATATGTTGGTCCTATTGTTTATACACCTTTATCATTCCAATTAAATGTTCAACAATTAATGGCTGGTTATCCATTAGATTCTGCTGTTGGTGTTTTGGCTGTTACTATTAAGAGAGCTAAACACTTGAAAGGTTTAAGATCTATTGGTAATACTTTAGATCCTTATGTTACCATTGGTTTCCAAAAAGAAGTTTTGGGTCAATCTGCTTCTAAGAAAGATACTGACTCTCCAGTTTGGAATGAAACTGTTTTCATTGCTGTTAAATCATTATCTGAACCTTTAAATATTGCTGTAATTGATGATAATCAAAAAAGAAAAGATAAACAACTTGGTACTATTCAATATGATTTAGAAACTTTACAAAGAGAACCTGAACAAAAGAATTTAAGTGCTCCATTCATCAGAAATAATAAACCTATTGGTAACTTGGAATTTGGTTTACATTTCATGCCAACCCTTGAACCAACTAGACAACCTGATGGTGCTATTGAACCACCTCCAGAATTAAATACTGGTATTGCTAGAATTGAAATCATGGAAGCTAGAAACTTTAAAGGTACTGATGAAAAGAGTCCTCCAAGTACTTTCGCTGAGCTTTACTTTAATAATGAAAAAGTTCTTACTACTAATACTTTAGCTAAAACTAATAATCCTGCTTGGGGTGATAGATATGAAAGTATTGTTAGAAACAGAGCTAAAAGTAAAGCTAGATTATCTATTAAAGATAAATCTGGTAAATATCTTGGATCTGTTACTTGCTCATTGAATGAATTGATTGATGCCACTGAAGTTAATCAAACTTGGTTTGCTTTATCTAAAGGTGGTGAAGTTAGAATTAATGCTTCATGGAAACCTGTTGAATTAGAAACTGATTTATCTGATTCTATTGGTTATACTCCTCCAATTGGTGTTGTTAGAATTAGTATTGAATCTGCAGAAGATTTACGTAATTTGGAAAAATTTGGTAAGATTGATCCTTATACAAGAGTTATGATTAATAGATTCCAAAGATCTAGAACTGTTCCTTGTGAATCAACTTTAAATCCAACTTGGAATGAAGTTCATTATGCTACTATTTCTTCTCCAAATCAAAAATTAACTTTGGAAGTTATGGATGTTGAAAAACGTTCACCTGATCGTACCTTAGGTTCATTTGATGTTAGATTAAATGAAATTATTAGTAAAAATGAAATGGGTAAATATATTGAATATGTTGATACTGAAAAGAGAACATCTAAATTGATTTCTAAAAAAGGTGCAAAAGGTAGTCTTACATATTCTTTATCTTTCTTCCCAGTTTTACCAGTAAAATCATTACAAGATATTAAGGATACTGAAGATAGAAAGAAACAAGCTGAAGAAGAAAAGAAGAAACAAGCTGAAGAAGAAGCTAAACTTCTTTCTGAAGGTAAAGAATTAACAAAAGAAAAAGAAAAATCACAAAATGAAAAAGAAGAAGAAGAAGACGAAGATAATGATCAAGAAGATAGTTCTAAATTAACATTAAGTTTAGAACAATTATTAGAATATAAGAGTGGTGTTCTTGTATTTGAGATTCTTGATGGTGAAATGAGTAAAGATAATGTCTACTTACAAGCATTCTTTGATAATCATCCTCATGCTGATTATGTAAGTCAGAAACTAAAATCTAAAAAACCTCGTATTGGTAATACTGGAGATTGTGTTATTAAAGAATTAGAATGGTCTAAAGCTTGTTTCAGACTTGTTAAAGATAAAGATGATAACAGACTTGAAAAATGTGTTGCAGAATTAAATATTCCAACGATACAATTATTAAAAAATGGTTATGATGAACCAACTGAAATCTCATTGAGTGGTGATGGACTGGCTACATTTAAAGTTCAATGTCAATGGAGACCTGTTATTTATGAAACTGGTTTACCAACTCAAGATACTATTAATAATTGTGGTATTTTAGGAATTGAAGTTATCAGAGGTGAAAACTTTATAGCTGGTGATAGTAACGGTAAATCAGATCCATTCGTTGAAGTATTTTTGAATACTGAAAAAGAAGGATTTTTCAAAACTAAAAAAGTTAAGAAAACTCTTGATCCAGTATGGAATGAAACATCTGAAGTTGAAGTTGCTAATAAATATGATTCTTTCTTAAGAATTGATGCTTATGATTGGGATATTGGTCCAGATCAAGATGATTTATTAGCAAGTGGTATACTCAGATTATCAGATATTGATTTTGATGAAGATGAAGAAATTGAAATCCCACTTACTAGTGAATCTGACGAAGATGGTGGTAGCGTTTTCGTTAAACTTACTTTCAAACCTGAATTTATTATTAGTGCAAAGCCTGCATCTGCTACTAATATTGGTGATGCCCTTGGTACCGTAGGTAATCTTGGTATGGGTGTTGGTAAAGGTGTAGGAAAAGGTGTTGGTACTGTTGGTAAAGGTGTAGGTGGTGTTGGAAAGGGTATTGGTGGTGCCCTTAAAAAAGGTTTACCATTCGGTAGTAAATAACCTTTATGAACAAATTATAATTTCCATCTCTTTCTCTTCATTTATTTTTGTTTCTTACAATAGTTATGTTTAAATATAAAATTGTATTATAATTGTATTCTTAAATAGAGTGCCTTGACCATAAATAGAGATGTTATCTCATCTCTATTGAGACTTTCTTGTTTAAGATTCTCACGTGACCTGTTTTGAAAAATTTTGAGATGATGAGCATCTAGAGAAAATTTTGTTTAAAGCTTAAATCTTTAAAAGACAATCTATTCAATATGGATATTTCTAAACCAGTAGGATCAGAAATAACCGCAGTTGACTTTGGAGTGTTGCTGGCAGATGAAATCAGAAAATTGTCTGCCAAACAAGTAACCAACCCTATTGTTTTCGATAATTTGGGACATCCAATAAGCGGTGGGTTATATGATTTAGCATTAGGAGCTTTCCTTAGAAATTTATGTACCACATGTGGATTGGATGAAAAATTTTGTCCGGGTCATCAAGGTCATATAGAATTACCTATTGTTGTTTACAATCCATTGTTTTTCAATCAATTATATCTTTTCATTAGAGCTTCATGTCTTTATTGTCATAAATTCAAATTAAATTCTTTAGAAGTTCATCGTTATGCTTGTAAATTAAGATTAATTCAATATGGTTTATTATTAGAATGTACTGAATTGGATAATATGTTAGTTAAAGGTAACAATGAAGCTGGTGATTATGATGATGATGATGACGATGATGATGATGAAGGCTCATCTTCTAAAAAAGCCATTGATCCTCGTTTAAAGAAAGAATTAATACAACGTCGTGAACTCTTTGTTGAAACAAGTATTGCCACTGCATTAAGTGAAGGTAGAACTAGTGAAAACGGTGTTTCTACTGCCACCATCGGAGAAGAAAGAAAATTAACAATTCATGAATTTTATAAAAGATTATTAGCAAGACCAAAATGTGATAATTGTGGAATGTATTCACCTTCATTTAGAAAAGATGGATTTACTAAATTATTTGAAAATTCATTAAGAGAAAAACAAGTCACAAATAACAGAGTTAAAGGTTTAGCTCGTCCTGATATGTTAAAATCTGGTAAAGCTCAAACTTCTTCAAATTCATCATCTAATAATTCAATGCCAAATATTAAACATAAAGGAGGTTCAAAATATGTTTTATCAACTGAAATTAGAAATATCTTAAATTCAGTTTTCTTAAAGGAACAAAATGTTCTTAATAAAGTATTTAATGCTAGACCTAATAATTCTAAAACTATCACTGCTGATATGTTTTTCCTTCAAGCATTAGTTGTTCCTCCAACCAGATTTAGATTACCATCTAAATTAGGTGATGATATCCATGAAAATGCTCAAAATGAATTATTATCTAATATCTTGAAAACTTGTTTATTAATTAGAGATTTAAATGATCAAATTAGTAATATTGGTAAAGAAGGCATTACTATTGATGATAAAAAAATCCTCTTCAATAGATTAATGAATTCTTTTGTTACTATACAAAATGATGTTAATGCATTCTTAGATTCAACTAAAAATCAAAATGCTCCAGCTGGTAAAGTTCCAAATCCTGGTATTAAACAAGCATTAGAAAAGAAAGAAGGTTTATTCAGAAAACATATGATGGGTAAAAGAGTTAATTATGCTGCAAGATCTGTTATTTCTCCTGATCCAAATTTGGAAACAAATGAAATTGGTGTTCCACCTGTTTTCGCTAAAAAATTAACTTATCCTGAACCAGTTACTTCTTATAATATTTCTGAATTAAGAAAAGCTGTTATTAATGGTCCAGATACTTGGCCAGGTGCTGTTCAAGTTCAAAATGAAGATGGTTCATTAATTTCTTTAATTGGCATGACCCTTGAACAACGTAAAACAATTGCTAATCAATTGTTAACTCCAACTAATGGTTCTGATGGTGTTATTAACAAAAAAGTTTACAGACATATAAAAAACAAAGATGTTGTTATCATGAATCGTCAACCTACTTTGCATAAAGCTTCTATGATGGGTCATAAAGTTAGAGTCTTACCAGGAGAAAAAACTTTAAGATTACATTATGCTAATACTGGTGCTTATAATGCTGATTTTGATGGTGATGAAATGAATATGCATTTCCCTCAAAGTGAAAATGCTAAAGCTGAAGCTTTAAATTTGGCTAACACTGATAGTCAATATTTAACCCCAACTTCTGGTTCTCCATTAAGAGGTTTAATTCAAGATCATATTAGTGCAGGTATTTGGTTAACTAATAAAGATACTTTCTTTACAAGAGAAACTTATCAGCAATTAATCTATGGTTGTATTAGACCAGAAGATGGTCATATTACAAAAACTAAGATCAGAACACTCCCACCAACCATTTTCAAACCTCAACCTTTATGGACTGGTAAACAAGTTATATCTACCATTCTTTTAAATATTAAACCTGAAGGTGTTCCAGGTATTAACTTAATTTCTTCTAATAAAGTTAAAAATGAATATTGGGGTAAAGGTTCAAAAGAAAATGAAGTTATTTTCCAAAATGGTGAATTATTATGTGGTATCTTAGATAAATCTCAATATGGTGCTTCTCAATTCGGTATTGTTCATTCTTTACATGAAGTTTATGGTAGTGAAATTGCTGGTAAAGCTTTATCTATTTTAGGTAGATTATTCACTAATTATAATATGATGAATGCATTAACTTGTGGTATGGATGATTTACGTTTAACTGATGAAGGTAATGCTTGGAGAAGAGATATATTAAAACAATCAACCGATATTGGTAGACTTGCTGCTAATGAAGTTACTAACTTACCTGAAGATACTAAAGTTACTGATTCAGAATTATTGAAGAGATTAGAAGAAATCTTAAGAGATGATAATAAATTAGGTATTTTAGATGCTGTTACTCAATCTAAGGTTAATGCTATTACATCACAAGTTGTCTCTAAAATCATTCCAGATGGTACTATGAAGAGATTCCCATATAATGCTATGCAAGCTATGGCTTTATCAGGTGCTAAAGGTTCTAATGTTAATGTTTCCCAAATTATGTGTTTATTAGGGCAACAAGCTTTGGAAGGTAGAAGGGTTCCTGTCATGGTCTCAGGTAAAACATTACCTTGTTTTAAACCTTTTGAAACTGATGCAAGAGCTGGTGGTTATATTAAACAAAGATTTTACTCAGGTATTAGACCTCAAGAATATTATTTCCATTGTATGGCAGGTAGAGAAGGTTTAATTGATACTGCTGTTAAAACTTCAAGATCTGGTTACTTACAAAGATGTTTGACTAAACAATTAGAAGGTGTTCATGTCTCTTATGATAACTCTGTTAGAGATGGTGATGGTACTTTGATTCAATTCTTATATGGTGGTGATTCTATTGATACTACTAAACAATCACACATGAATGAATTCCAATTCTGTTTAGAAAACTATGATTCCTTATTAAAGAAATATAATCCAGGTGAATCTATTGAGAACTTAGATACCGAAACTGCATTGAGTTATAATAAGAAATTCAAGAAATCTATGAAGAAGCAAACAGATATTCCTCATTATGATCAACATTTCAAATATGATCCAGTTATTTCAACTTATAATCCAGCTAAATATTTAGGATCTGTTTCAGAAAAATTCCAAAATAACTTGGAAGAATTTATCAGTTCAAAGAAAGATACTTTCAAGAATGGTAGAATTAATGATAAAAAATTCAAAGCATTGATGCAATTAAAATATATGAGATCATTAGTTAATCCAGGTGAATCTGTTGGTATTATTGCATCACAATCTGTTGGGGAACCATCTACTCAAATGACATTAAACACTTTCCATTTTGCTGGTCACGGTGCAGCTAATGTTACTTTAGGTATTCCTAGAATGAGAGAAATCATTATGACAGCATCTTCTGCCATTAAGACTCCACAAATGACATTACCATTATTGGATGATATAAATGATCAACAAGCTGAATTATTCTGTAAGAATATTACCAAGATTTTATTAAGTGAATTTTTATTAAATGTTAAAGTTATTGAAACAACAAGTACAACTGAAAATGGTGATAATTCAAGATCTTATAATATTAGATTGAATTTCTTTACTAAAGATGAATATGAAAAACAATATGATATTAGTCAAGAACATTTGGAACATGTTGTTATTAATAAATTTTTAAGTGCATTAGAATCATCTATTCAAAAAGAAGTAAAGAAACAAAAGAAATCAGAAGTTATGCCAACTGTTGGTAAAGCATTAAAGAAATCACAAACTGATCCAGTTGTTAATAAATTGGAAGGTATTGAAGATACAGAGGAAGGAGATGGTGATGCATCAGATGAAAGATTGAAAACTAATACCAAACAAGCAGTCTCTTATGAAGGACCTGATGATGAAGAAATTGAAACAATGAGAAAAGGTGAAGAAACAAGTGATGAAGATAATGATGATAATTCAAGTGATGAAGATTCATCAGATTCATCAGATGATAATGAAAGTGATATGGAAGTTGATAGTGAACCAACTAAAGTTGAATTATCTAAAGAAGCAAGAGATAGACAAATGGAAGTTATTACATCAAATAACTTAGTAACTAAATTTAATTATGATGATGAAAATGGTGAATGGTGTGAATTTGATTTAAAAATTGTTGGAAATATTGAAAAATTATTAATGGTTAATATTATTGAAGAATTAAGTAGTAAAATTGTTGTAAGAGAAGTTCCAAAAATTGGTAGATGTTTACATCCACAAAATGAAAGACATTTAACTACTGAAGGTGTTAATTTTAAAGCTATGTGGGAACAAGATGATTTCATCAAAGTTAATAATATTACATCTAATGATATTTCAGCAGTTTTAAAAACTTATGGGGTTGAAGCAGCTAGAAATACTATTGTAAAAGAAATCAATAATGTTTTCGAAAGATATGCAATTAATGTTTCAAGTAGACATTTAGATTTGATTGGTGATATGATGACAAGAGAAGGTACTTATTTGGCTTTTAATAGACAAGGTATTGATTCTTCAACTTCAGCTTTTATGAAAATGTCATATGAAACAACTTGTCAATTTATTACTAAATCAGTTTTAAATGGTGACAGAGAAGATCTTGAAAGTCCTTCTGCCAAGATTGTTATGGGTAAATTATCCAATGTTGGTACAGGTACTTTTGATTTATATAGTAAATTAGATTAGAACAAAGTAAAAAAAAAATATGTTAAATAATTGTAAATGGTTAATTAAATAAAAAATGTAAATAATATAAATTTCGCAGTTAATATATTTAAGTAGATTTAAGTTTATTTCAATTGTCAAATGTTGAATATGCATTGAAAAATATTATTAAACATTATACAAAGTAATTAAGAAACTTGAAAAAAGACTAACTTTAAAATTGAAATTTCTAAGTACAAATTTTTTAGCATCTTCATATTTTACTGATACATTAAATGGAATATGCAATAAATTTCTTGATATTAAAAATTGAGTCAATAAATAAACAGATAATGATAAATAAACTATCAATAATGAAAACTTCCCAACAATAAAACCTAAAAATAACCCTGTTACTGAACCAATTGTTATTTCTTTATAAAATTTTTGTTTATCAAATCTATTGATATTAACAATTGAATTGTTATTGAATTGTGGAGGTGGTGGATTAGAATTAATTTTAAAAGCAGAATCATTATGAATCACTGGCAAGCTTAACAATGGTAAGTAATTGAGCCTAACTTTAGGGAATCTTTTAGCTCTAAACATTTAATAAATTACAGAATAATAACAATAATAAGAAATGGTATGCTTTTATACGGATGCGAAATCCAACAGAAATGAAACTAAAATCCAACATTGAAACAGTACAATTCACATCACATGAGAGGAGTCTATACACAAGTTGCACGCGATGTATCACGTGCCGCGTTTTCGTGACATCATGGCATATGAATAAAATTTATGCCAGTTGGCTCCCCAAATAAGACTAACTATATACTGAAACAGGAAGAAAATGGCGCCTCTCCCCTTCCTATGGCTGGTGTTCAATACACGACCTATTTCTAGACTTTTTTTTTTGCTCGCTTTCACTTAACTTCCAGTTTCTGTTAGGCTTTTCTCATAACCAGCAATTGTGTCCTCTTTTTTTTATGTCCTCGCTTCGCTTTTTTGTACTATTTTAGTTTTGCAGGAAAGAGCTCTTGCAGGTTCCACAGGAAATTAAAAAAAAAATAATTTAGAATTTTTTTCTCTTCTTTGAAGAGTTTCCCCATTCTTTTTTCTATTATTTAAAAGTAAAGAAGTTTCCCTTTGGACAAATTTTTTTTTTTTCGAATAAAAGAAAACTATAATTTTTTTAAAGCCCTTTTGTTTTTTCAATTTGTCTTTTGGGTGTGAAAAAATAGAGGTTCCAAAGTTCTCAAATTGGAGAAGTAGTTATACTGAGAGAAGTATTATATTGAGAGAAGTAATCAATTGAGCGTTTAAAAGGCAATAGTAGCAGCGCTTTTATTCAACTTGCCAAAATAAACTAGATATTCAACTATTCTAAATAAAAGTTTTGTAATAATGGATGATATTGTCGATATTTGTCCATCTATATATTATTCAGAAGCAAGGTTAAATAATGAGATTTTCAATTTACATAATTTTAAAATTATAATTAATTGTTTACCAACAACTGAATTTCTTAAAAAGATAGCTGAAGATGATATTAGTATATCAAGTGATATTATAATTTTATCAATTGATTTGAATTTCAATTATAATGAAATTCAAAATGATGATAAATTAATCATTGATACTTTTAATAATAAATTTAATAAGATTTTACAAAATTTTGTTAATTATTTTATCGTTTATAATAAGAATTTCAATCAATTAATTGATAAATTACCAAATAATTTATCATTTGATTTTAAAAGTCCAATATTGACAGGTAATTTAAAAAATAATCTATTTAAAGTTATTAGATTAATAAATTTAATTAAAATTATGAATAATACAATTGATATATTAATTATTGGTGATAATCAAGAGAATTTTTCAAAATCTTTATTAATAAGTTATTTAATGGATAATTATAATTATGATTTAAACAATTGTTTAAATTATTTACAAATGAAAATCAATGCCAATTTTAATTTAAATTATTATAATGATTTATTAATTTTGGAAAATTTAAAGAAATTTTATGTCGAAAATAATGAAATCAAACAAGGTAGTAAAATATTGTATTATAATAAAGAGAGAAAAAGAGGTATTGAAGAAGAAGAAGATACTGAAAGGAAAAGGTTAAATTTTTAACCATTGTATTAATTAATTCTCTTTTTGTATATTAGTTTGAATGTATTTAAAAAAAAAAAGGTAAAAGAAAAAAAGAAAAAAAGAAAAAAAAAGAAAAATTATTATTCTTATTTATGTTATCTTATTAATTATTTATTCTGGTGCTCTTAAACCAACTCTATTAGCAGACCTTTGAATATTTTCACCTTGAGAAGTATTCATACCTGGATTATACCTTTTCAAAAGTTCCTCATAAGTTCTTTGACTTTGTAAGAAATTATATACATTGTTGAAATTTTCAGCTTTTACTCTACTGTCACTAGAACTTGATTCTTGAAACAACTGTTTAAAAATTGGTATGAATCTGTATGATGGTTTAGTTGATGATAAATTATCTATTTGAGATTGAAGTTCATTAACTGGTTTATTATGCTTTAAAAGTTCTGCTTTTCTATATTCCAATAAAGTTTTTTGTTTGATGAGGTTCTTTTCTTCGTGAACTTTATGTGCTTGTTTTTGGATGAGTCTTAACTCTCTCAATATTTGTCTATAAGTTGATTTCATTATACTTTGAGTAATGAGGTTTTGTTTTTTTACCTATGAGAACTTTGAACAAGTTAAGCTTTGAGAATTCAATGAGAATTTGTTACCGGACTGCACAGGAACAGTGATGAGGAAGGATTACGGACTTTATTAACTATTAAAATTACATTTTTACAATCAAGAGTAGAAAATATAAATTGAAAAAATTGAATGGAATAAACAGTCATTGTATTTCTCTTAATTTAATTTAAATTTATTCTTACAATAAGATTAATTCTTTATTAAAAATCTCATCAAATTATTTACCATTTTGCAACTCCGGCTCCATATCGGTAGTGTGTACTGTACCATTTGATCCCATTCGCCATTTCCACCAATTAAATCGCATTACCGAATCATAAAATTTTCCACTCCGATTTAATTTTTCTTTTGTTCCGAAAGAAAAAAAAAATTTTAATTTATTCAAATATGTTTAAAGTATGTAAGATAACCAAAACTTTGCAATGATATATAAGTAGTTTACTAACAATATAGAATTCATTCCGTACATTAGCTACATTTGCAACTCCAGAATCAGTTTTACCAAAAAAATATGGTGGTAAATATACCATCACTTTAATCCCTGGTGATGGTATTGGTAAAGAAATTACCGATTCAGTTAAAACTATTTTCAAAGATCAAAGAGTTCCTATTGAATGGGAAACCGTCGATGTCTCCGGTTTAGATAAAGATAACAAAGGTGTCACTGAAGCAGTTGAATCTTTAAAAAGAAATAAAATTGGTTTAAAAGGTATCTTATATACTCCAACTGGTACTTCATCAAGATCTTTAAATGTTGCATTAAGAAAAGAATTAGATATTTATGCTTCATTAGTCTTAATTAAAAACATCCCAGGTGTTAAAGGTAGATTAGATGGTATTGATTTCGCTTTAGTTAGAGAAAATACTGAAGGTGAATATTCTGGTTTAGAACATCAATCTTACCCAGGTGTTGTTGAATCTTTAAAAATTATGACTAGATTCAAAACTGAAAGAATTGGTAAATTCGCTTTCGATTTTGCTAAAAAAAATAATAGAAAATTAGTTACCGCTATTCATAAAGCTAATATTATGAAATTAGGTGATGGTTTATTCAGACAAACTATTAAAGATATTGCTCAAGATTACAATGGTATTGAAGTCAATGATTTAATTGTTGATAACGCTTCTATGCAAGCTGTTGCTAAACCTCAACAATTCGATGTCTTAGTTACTCCTAATTTATATGGTTCTATCTTATCTAACATTGGTGCTGCTTTAATTGGTGGTCCAGGTTTAGTTCCAGGTGCTAACTTTGGTAGAGAATACGCTGTTTTCGAGCCAGGTTGTAGACATGTTGGTTTAGATATTAAAGGTCAAAACTCTGCTAACCCAACTGCTATGATCTTATCTGCTTCTATGATGTTAAGACATTTAGGTTTAAATCAACACGCTGATAACATCTCTAAAGCCACTTATGATGTTATTGCTGAAGGTAAATCTACTACTAAAGATATTGGTGGTAATGCTACTACTACTGAATTCACTGATGCTATCTTAGCTAAATTAAATTAGATTAATTTAGTTTAGTTTATTTTATTTATTAATTCCTTCGTACATTAAAAAAAGCATCCCTCCCAAGTAGATATATATGTTTGTATATATATTCAATCAATATAAACTTTAATAACCCTTTTTGACTCACAGTATATTGATACTCTTTTTAAGTGATCTTATATTAGCCAAAATATCCACACGTCGACACATGTCGACAATCCTACACACTATAGCATAAATCTAATAAAATTCCCTCTGCGGTCAATACTCCCACTGACCCAACCCCATGTATTAAACCTACGATCTTTTCCTTTATTGAAATCAGCGCCGTGGCGCAGTGGAAGCGCGCAGGGCTCATAACCCTGATGTCCCAGGATCGAAACCTGGCGGCGCTAGTTGATTTTTTTTCAAGTTTCCTAATTATGCCGTGTTAATTGTCGAAGTATTTTTTTGGGTTTAGGTTTCTTTTTATTTCTTGCATCCACGTTTAGTGCCAAAAAGTTGCATTTTTCTGTTACAATTTTTTTTTGCTTTATTTTTTTTCCTCTTTGAATTTTGAAAAAGATTTCTGATTTTACAATATAAGTGGAATTGTTCAAGATCTTTATTCAACTACAAAGGCTTAGTTTTGACACATTCTCATCGCGGATAATTTGGACCGTTCATATACTATAACTTGCGAATATGGCTATTCAGAAGAAAATTGACTTGAATGCACCTATTCAAGGAACTGAAGAATCTTCATTAGAATTTAGCCCATTAACACCAGAATTAAGTGAAGCTTCATTAATTTTACATGGTGATTATTATAGACAAATTCAAAGTAAATTCACCCAATCAATTTATAAAAATAAGATAACTATTAGTAGTATTATCCTTCTTTTAAGTTATTTTATTTATTATATATGTTCAGATTATATTGCAGATTGTGAAAATATTCAAGATTTCATTATTCTTTTTTATGAATCTTCAGGTTTAAAAGTTCAATTATTGATGGCTTTCCCAGCTTTAGCTGGTATCTTAAGTTTTATTGGGTTATCATCATTTTTCATTTCTGATGAATTTAAAATAATTTCTGATAAATTAATTGATTTAAATTATATGGAAGAAATTTTTGGTTTCAATTTATTTAAATATTCTAAATTAGAATCTGATGATACTAATCCAAAAAATAAAGCTTTATTAAAAAATGGTTTGAATACTAATGTTATTTTATATAGAAAAGAACCAATTGCAGTTGTAACATTAAAACCTTTATTAAATAAATCTAATGATTCTCAATTAATTATTAGAATTACTGGTTTAAATGTTAGAAAGTCTTTTACAAAATTACAATTTGAACAACTTTTACTTCAATGGACAATTAAAAGAAGTAAAGAAATTTATAAAGATTTAAAACATAAAGGTAAAATTACTTTATTGATTGATAATTATTCTTTTGATAATAATTTAAGAGATATTTTATTAAAAAATTCATTTAATAAAGTTAGTTCTTCATTAAATTTTAATCCTATTAATCAAAATACTAGTATTTTAAATCATGCATTTAATAAAATTTTTAATTTAACTAGAGATACTTATGGTGTTCATATAGAAACTAAAAAATAGTTTAAATATTATTAATTAATCCAATCCAATTTAATCTAATAGACCAGTTGTTTTGGATCTTTTTTGTCTTCTAACTCTAATTAAAATAAAAATAACCCAAATTGTAATTAATACTAATGATAAATAAAATAAATATTTTAAAATCGTTAAAATTGAATTAAAAAATCTTTTAAAAATATTAGAATCTGCATCACCATAATTTTCTAAATTATAACGTCTTTGTTTTTCTTTGATTTTTTTTTCAGCTCTTTGTAATCTTTTAATTGATTTTCTAGTTTTTTTACTTGTTTTCTTTGATCTTTGATTTTCAGTTGATTTAAGAAGTTCTTCATCTGTAATGATTTCATTACCATCTTGTTGTTGCATTAAAGTTTCTAATTCATCAATACTTTCAATAAATGTTCCATCTGGTTTATATAAAGCATAAACTTTATTTTCAATAACATCAACTGCTTCAGATAAATCACCAGTTTCTGCAGTTAAACCTAAATGTTTAATTATTGGTAATTTAACATTATTTAAAGTTACACAATTGGTCCATTTTTCATGTTCATTATTAAAATTAAAATCTAATGAAAAATACCCATCTTTAATATAAACAATTCTTGCTTTAGTAACTCCATTTGAAGGATTTAATACTTGATTAGCAGTACAACCAGCCAATCTTGTTTCAAATCCATCACTTTTTTTATTATATTTTGTATAGCCATCTCCCAACATTAAATTTACATAAGGAAAATGACCTCTTTTACCATTTTTATAAGTATCAATCATAATACCTAAACCATTAAAATTATTAGTAGCACCAAAAACATCACCAATATCGGATTTTTTATCTAAAAACCAAATAGCGAACCCATCACCAACTAAATTACTTTTACTATGAATATGAAAAGTCAATTCCATTTCAAAAGAATCTGCTTGCATTGATTTTTTTGAAAACATATTACCAACTTGATGCTGATTATCAGATGTCAATCTAATATAATCATTGTTTTTAACTAATGCATTACCTCTTACATCCCAATTTTTAACTTTTAAAGAATTATTCTCTAAATATGGAGTTGTAAGACCCTGTTGAGTTAACTCCACTTTCCTAAGTTTTACAATGCTTTGATCTTTATTTTGTAATAAAGAATTGATTTCTTCCGGGGTAAATTCATCATTACCTTTAAAGACTTGATAAAGTCCAATAAAGAAGAATATTCCTACCAAAATATAAACAATTGGTTTCCTACCTGAAAGATCCATCATTTTTGGTTAGTTAAGAAGTTGAAGACGTGTGCGAAATTTACCAAAATGTATTTATTTGTGCTACTGATGATCGAGATCTATGTACAAGTATTTTTTTTTGGAACAATAGAGCGCGGATTCCAGTATAAGAGCATGCTCTACCTCCATGTTTAAATCCGTTCAATATATTTGTTTTTGAATAAAAGTGGGTTAATTCGTCACACTGAGGGGGAGAGAAATGTAATTATGTTCTGCTTTTTTGGCATAGGAAGTTATTATGTTCATCATTATGGCGTTTCTTACTTTCCAAATACAACTGTTCTTATAGCAGTGAATAAAGTTTCTTTCTTTTCGCCTTTTAATTCGTCAAGTATTCTATCATAATAATTAGGATTTCCCTTAGGTCTTAATAATTTATCATCTAATTTATAGTAGTTCTTGTACTTGTCATTAACTAAATCTCTGAGAGATGCGTATTGTAACTTTAAATCTTTTTCAGAAACATTTTCCATTTCTTTTGAGGAGAATCTTGCTATTTGAACATCTTTAAATGATGTATAATGATTAAGTCTTTCCTTAGGTAAGGTTTTCAACAACGCTAATATCTTATCTTTTATCTCTGCTTTACTCATAGCGATATTAAGTAAGGGAAAAAATTTTTCAAAAACTTTATCGCGAACTTTTAATCTGGCTCTCAAGTACTATATAAACAACTAAGTAATGGTTACACCAAGAGTTATTTTTGTGCGTCATGGCCAAACTGAATGGTCTAAATCTGGTCAATATACTTCTATCACTGATTTGGAATTAACTCCAACAGGTGTTACACAAATGGAAACTACTGGTAAACACTTAATCGGAGAATCTTCTTCGCAATTGATTGATCCAAACCATTTGAAATTTATTTATACTTCTCCAAGAACAAGAGCTAAACAAACGGTTGATCTTTTATTGAAAAATGTTGATGATCAAGTCAAGTCCAATATCCCAATCATAGAAGAAAACGATCTTAGAGAATGGGAATATGGTGATTATGAAGGTTTATTAACTGCACAAATTATTGCTTCAAGAGAATCTAGAGGTCTTGGTGACGATTGGAATATTTGGAGAGATGGTTGTGAAAATGGTGAAATTAATGATCAAGTTAAAGATAGATTAGATAAAGTAATTGCTGAAATTAGAGTTAAACATAAAGCTGCTTTAGATAAAAACGAACCTTGTGATATTATTGTTGTAGGTCATGGACATATTTTAAGATGTTTTGCAGCTAGATGGGTTGGTAAAGAAATTAATGTTAACCCACAATTCATTTTGGATGCTGGTGGAGTTGGTGTCTTAAGTTACCAACACCATAATATTAATGAACCTGCTCTAGTTTTAGCTGGTGCTTTTAGTGTTCCAGTAGATGAAGCTTGATAGAGTTTAATAGATTTATATATATTGATAGACAATCATTCATTTAAAAAAAAAAAAAAAAATTAAAATTAAAATAAAGGGACTATTGAATATGGTTAAAAAAATACGATTGTATCATAAATTGACATTTCTATTAAGATTTAAGAAAAAAACACAAACTTTGGGCAGTGAGTCTATTCTTTTGAGCAATCTCTTCCGAAAAGAGAGACTTTGACCCAATCTAAACAAACCAAGACTTGGTTTCTAACTGAAAGACACATATAAATATAAGCTGATCTCCAGAATAAGAAAGTTAAAGTACCCCCAGTGGTGACATTAGACCAATCACCCCAAACTAAATCAGCAACAGCTCTTTCTGAACCGATATAAGCTAATGAACCTTGATGATTATATTTAAAGATTGGTAATTTATCTTGTAAGGTAGTTAATTTTTTGTTTAATCTTTCAGTATTAGTATCTTTAGTTGGATTAGCTAATTGATATTTGATTGATTCAACTTCTTGTAATTTACTAAAATGTTTACCTAAAAAGATACCTTCTTGGAATGCAACTTGAGCAGTTGGGGCAAATTTAGTAAAAGTACAATCACCTAAAGCAAAAATATTAGAAGTACCATCAACTAATAATCTTTCATCAACTAATAACCCACGTCTAGCATTTTTTTGTTCTTCAATTTTAGATGTTAAGTTACGAATGATTGGTCTTGGTGCATTACCAGTAGCCCAGATTAACATACCATAAGGAATTTCAATAATTTCAGTAGAACCATCTTTTGGAGATTTAACTTGAGCTATAACTTGTTTATCATTAACTTGTTTAACCATAGTATTAGTTTTTAAATCAATATTGGTAGCTTGGAAAACTTCTTTGGTATAATCAACTAATTTCTTATTAAACATATTTAAAACATTTGGTAAAGCTTCAACTAATGTAACTTTTAATTCACTAGCAACTTCAGGCATCCATTTTTTCAAATCTTGATCAATATAATCTTGTAATTCACCAGCAACTTCAACACCAGTTGGACCACCACCACAAACAACAATTGATAATAATCTCTTTCTTTCAGCATCATCTTTTGGTAAGATATTAGCAGCTTCAATAACATCCATTAAATTTTTTCTTATTTGCATAGAATCACTAACTTCTTTTAAGAAAGTAGAATGTTCAGCAACACCAGGAATACCAAAAGTTGAAGGTTGAGCACCAACACCAACGACTAAATAATCATAATTTAATGAAGTGGTAATTTCTTCAACTCCAACTAAAGTTGATTTAGATGAAGAAGTATCCTTACCAGAATGACCAGATTGAACAGTGGTAGATTGTTTAATAGTAACTTTATTATTAATTGGATCAATATCAGTTGCTTCAGCTTCTAAATAAATAACTTCACCTGGACATCTTCTTGTAACAGTTCTAACAGGTTCAATGATAGATCTTAATTCAATAGTACCAGTTGGACAAGATGGTAATAAAGGAGTGAAAAGAAAGTAATTTCTTGGTGACACAATAACAACATTATACAAAGTAGTATCTAAATTCTTTAATAAAGAAATAGAACCCCAACCAGATCCTAAAATAACTAAAGTTTTCTTTTTTTGACCATCTTCAAAAACTGGAACTTGTTTAGCTTGATTAGCTGGTTCACCTTCTTTATAGATTTTATAACCAACAAAACCTACTGATGATAAAATTGATAATAATGCAACCCTTTTAGTATTTTTCCAAATAGTTGAAGCTTTACTTGGTTTATTAGGAATGCTCGAATTAAATCTTAATCCATTAACGAATGAAGTACGAGAATTTATTGGTAACTTTCTAGTTACCAAATTGATTGATCTAAACATATTAAAGATGCTGAAGAAACAATATAATCTAAGGAACTAGAGATAGAATACTAAGGAGATATATTTCCCTTTAAGTCGCAGAGATTGTGAAAATTTATCAATGGACGATGGCCTCCCGCAAAACTACTCCGAAAATTTTTGCCGGTGATACCTATAAAAGATAAGGACGAAAGGATGAGGTATTAAAAAAAAGTTATTTATATAATCGGTTATCTTAAAAAAAATTCAAATCTCTTAAATAAGATTTTTGTATATTATGCATATTTAATAATTGTAATAATAAAGATTCAATATAGTAACAATCCAGTGCATATATTTTAGAATCCTCATGAAAATTTGGTCCTCCAATTATAATTCGAGATATTGCATATCCAAGTGCGGTCTTGTAATATGGAGTTAATTGATCGTACCCGGAACTACCCTAAATTTTCTATAAAAAATTGTGGTATTTTTTTTATTGCTATCGACTTTAATATTGAATTGGGTAATTACAGAAAAATTTAATTAGGGTTCGCTTGTCGGTCTTAAACTTTAATGACGTCTATATAAACCCCGTCACTCTTTCCTCTTCCCACCTATTTAATTTCTCCTTTCTTAAATGATAAGTTTTCCTTGATTCTTTAAACTTCTTTATAACAGTATTAAAATCTTCATTTTGATCTATCTCTATTGGTTTTTCAATTTTTTTACTATATTTTTGTTTCAAGAAAGTGCTATTAAAATTTGATGATAATAATTTATACTGAATTATTTCATTATTAACAAATTTACCATAAACGTCATTAATTTGTTGCGTTAAATCATCGATTTCTTCACTGATTTTATTATAATCTTTGAATATTTCTATTAAATCTTTTGTTTTACTTATATTCTTATCAATTTGTTCAGCTATACTTTTAAATTGAAACCTAAATTCATCGTGTGATTTAATATACCCTGAAAGTTCTTGAGCTTGAATCAACTGTTGTACGATATTTTTAGGTAAAACTTGGAATTCTTCCGTACGAATATTAACACTCGTTAAGGGCTTAAACATTCCTAGTTATAAAATTCAAATTGAATTTACTCCTTATATCTACAACTATTAATAGAAATCAATTGCGATTGTTCGACTGCAGTCGCATTTTTTTTTTAGATAAACTTTGCATACTATCTTTAGATAACAGAAATTTTCAAATTAAAGAAGTTTTAATAAAAGAAATTTAGAGAGCAAATAAGAAGTAAAATTTAAAATTTTAAAACTTACGTTAATACTTTAATTATAGTTAACTACAATCAAAGTAAATTCTCTTATTGTCAATCTACTTATGTCTATTTAATATACATATCATAAAAGTCATTATTTGCTAGCAGGTGAAGCCACTTTCATTCTTGTTTGAGGATTAATAATCTCAATAGGTTTTTTCATTCTTGGAGTACTGACTCTTGGTGATTGAGCTTGACTTGGAGAATGTTGTTGAACATCATTTGGTGAAAAAACACTAGCAGTGTATGGATTAAATTTCTTTGTAGTCTCTGGAATTTCAGGACAAAACTCTAAATCATCTTCAATATCAAATGATTTAGATAAGTAATATCTTAACCTTGGAGTGTGAAATGAGTATGATGACATCGATGACATTGATGTATCACTACTCACTGATGACCCTAAACTCTCATAATTATTTAAAGGACTTGTATTTTGGGGGTTATTTAATCCGTTCATAACCCCATTAGAAATCGGTGGGGAATATTGCTGATAGTTATAAATATACTGATTCGACATATCTTTCCATTTATCAATGTAAATATTGTTTACTTGAGTTTTGTTTGAATGATTATTAGGAAATTGATTATCCCTGAGAAAAGGTGATCATGTGGTGTCTGGAGGCGCGCGAAAAAAAGAAAGTATAGGAGGCTGGCCACACTTTTGATTGTTTTTACTGAGCAATAAAACAGCTCATTTAGTGACAATATTATTTTATTAACCTTCTTTCTGACTCAAATCGTTCAAATTTCATATTCTTATATTAATCAGGTATCATTTAAGGCAAAAAAGTTCTCCTCAACTCACCTGTTTGCGACATATTCCTCATATTCCTTTTCCCTTTCAGAAATCTCCGATGTAGTGTAACGGCTAGCACGGTTGTCTTTCACACAGCAAACCCGGGTTCGACTCCCGGCATCGGAATTCTTTTTTGCCTAAATTAAATATTCAATTATCTATTGTAAAAGCCCAATTAGGTAATTTTTTTTGAATTTTGCAACCTTGACTCTCCTGTGGTCTATTTTTTTTTTCATTACTATTATGTCATTCAGTTCCATACAAAATATTCCAGTGGAATTCAAAGTCCCTTTGGCAAAGGCTTCTTCCAATTATAAACTCATTAGACTTCCTAATGGTCTCATAAGCTTGATCGTATCAGATCCCAATGATACTGTTACTGCGATATCATTATCTATTAATACAGGATCAAATAATGACCCTGAAAATATTCCTGGTTTGGCTCATTTGCTAGAGCATATGATATTCGTACATAGTAAGAAGTTCCCTACTCCTTATCATATTGTTGACAGTATCTATTTGGCAAACGGAAGTACCAATGCATCTACCACTTTTGATCAGACTAATTTCCATTTACAAGTTCCGATTTCTTCAAAACTCATGAAAGATATAAATCCAAGAATCAAATCTCACTTACCTATTCTAGATTATCTCGTCCAAGGCTTTTCAAATTTCTTTAAATGCCCACTCTTTGATCAACAGTTCATAAAACATGAAATTTTTGAAGTGAACGAGGAGCATAATTCCAATTTGAACAATTTAGATAAATTATTTTATTTTGGTACAAAATTATTAGCAAAAGGAAAATTCAATAGATTTGGGACTGGTAATTCTGAAACTTTGCCAATAAAATCTAAAAAATGTTTGAATTCCTATGCTGAAAGTTACTATAATTCATTGAGAATGGGTTTAGTAATCAAAGGACCTCAATCACTAAATAATTTACAGAAGTTAGTGGTTGCTAATTTTTCAGACATTAATCAAACAAAATCTCTCAAAAGCGTTTGTGAAAATTGTTTTCCTTTACAAAATAGGGGAAAGTTTTTATTCATTAGAAGTAATTTAGGGAAAAAGTTAAGAATAGTAGTTCCATTGTATAATATTGATGAGGATCTTATTATGATCTGTAGAATTTGGATAGAATTGTTGGGTAATGAATGCCGTGGATCGCTTTGTGATTATCTTATCAATAATAAGAATTTTTGCTTCAATATAAGCGTTTTCGATCAAAGAATTGATGCCGATAACTACTTATTCATCTTTGAAGCAGAATTAACTAAAGATGGATACACAAATATAAAAGAAATAATAAGTTCGTTAATTGCTTATTTTCAGTTAATAATCAAAAGCGATCAAAAAATAATCAAAAGATATATAGAAGAATTTATCAAGCTGACAAGAATAAATTTATTGCTAAACGATAATTCAATAGATGCTTTGAGCGAAGTAATCAATTTAAGTGAAACGTTACTCCTGCTGTTATTAGATTATGAGAATATTCTTTTAGGTTATAATCCTTGGACTTTGCTGGAAATAAATGAAAGCAAGGTTCAACTTTTCAAGAAATTTACAAAAAAGTGGTTAAATTTAGATAGTATGAATGTCATAGTAATTGGAGACAATTTTAATCATCTGGAACTAGTATTGAATGATATAGGTTTCTCCTTTAGTGAAACTTATAAATTTTACTTTAAAGAATTGATACTTGATAAGTTGTGTATTTATGATGAAGCTATCACCAAAAATAGAAATATCAGTATTCCGGCGAATAACTGGTTATTGGATACTGTCACAGATGATATGATCAATGAATTACAGGATTACTCTTTCCTTAACCCTCTTAAATTTAATGTGAAAATTAGATCTGACGGGTATCCATTATTGTATCATTATGATGAAAATCATGAGATGTGGTATAAGAATGATAGATTTTCCAAACAGATATTTGTTAGTTTCCAATACAAACTAAATGTTAAAATGGACCCCATAATATATATTGCAATTGATTTGATTTGTGAAATGTTGGGAAACACGCTTAGATTAGATATGTACCAATTAGAGTCCTTGGGTGTTTCTTGGTCAATTTTCCCCAGTATCAATAGCACTTCCTCGATTACTTTTAATATAAATGGTAATAACTTCCAGTTTGTTGAAATTTGTAAGAATTTTATCAACATGTTAAAGAGAGAATTTACAAACTTTGCAAAAACTCCATATAACACTTTTATGAAATCAAGGGTAAAAATAAGAAAAAATTACGAAAAATTATTGCTGATGAATTCTCTCAGTCAGTCGATGGCAGCTATACAGGGATTGTTGGAGGAAGACTGCTTTACATTGATCCAAAGATTAGAGGCTTTGGAAACAATAAATTTCGAAGATGTAGCGCATTTGGCTGCAAAATTTCTCCTGGTCGACTACACGACAATTTTGGTTAATGGAGATCTAGAAGATGAAAATTTGACAAAAATATCTGACAAGATTCGTCATAATAGATCTTATTTATACAAGAATAGATATCAAGAGCTGGAGCCTACCACCTATCAAATACCAAAGGGAAATTTTATATATAAATATAGCACCATGAAACCTGAGAATAGTTGTTTTTACTATATAGACTTGGGACAAAGAAACGATGCATATATTAGAACCATTTCCAAATTAATCAACTATACAATTTCAATGAATATTTCAGAATTGAGAGTGAACAGAAAGTTGGGTTACAATATCACCAATGGAATGATAGCTCTACGCCAATCTATTGGAGTATATATTTTCGTTCTGAGTAATGAATTTTGTTTTGAATTCTTAAGAGACAATATCGAAGATTTTCTTTATGGTATAATCAGCAAATTAGATTCAATGCTGGACTTCGAATACTTTGAAAGCATTATTAAAAAATGTTTGGAGCTGGAAGAAGAGAACTCAACTAATGCTGTTTATGACATTTTACCTTTCAAATCGAGTACCAATTTTTCGAATATAAGCAATAAGTTTTATATACATAAAAATCACTGGGAGAAAATCATAAGTAAATCATTTAGGTTTAGAGGAAATAAAGGACAAGAAGAGTTTGATGAAAGTTTGTTGGGAAGAATAACACGCATGGAATACCTTAGCTTTTTAATATCTAAAATATCACCTTTAAGTAGTACAAGGTCGGTTTTATTAATTACAGATAGAATCAATCTGAATATATCAACAGTATCCAATACTTTATATCTCCACGATATAATCATACCGGAATCATATATTGCTGAGCTAGTCCAATGCTATGAAGGTGACATCAAATGTATTCTTAAGGAAGTAGAAAACAACAAAATTTTCAAAAAATTCAAGCAAAAGTCAAAATTAATCACAAATAAAGGACAGAAAGAGATAATAACAAATATAAAAGAGTTCCATAAAAAATGTTTTAAAATTCAAGTAAGGCTATAATTATAGTATTCATTATTTATTAATTACATAAATTAAGGATTGAACTATTTATTTAATTGTTTGTTAAACTAAACAGTTTCTGATTTAATATTTTCATTTCTATTAAGAGAAAGTTTTGGTTTAGAAAATAAGTCATTCTTGAAAAAACCAGATAAACTTTGTTCTTTTTCGACTTTTTCGATATTTTCAATGGATTGTTCTCTACCTAACTCATTATCTCTTAAGAAAAAGGTACATGCAATCATAGGAACACACAAACATAATGCTGCTAAGATTAAAATGAATTGAAGTTCCCTGTAAGCTTGAGCAAGAGCTTCTCTTTCAGGTGTTTCCCAAGTATAAGTTTCAATGAATAAGTAAGGATCACCATAAGCAGCAGTAGCTAATTCGACACTTTGCATATGTTTTAAAATATAAGCATATAATTTTTGAGTCCAAACAGCACCAGAAACAGCATTACCAACAGCACTACCAACTCTATATGTGGTATAGGCTAAAGATGTAACAACAGCCATATGTTCATGATTAGTACAAGCTTGTAAAGAAACAGTGACTGGATAAGTAAAGAAACAAGTACCAAGACCCATTAAACATAAACCACCAATGATACCGGCATGAGCATCAAGACCTGATCTGTAATGTAACAAGATTCCTAAAGCAACCATCCATATAGAGGTTCCAAGAATAATGAAACCTTTCAAACGTCTGAAGTAAACAATTAATAAACCAAAGAAAAAAGCAGCAACGACACTTACAAATGAACTCAAAGAAGAAATTCTAGTTGCTGATTTATCAGATTCATTAACAGCGATTCTCAAAACGGCATACATGTAGGAAGCTTCAATACCTGAAATCAAATTGACAGAAAATGAAATATATAACCCACTCCAGATACCTCTATCTTTCAATAAATGAATAGGGGCAATAGCGTTTTTAGTTTTTGATTCCCAAATTATAAAAACAATGAAAAGAAGACCACCAATAATAATTGGGGCAATGATAGAAGCATCTTGCCATTTACTTTCAACACCACCAGCTAAAGTTAAAGGAGCCAAAAAGCAACCTAAAGCAACAGAAATTAAAATGGTACCAATAATATCTAAAGTCCAGAATAAATGTATCAAAAATTTCCATAAACCTAATTCTTGGAATTTAGTTTGTCTTTGTTTGAAATGAGCCCATTCTTCGGTTTTACCAGCTTTCCACCTCATATGTAACATACAAAGTAAGATAGGAATACAAGATAATGGGAAAATGAAAGCCCACATACCGATACCCCAAGACCAATTGGAACCAACTGCATTTTTAACATCACCAGAAATCCAAGTATTTATAATAAATGGGAAACTTGGAACAAAAGAGTAATATAATCTCCATCTTAAAGATGAAAAATCTGATAAAATAAGTAACAAGACCAAGAGAACACCAGAATAACCGATTTGATAGAAAACAGCACCTGCAGCATATCTTTGAACATCATAAGCTTGAGATTCAATAATTGTACCAACAACGTACAAAACAACTGAGAATATAAAAATTTGCAATCTACCGAAAACATCAGATAATCTTGCATAAATTGGTTGACAAGCAGCACCTGCAATACCAGTAATAACACCAACAGTAGTTAATAAGGAATGAGATTGGTAAGAAGCAGTTGCAAACCCATTGAAAATATATCTAACTTGAGAATCTAAACCATATGCATAACCACAAACGAAAGCACTAAGTAATAAGATTAATTTATGATACCAAGTATCCCATTGCTTAGCTAATATTTCAGCCTTTAATACACCAATTGATTTTTCTTGAAAAATAGAAGAATCGTCATCTGAAAAACTTTTAGAATCTATGTTTGGATGCAGAGGATTAGTTCCTTTAGAATCTGCAGAATTCCTTTTAGCAGACATTTTAATTTTTATTATTGTTTTATAATATTATTGTTTTATAAAAAAAAAAAATTAAAATATTAGGGAGAAGAGCTCAGCTTTTATAGAGAAATTTTATCAAACTCATCTGATTGTTAATTTCTGAATGAGGAAGAAAATACGGCAAATTTTGGTTTTTGCAAGTCGTAATTGGTTGAGTTTTAGGAACAATTAAAAAAAAGAAATAAGGCGTGGAAAAGAAGGACCTACGAAAAACTGGCAGTGCATTGAATGTGTCAACTTAAACCCTAGAAGTATGCAATTTTTTAAAACATACTCTTAACAAATGACCGTATTTCTATCTCTAAAGTATCGAAATAGAATCACATTATCATTTCCATCTTTCAACCTTTTGAAATTTATAATTAACAAAATGATCCCAAAAGATAATATAATTATGTTTTAACTTCCCAATTAAGGTTTCAAGTCGAATTACAAAAAGAAATTTTTTATCAGATTAATATTTAGTGTGGCTATCAAAAACCAAAAAAAAAATTTTAAACTAATAAAAAAGGAAATAAGAACACGATGTAATGAAATTTATTAATTGCAATTACTTTACAATGTATGATCTGTCCAATATATATCACTTAAGCTTCATTGTATCTATAATCATTGGTAAAATTGATTCGCTTATGTTTCTTGATGCCTATTCTCTTTTCTCTTCGCTTAAATAATTTTAATTTCTTTTTTCTTGAACATTTTCTCTTTATTTTTCAAGAATTTTAGTGCTTCCGCTGATGCTTAGGTAAATTCGTAAGGCATTGTTAAAAAAGTTTAGGTAACGTGAGCTTTGAGTGATGCATGGTATGTGCATGATGATGTATGTGTAATTTGTTCTTTTTTTCGCCTGAAAGAGAATTATTCCAACGCTCTTTTCAGTTTTCAATTATGACTAATCATTCTACTTTCTTCATTTACTTAATAAATAGCTTATGCTGCAGTATGCAATTAGTTCTTTTTGTTTGATCCACTTTTTCCTCAAATCATCGCATGGACCGTCACTTGCAAATAATACCTTCATTTTTCCAGATTTGTCAAAACTCTTGCTCCCTGGTCTTTGCAATCTTATTCTCTGTCTTGTTGAGGTATCTATTAACAACATACTATAAATGGCCGTATCTCTATTGATAGTTTCATTTAAAACAACTAAAAAAATATTTTATTTTAAGTTGATTCACATCATAAATTTCACAACTTGTGATAATTATGCGGTACCCGGAAAAAAACAATAATAACTAACCCAAAAAAATCTTAAAAATCTTGAAAAAAACTTTAAAGTTGTAAGTAAAACTAAAGGATTAGATTGAACCATCAATATTTGCAAAACAACTTCTCTGAAAAGAATTAGTAGGGTTTACTCATAATTGCACACTTCGCGGGGCTAGCAACAGGAAAGCAGACAAGCTCAATCAACTACTAGAAACTAGGAGCAATTTTTACCATTAAAATACTATGTGCTAAGTATTAGAGATGGGTATATTCGGAAACCTCTTACAAAAACTGCATTCCTTCATATCTTTATTTTAGCTCACTCTATGACCAAAAGACCATTAGACTCCCCTGACCCTCGATGCGGTCCAAATAACAAAGACAACTCAGTTTCGTGGATATTCCTCAACACTATCATCAGAATGACTTGTATAGTACTTAAAATTTATGGCAACTCTGCCACATTCGAAGTGAACATGTGGCTGCAAAAAAAGTAGTCTCAATATCAGACCGCGGCCAATCTGATTAATGGGGTATTGTCCTTAACACCAGTAGATTTAATATCCTTTGGGCACTAATGATAGCTCAGATCTTTTTAAATCATTCAATTTTGATTACTTGAGAAATAGCTGCATTCAAAGGCTAAGAAGACAGAATTTGGTATTAGTTTGGCAGCCGTTGGCCAGAGATAAGTATAAATATAAGCATTAAAAATAAACTAACTACTACACACCCATCCACGTCATCATCTCCTCGTCAACTTCTCCACAGAACCCCTCTTCCATCCACAGCATCATCACCACTTCATCACCACAACATCCCCGACATCGACTACAACTATAAACAAAAACAAAAACAAAAACAACTATATACAAAACAATCTACTATATACTACCAAAGTTAGATTCATAGAACTTTACTATGTTAGGCACTCCTTTAGGAGCTTCGAGGGTTCTTTTAGTAGTATCTTTATGAACCTCACGAACTCCATTAGCTACTGTATCATCTGATTGATTAGACGTTTCCTTCATGATTGCAGACTCTGAGTCAAACACACTCGTTACTGGCGTTGGTACTAGACTATAGAAGGTTTCTGACCAGATTTTGTGATCAGCAAAATCTGAATCGGACATAAAATAATCCGACGTTGGTAATGTTGGCTTAACTTGGGAAGGAGAAGCAACAGGGCTAGGTACCTTAGTCCTTATTACTTCTTCTACTGGTCGAGGTCTTGGGCCCATTCTTTCAGACCTCGCCAACTCCAAATCAAGCCTAATTCCATTACCATCATCAATAAACCATCTAGGATCTATGTATCCATAACCATAAGCAGGTGTGTAGACCTCATGATCATAATCACGAAGGTTAATGTCTTCATAAAATTTTGGTTTTCTAAATATCCATCTGATTTCATCTGCGATATCTTCAAGTACATCAATTAATGATTCCTTAATACGAATCATTTTCCACTTCTTAGTTAGAAGCTTATACCGAAGCTCCTTCGTCAACCTTTCACAAGGTGGAGCAACATCGCACTTTATAAAAAGACGGATAATATCCAACCAATCATCAACAGTTCTCTTAGCGTCATTTAAATAATACTTTGAATGAAATCTCCAAAGCAGGGCTTTGAATTTGACCCTAAATGCTATCTTCGATACATTCAAACGGAGTGTCCTAACAATCGGATCAACCAATTTCATGGGGAGGCTTTTAACACAAGGATTTAAATGAAATCTTTTTTGAAATTTGGGTTTGTGTTTAGCCTTTAACTTTGTGTACAATGTCATGTACAAAGTTGATCCTCTATTTTCTAACTTTGGTTTTTTTGAGTGGCATATATGAGTATGCCACCCCTTCGGCTTTTTGAATTTTGGCCAGCTGGCCATATCTGGATCTAAGAGCCAAATCTTATTAATAATGTTTATTCTTGACCAGATAGTTTCTCTTGGGAATAGATCTGAATCGTCCCGTTCTTCTAATCTCCATGGAATTTCTAATGGAGATGAAGATTTTAAAGCTAATTGAGCTTTAAAAATTTTTAAATTTGCAGCCATTGGGATCAATGGTCTTTTTACTTTCATTGGGACTTCTAAATCCCTTGAGTTGTCTGCAGCATGAGTGACTTCTAAATCATTTGTGTTTGCAACTTCTGGGACTTCTAAATCCTTTGAGTTGTCTGCAGTATGAGTGACTTCTAAATCAATTGAGTTTGCAACCTCTGGGACTTCTAAATCCCTTGGTCTGTTCCAGAACCCTTTTGATAAATGATTCTTCAATGATGCCTTCTTATTGTGAAAGAAACCTCTGATCCTTTTTGTGGATTTATGTTCCTTACCATCTTTTAATGTTGAACATCTTTTCCAGAACTTGGTTCTGGTAGATTTAGTGGTCTCTTGGGCATCATTGCATTTTCTTTCTTGCTCTTCAAGATAATCGTCATACTCTTCAATTGGAATTAACTTGATATTCCAAAAAGCGTAAGTTGTAATGTTATCACTATTGAAATCCTTATTTTTTAAGAAGGATGAATCAACAATAGTAACTGGGTATACCTGTTTGGTAATAATTTGTTTGTATTTGGACAAATCTGTCATTTGTTCGGCGTAACTCATGATAAAAATTTTCTAATAATAAATTATTGTAAGTAGAAAAAGATAATTTGTTACAAAGTTGAGCAGCCAAATAAATAGATTACAAACGCAAGATGGGCGCGGGCTACCAACCACTCGATCTGCGGGCCTCTTTGGGAATTTTGCAACCATTTTAGGAAATTATAACGACTGGATCGATTAAGTGTATGTTTTTAGAGTTTTAGATTTTGCAAAAAATTGCAATTAAGACTTACTAATGTAACTTTGAGTTTTGCGGATGATAACAATTGAAGGATTGTTTTGTGGATATTAAAGCACGTACTGACATAAAGGTAACAAGATGAGTCTAATGACGAAACACGAAGAAGCAATTTCTCTCTTTGAACCTGGATAATCATGAAATGTTTTGAATCGAATATCCCGTAAATCAATGGAAGTATCTGAGGTAGTACTAGGACACAATTAATTAATTCCTAGAATACTTATATTGTCCTATGTAGAAGATTTAAATGATATTTCTTGGGTACAGATATTACAGATTTCTAATGGGGTAGAGATTCTGTTATTTAGAGCTTTTTTTATTGTCTATATTTGACTTTATATGCAAGCATAATCAGAGTATCTGTTATGAGAAATATTAGAAACTTACTATTTATATAATTGATTATGTGCACTACACAAAAATATTTGGTTATATTCGAATCCCGCACCGGCTTTTTTCTTTTTTGCAACTAAACGTTTCAATATTTTTTGCAGTAACACCATTCCATTGAATGATGGTCCAAATTAATGGATTACACTCATTTGTTAAGTCTATCTCCTTAATTTCCCACTTTTTTCCTAATTTCTTTTTGTTCTTACAAATGACCTTGTTCTTTCCTAAATTTAGTTTGGCAGATCAAATTCGTTGATTCTCATTTGGGTATATAATACAAAGCACGCCAAACAAAGACCCACAAAACAAACTTATAGAGATGTGGTGGGTTCCATCGTCGTTACTTCAAGCTGGAGAGGACAGCTCTCCAGGTTCTTCAAATTCTCCAGGTTCTTCAAATGCTTATGTAACAAATCTGGGTTCACTGACTTCACTGACGGCGGGTTCGCTGGGTTCACTGCATTCCGATCGTCCATTAGGTGCAAGCAGCATAACAGTGATTGTTATATTGACAGGAGTAATTGGATTATTTGCTTTGAGTGCTACTATTGCATCTTTAGGTGGGTGCTTAGGATTGGATAAGAGTAAAAAGAGAAAAAATCCAGATGAGGAGTCGGAGGCTAGTGGGGGAGACTGTATGCTATTACAGACTATTCAACCAAACACTCACAATAATATAAATCAAAACGAATCTTTTATACAGAACGTACAGCATTCTGAAAATGCAAACCTGAATGTCTTATTAGGGTCACAAGATTCTACTATAATCTTAGATAGGAGTGCTCCACCCTTTGAGCAAGGTGTTAACTTGGACCAAAATGGAGAAGTTTTACCGCCTCCACCTCCAGCTTATACGCCCAAGCGTCCTAAATATAATATGAGGAAATATTAGGTGCAAATTCGGAACCTCATTGTCGCAAATTTCTTATTACGGTAACATATTAAATTAGTTCATTACTCTTTCTTGTTCTGCTATTAAATAAATAAAAGGCATGATTTCCCCGATTTTTTCTTTATTATTTTTTTTACAACTTAATACTATTATCAATATGTTGGAAGACGATCTCGATATGGTAGAGATTGCCATGTTAAGATCAAGCGTTCATACACCTTATGAGTTAGATAGAATACTTAGAGCAAGAATAGAGAGATTTAGATTGAATAACATCACGGATAGGAACCATCTTTACTGCACTCGTGAACAATATCAACGTCATATAGAAAGAAATTTACAATTAATTGAAAGTAGGAAAAAGTTCAAAAATAGTAAAAATTTTTTTAAAAGGTTTATTAGGAAAGTCATTTACAAAGATTTACCTCTTGATCCTCCTAAATATGATAAGCCTCCAGAGTATGAAGAAGTTGAAATTCCGACTAAAAGATCTTGGAGGAACTATATTAGGGCAGCTTATAGTTAAATAGTTTGAGGTAAACGTTTTCATTTTTTTTTATTACTCTCCCTAAGACCAAGAGACCTAAACGTAACAAAAGTTTCACAAGAAATGAAATGGAACATGTAGAAGAAGTGAAATTTTGTATAACATTATTTGGTAGATTGAATTTTTTCAGCCGTTTTGCATTATCTTAGCCAAAAATTTTATGCAGATCGCGTGAAAAATCATACTACGCCTAATGAACTCACCAGTTACTGTTAGCTTTGAACAACTCGCTCAAGGGATAGATAAAGAGACTTTACACAAAGCTTTTGGTCCGGACTCTCTAGGAATTATAATAATCAAAGACTTGCCAGAGTATTTCCCAGAGTTGAGATTAAAAGTGCTCAAATCCATTTCAGCATTAGCTAACCAAGATGAAGAATCTTTGAAGCAATTAGAAAATGAAGAATCTATGTGGTTAACAGGCTGGAGTTGTGGGAAGGAGAAGTTATCTAGTACGGGGCTACCAGACTATAATAAAGGATCGTACTATATTAACTGTGCATTCCATAAAGAAGATAAATTAGAAGGTCCAACAAACGAGTTATGCCAAAAATTCCCAGATTTCAAGACTTATACAAATCCAAATATATGGCCGAACGAGAAAAAGGAAGGACTTGAAAACTTCAAATCAAACGTAAAACAACTTTGTAATTTAATTATTAATGTTGCTGAAAAAGTAGCTGTCAATTGTGATAATTATATATCGAGCAGTTATGAAGATTATGAACCAAATTATTTGAAAAGAGTAGTTAAGAATTCTACATGTACCAAGGCTAGACTTTTACATTATTTCCCTTCCAAACAAAAAGGAGATGGAAGTAACGATGATTGGTGTGGAGAACATTTAGATCATTCTTGTATTACTGGATTAACATCCGCATTATTTATTGATGAATCAAAAGGCTTAGCTAATGATTTACCTTCAAACCCTGACCCTGAAGCAGGTTTATACATTCGTAATAGACACAATGATATTGTGAAAGTTAATATTCCTTCTGATTGCATTGCTTTCCAAACAGGTTCATGTTTACAAGAAGTATCGAAGAATAATTTTAAAGCAGTTCCTCATTATGTTCAAGGTACTTCATTACCAAATATAGCAAGAAATACTTTGGCCGTTTTCTGTCAGCCAGATTTGGATGAAAAAGTGAACAACGAAGAGAATTTTGCTCAATTTGCAAGTAGAATTTTATCCAACAATCATTAATTTATCAGTTTTTAAGTATTTATATAGGAAAAGATGCGACTAAGCGATGCGATTACAACAATTAAATAATCAATTTATTAAATGAATGGGTTACCTATAATAAACGATTTAAGAAATAATGGCAATCTCAATGGCCGGGTACCGACTGATAATAACGAAGTTATATTGGTATTAAGAAAATTAGGTCAACCAAAGACATATTTTGGAGAAAATAATTATGATAGAAGACAGCGTTTAATAAAGTTCATTTCTGAATCACCCAACACCGATTTTGGAGATAACATAGAGTTGGAAGAGAACGGGGAGCAAGAAGAAGGTGAATACGAATCAGAAGAGTCTGAAAATTCAGACGATGAAGAGTTCTATACGCCTGGAACGCAGGAACTTCTTGAATGTAGGAAAGATCTTTTACAATATTCATTAGGCAAAGCTTATCAAAGAGTAGAACAACAAAAACAAGAGTTTGATATAGATTTTATAAAAGTGTTAAAACATAGACGACACGTCAATGAGAAATTGAAAACAACAGAGCTCTTTGGGACACAACTCATCAATTGTTCAAGACCATTATCTTCAGTTAAATATTCACCCGATAGTTCATTGATTGCATGTGGAGGTTGGGATGGATTTGTTTATATTTTGGATAAAAATCTTAGTAAAATATATCAACAGAAAAACCATGATCAAAAAATAGGTTCATTAGATTGGGATGAACACCTTATAAGTGGAGGTAATGAAGGGAAAATCAGTTTATGGAATGTAGATAAAGAATTAGAGTTAGTAACATCTTTTCAAGCACACGAGTCTCGTATAACTAGCACTGTTTTCCATCCAAATAAAAAGTTATTCGCTTCAACCTCGTTTGATCAAACTTGGAAATTATGGGATATGCATCAAAATGAACTAATACAACAAGAAGGACACTCGAAAGAAGTTTTCACAAGTTCCTTCCACCCAGATGGTGGGATATTGGCCACAGGTGGTCTCGATGCCATTGGGAAGCTTTGGGATCTTCGTAGTGGTAGATTAATCAATAATTTAAAGAGTCATATTCAAGGTATTTATAGTATGGACTGGTCGCCTAATGGATATTATTTAGCAACAGGAAGCGGAGATTGTTCTATTAAAATATGGGATTTAAGGAAGTTAGATAATAGGAATTCTACAAAAGATAAACCAGAGATTTTTTCCATACCTGCTCATAAAAAATTGGTTAGTGATGTGAAATTCTATAAAAATAGTGATATAAGCAGTCAAGGTTTAGTCCAACCTGTAACAGATGAAAACGATAAGAATCCTGAATCACTATCTGCAAATGGATGCTTCCTATTGAGTACCTCTTACGATGGTACAATGAATATCTGGAGCTCCGATAACTGGATCAAATTATCCAGTTTACCACTAAGTGATAAAGGTATGAACTGTGACATTTCCAAGTCAGGTAATGAAATAGTCAGCTGTAATTGGGATAAAAGTGTTAGCTTATGGAATATACCTTAAATAGATCTTTTTGAAAAGAGTGGAAAAACATTTATAGAAGTAGAATAAATACAACTGTGAAAATTCGGACTTATGTTTGAAACTCTGCTCGCGCCGTTCAAATTTGATTAATATAACTATCGACTATAAATGAACTTGTTACGTATATTGGACAGTACACCTGAGCCACCGATCGTTGACTTACACTTGGATCAGTTCAATGATAGTGGAGAGTATAACTTGGCAACGCCAATGTATGAATTTCAAAAAGAACTTACTGATCAAATTGTTTCATTACATTATAGTGATATTTTAAAATATTGTGAAACCAATGATAATACAGAATTAATTGTTAAATCATTGGAAATATGTATAGAGAATTGTATGTTGGTAAGCTCACATCCTTATTTGTTAATCAGTCATTATATGCCAAAAAATTTATTACAAAAAGACATGGCTTTAAAATTGGCCGAAACAAGCGGGAAATTTAATGTTTTGAAAGATTTAGTTGGGGTAGTTTTAAATCAGTGTAATATATTAAAAGAAGAAAAACACCTTGCTGTTATAGTAGATAATACAAATAACAAGATTTTTGATTTGATAGAGTCCCTTTTAATAGGTCATTTGGGGAATACTATCAAAATTAAAAGGTATATTGGTAATTACCTTAGAAGGGATCATAAAAAAAGTGAATTAAATAATTCAAGATTAACAGTTCATTTATTACCTAAAACAGATGATGAAATTAAGGAAAATTTTCAAGAAATAAAATTTGCATCTTTAATTATTTTCGATGGTAAAGTAGATCTTAAAAGTGATTTTATCAATAGAATACGAACACAACATGGTGAAAAAATAAGTATCATTAGATTGATTCCAATGTTAACAATAGAACATACAAGGTTATATTATGAAAATATTAATTCTGAACCAAATTATCTTTATCAATTAATTTCATCTATCGTATGTCTTAGAGATCAAATTGGAATATTACCACCAGATATCTTCCCAATTTATAATCAAGGACTTCACTATTTATCAACATTTTTCTATGAATTATTGAAAAGTAGAACCCCTGGTTCTTTCCCTATTTGGCCATTACCAGAATTACCTTCAATACCAACTTTTACACCTGCTGATGTTGAGAAATCTTTATTAACAGAAGTTCATTTCCACTATACTCCTTATGATGCCGAAAGTAACATTGACGAAGAAAAACCAATTAAAAAAACATATTATGAATTATCTAGATTACAACTGAATTATATTACCAACCCACTCACAAATAGTTTTGATAAATTGATTGGTATATTTAATCATGTTTCTACCAAAATTAATGAAAACCCAAATTACTTGACACATAAATTAATAATGCAAATAAATAATGTCTATTTGAATTATGGAATAGTCAAACAAGAATATGAAGCACATTTAAAGTATAATGAACCAGAAAGACAACAGAAACTTGGAAGAAGAGAGGATGAGCTTAGGAAAGTACTTTCTAATATTTTAAGTGATATCGATCATAATACTTTAAGAATCGAATCAAGCAGTAAAAAATATTTAAAAAAACAAGAAGATATTGAAATTATGAAAGTTGAATCAGAAAAATTAAGGGAAACAATAAATACTTTTAAGAATTCAATTGACAATGAGAAATTAGTTAAAGTTATTGAAAATCAATTAAAAATTTGGGAATTACAAAAAAATATTAAGGAAAATATTAATAAAATCAAATCTAAGCAGGAAGAAAAAAATTATATGAAGAAAGAATTTGATAATTCAACAGAATCTATTCAACAATCTCATAATCAAATTACTGAGCTCAAGGAATATAATTTAAGTTTGAATAAAAGACTTGAAAATTTCAAAGAGAATGATTCCGAAGAAAATAAGAAATTTATATTTGAAAGAAATAACCTAGTTGCAAAAGTTAATAGTGAAAGAGAAAACAATGAATTATTAAAGAAGAAACTTGTGAAAACAATGAAATTTTTAAAAGATACATCTCATTTAAAGAAACGAAAAAATAGAGGAATTCAACCAAAGTAATAAATAGTTTACATTTATTTCTATAATATAAAAATTGGCATTTCCGATCTTTGACCATCAAGAATCAAGACATTATTAATAGGAGACTCTTTTCTACTTAAAAATTGTATTACATCTTGAGCTAAACAACCTCCTAATATAGCACTAGTAGGGGCAAATTCTGTGAATCTTTGATCAATGAAATATTCAAGGTATTCATCTGATATTATAGAAGTTGGAATATCTAAATTATTACAAATTTGAACCAGTCTGTCTTTTAATTGTTCAATTGATATTTCTTCATCTTTTTCAAATTCAAATAATGTGAAAATTAATGGTAAACAAGGAGAGAGCCTTTTGAATTGTCTTTTATTTAATTGAGATGGCAATTGTTTGGAAGTAAATATTTCATTGATAGGTTTATACTTATCATTTATAGTTAATATTTCCTTATTATTAGCTTTATCATATTTGACATCAACTATAGTTTTATGCATATTAATTTGGGTATTAGGTTTTCTGGCTTGATTCCCTATATCTTTTGAGTTTTCACACGTATGATCTATTAAATCATTTACAATATATCCAAACATTCCGTGTAAACCTGTTATATATAAAGGAATACTAAATTCCCTTGAGACTTTATTTAATTTAATTATTGAATCTTTATTTAATTCTGTACCAATAATCAAATCGAATTTTTTAAAAAAATCAGGGTCTGAATCTAACAATGAGTTATAATTATTAGTATTTATAATAATTTCAACTCTATTATTTAATTCTTTAATTGAATCGATAATATTTGGTAATTTTAATTGTCCAATTATTTCATCATTATTAGGTAAGAAAAATTGGGCTGCAAAATCTTCTTCTTTAATTTTTGAATCATCCAAAATCTCTATCGAATTTATACCCCCTAATACTAAATTTTTAACGATTTCCATTCCAATAGATCCAAGGTTTACTATCAATAGCTTTGCTGATCTCAATCTAAGTTGAGTTCCCATCCCCCATAATCTGATTTGTCTATCATATAAAGCTATTTCATCTAATTTAAAAAAGTTAGTTGATAATTCCAAGCTAATAATACTAATCCTAATACTATAGTAAACATACCTTTTGTCAATTCTTCCGACATTATTGATACTAGAAGACAAAATAAGAAGCGAAAAAAAACTATATAGTAACAAAAGATATTTTCGCGCAGATGTATTAAAAGTACTATTTGAAATAAAGATGAACTAAAACATAAAAACCTAAGAGGAGCCAGAAACAACCAATTTTTGTAAATGACCCATGAAAACTTGTAAAGAAACATCATCTGTTAAAACAACAGCACCATTCCTTACTAAATCTTGGCTATTATAAGTAGTTGAAGGATTCAATTTAGAATATAAGAATCTAGCTTGAGAACCACCTTCTTCAGTATCGATAAATCTTGGTAATGGGAATCTATCAACTAATAATTCAGCAGCTTCTTGTTTAGGTTCATCTAATAAAGCTTTGAAATTTTCATATTCTGGTTGTTCTTGATAACCAGCTTTTCTCCATTCACTAATAGTTTTACCATGGAAAATTAATATATGAAAGAAGGTGTCTAAAAGTAAAATAGCATCATCTTTAATTGAAACTGAATCTAATAAAACAGCTTGAGGTTCATTATCTAAAGTAAATGATGTTAATGTTGGTTGAATCATAACTAATGAATTATTAGTATTTTCATTTAATAAAATATGTCTGTAAAAAGCAGTTTCATCAGGTGAATTATTAAAAACTTGTAAAAATTGTGATCTTCTTAAATAATAAATGAATTGTGGATATAAAGAAAATTGAGGACTTAATCTAAAAGATTCATCCATATCTTTTCTATAATCAGCGAATTTTTGACATAATCTAATTAACATTCTATCAACCCATCTTAAAACATCTGCTCCATCATCTTGTTCAGATTTAAATAATGTAACTCTTGACATTATTACTGCAGCAGCTTCTTGATCAAATGATTGAGTTAAAACTTGTTCATCACTTGTTAATAAATTAGATACTGTAGTAACTCTTAATCTAAAAGTACCAGAACTATGTTGATAATGAGTTATAAATTGGATAAAACTTTGAGAATTTGGTGCTAAAGCTTGAGTATTAGCAATATCAAAGAAAATTGCATAGGTATGTTGAGGTGATAATGCACATAATCTATATTGAGATGAACCTCCAATACCAACTTCAGTTTCTGAAACATTTGGAGTTTTAACATTTAATGAAGATGCATGACCTATTAATCCACTAACTTTTAATTCTCTTGAAGTTTTAATATCTAAAGTACCATTAAAACCCATTGATAAATAACCATCTTCATCTTTATTAAATAATCTTAAAAATGATTGTTTAAAAATAGATGTAGTAAAAGCATCTGATAATAATAAAGTACCACCAGTTAAATTACTTAATTCTTTCATTTCAAGAACACCAATTTGATCTAAACATCCAACAAATACATCTACAATATGACCATTTTTAACAATTTTGTCAGCCATTGATTTATAAAATTTATTCGCCTTTTTAAAATGTTTAGCATTATCTTTATCAATATCAGAATGAGATCTAATTGGTTCTTTTAATTTATTACCAACTATAAGACCAGGATCTAAAGTACAAGGACCACTTGCGAATAACATTATTCTTGCACCAAAATTAGGGAATGTATTACCTAATAAATTATTTGCAATATTTAAAGCAGAACCAGTACATCTTAAAGGTCTATCACCATTAGCAACAGGCCAAGGATCTCTTGATAAATTTTCTAAAATTGAAGTTAATTGAAATTCAATTTCTTCAATTGGTAAGAAAAATCTATTTATTGAATTATTTGGAATAGCTGGATTAGTTCCTTGTAAAACAGGTCTATTCAACATATCAATAATTTGTTTATCAGTATAAATTTTATCACCTCTAAAGATATAAGATTTATTTATAGATTCACTACCTAAATCATGAACTTTAACCATTGTACCATAAGTGATTAAACCAATCAAAGCATTTGGAGGTAATAAATTTAATGAAACTATTAAAGAATCTTTTAAAGCTTTTAAATTATCTTCATCTTGACATAAATCAATAACGAAAAGGAAAATTGGAGGATTTTGAACAGGTCTTGAAGTAATATATTCAATAGTTGAACTATTAGAATCTAATTCAATTGGTAAATTATCTTGAGTAATTCCTTTATAATGTGCAGGTAATGGGTTTCTTGATCCACACAATGGACAAGCCCAAGAACCAGTTGGATCAATTGAACAATAAGGATTTAAAACAGCTTTACAATTTTGATTCATACAAAAAATTGGATCATATTGGGCAATTGGTAAAGTATATTTGTCTCTTGTTATTAATGGAGTATATAAACAGCCAATTGGAACCACCACCTTATTGGCTTCCATCTTTGTGGATGGAAAAGTATTCCAACTAAATCTAACTCCATTAAGATCTTCTGCCTCTTCAAAATCCATTTTTAGTAGATTTGTTTTTAACTAATAAGATTAATTTTAATTTACGTGTTTGAAAAGTTTGTCAATCGTCGAGCATGATCACGTGAGGAAGACAAAATGATATTCAGGCAAAATGAGAAATAGAGAGAATTAAAAGGTGTGTGTGCGTGTCATAAAACTAGTTGATTTAAGTGTTAACAGTATGATTAGCCTGAGGAATTGTCACTGCAACACGCAAAAAATACCATAATATTAATAATGTAGGAAGGAGGGGCAGTCGTGAGTTAGTATTTTAGGACGATATGTTTTCAAACTATTATGTAAACACGATGAACTATTTACGAGCGATTAGAAAGAAAAAGGTAATGATAATTTAGGGGTATTTAATTTTCTCCCTCAATTCAGGAAGAGACCCTCTCTATTTCACACTACTGTACTCCACATTATCCCCACCTCTTTGAGCAACAGGTTTACAATAAACCACACTTCAACCGAAATACGCAACGGTCAAACGGATATGCATGAGTCATTGCGTTATTGATAGTGGTCTGAGTTTAAGAAACGACTTTGTAGAGGGGTTTGGTTCTGTCAGATGCGAGATTAAATGTTGATAACAAATTACTAGCAGATTTTATCAAAAAATCCATCAGTGGATCGGAGCTTACTAATGTAACAAGAGAGAATCTTGGGTAAATTTCAAATAAACAAAAAAAAAAAAAAGGAAAATTGACGAATTGAGATAATTCCAAATGTGTAGTCTCCAATGTCCGAAATAACAATTCGGAGATTCGAGCTTCCCCAGATTTCCGTTTCGCTCTCAAACACCTTCTTTTTTCAAACACTGGGGCTTTTAAATTAAGGAGGATGAAATGACTTCGTAAATTTAAACTTTTATACTTTTGTAAATTGGGTCCTCTAATACAACCCAACATTTTATGGTTAATTTCTATAATAAAAAACTAGTTATAGAGAGAGTTCCATTTCCAGATTGATTGACATTGCTAACGTGAAATTTCTAATTTTATTTTTCTCTCTTCCTGTATCTTTTTTTTTTATTTTTTTTCGTTTCAAGTCTAATTAGTCTACTTCAGCAATTATATTACAATAATTATACAATTTAAAATCTGTAAAAAGGTAGAGAGTTAAATTAATTACTTTTTATATAATAAAATCCCAAGTGATAGCCTTATCTTTAATAAAATTTTAAGCCTTTATAACTTTAGTGTAAATACCGCTAAGTTAAATATTTCGAAAAGAAAAAAGTTTGCTTAAAATCCGAACTTTTCTTTTTCATTTTTTTTTTGTTCATTTAACTAAACGACATTCTCTATAGAATTATCAAAAGATATTAAAGATGTCACTTGATATAGAGAATGAAGTTAAAATAAAAACAGAAGAATCACCCAGACAAAATAAACGAGATGTAAAAGTTTTATCTAATGGTAAACTTATGAAAGTTCAAAAAACTAGACAAAGAAAGATCCTTAGTTGTGTTTATTGTCATTCAAAAAAGATTAAGTGTTCTAGAAATTTACCAACATGTAATAATTGTGATAAATTAGGATTTGAATGTAAATATTTTATTAACGAAAGAGTTAGTAGAGGTGGGAGTAGAACCAATCAACTTAATAATCAAAATAATCTTTTGGGGAATAATAACGAACTTGTAGATGGTAATAATTCAAATCAAAAACTTTTAGATATAAACGGTAATGTTCAAAAAGATATCGACTCTTCATCTTCTGATAATCATGGATCTCCATTAAATGATGATTTAAGAGTTTCTACTGAATCAAGTACTTTTTCAAGCGAAGACCCTAAAAGAGTTGATCTTGGGACCAATAGTTTTAATAATTCTTTTAATTTTTCATCTTTCCCAAGTTTCCAAAACCTAAATGGGTTAAATTCTATTCCTATAAATCAAATAACAAGTCCTCAAATTGCTCAACAACACAATAATCACCACGTTTCACAACAAGTTCAACTGCAGGATCCAGTTGATCATCAATCACAATCACAATCACTTCAACCATCCCAACAACAAATTATTCATCACCAGCAACTGCAATCTGGCCTGGATATACAGGACAGAAATCAACAACAATCAACACCACCTCCACAACCTTCACAACCTTTACAGCACGACCAACAAACTCAAAATCAACCAATTACCATTGTGAATCCAAATCCCGTTCAACATCATACCCAAGTATCTGTATCAGCACAAGTTTCCAACCAGACAGATAATGCATATACCAATTCTCATTCACCTCAACCAAATCAAGCTCAAAACTTACCAAACAAATCTATTCTACAAATGCCAGTTATGAATTCAACTAATAATAACATTACAAATAATTTTTTCAATGGCTATAAAAATGATGATCAATATTCTTTTAATTTAAGTTCTTTCACCTATAATAATCCTCAAAATAATTCACCTCATTCAAGATTAATCAGTGCAAATACTTCAAGTACTAATTTAGCTAATTATGGTCAAACAGCAGCAGCAGCAGCAACAGCAGCAAATACTAATACCAATGATAGTAGTACCAACATTAGTTCATTATTTTTAAAGAATCCTTCCCATCTTTTAGCTCAAGGTAATATTAACCTAGAAAATAATAATCAATCACCTTTAAATTTAAATAAAAGTGGTGCATATGAAACAAGTGAAAATTCAACTAGAACTAAAAATTTTTTAAATGGAACAAATCCTTATTATGAAAATGAAGATTTATTAGAAGATTTAGAAAATCATTTACCAAGTTCAAAAGAAAAATCATTTGATTTAATTAATAGATATATGAATTCAGTTCATATTTTATTACCAATATTAACAAATATTGAAACATTCATTGAAGAACATGAAAAATATTGGAGAGATTGTAATCCTTATGAAAAACATACAAACAATAATTTAACAGATTTTAATATATTACAATTTTATACATTATATTTCCCAATATTATATGCAGCTACTATTAGTGAATTTGAAGAATATGATAATTTATTATTAAATCAAGATATTGATAGATACTTAAAAGGGTTCAATAGAATTTGTCAATATTATAATTATCCACATGGAATTAAATCTATTCCTTTATTGGTTGGTAATGTTATTATTCAATCAACATCACCAAATCCTTCAACAATGGAAATGGCTCAAATAATAAGATATGCTATATTTTTAGAAATGAATAAAGATCCTGCAATTACATTAAAAATTAAAAAATTTGGTATAATTAAATTTAGAAGATTATTATGGTGGACAATATTTGGCTTAGATTGTTTAACAAGTTATAATTATTGTTTAGAACCAGTTTGTAAATATCAAGATTTTAATGTTTTAATGCCAAGTGAAGAAGAATTAATTTATAATGAAGAAAGTGAAATTGTTCAATATAGATTAAATCTTTCAATATTATCACTAAATATCAAATTTAGATTTGATAGAATTTTAAATGAATTAGTAATTCAGCTTTATAGTGATAGTTCTAAGAATATTACTGTTGAAAAAATAAATGAAATTAAAAAAATGATTGTTGAATATTTTGAATATATTCATTTATCAATAAATAATATGAGCATATTTCATAAAAGAAATCCACCAACTTCAGTTAATGAAATAAATTTAAAAAATTTTATTAAAAATCATAGTTGGAGTTTTGTTGATAGAGCATTAATGTTATTACATAAAAAATTTTTATTAAATGATTTTAATGATGATGTTAATATCAATTTAAATATGAATAAAATTAATACGTCTGGTCAACCACGTATAGTTGCTAAAAGATATAGCAATTCTAATGTTAATTTGACTAAACCAACAAATGGGAAATTATCTTTTGGGGAATATGAAGATACTTTTCAACATATGGTTGAAAAAAATTTGGTTAAAAATTTGGTAAATTTTAATAATTTGAATATTAATTTACAATTTAATCAATTTAATAATTTTGATTATAATGATTTAAACAATAATATGATTCCTTCAATTCTTCATAATCTTAATGATTTCTTAAAATATAATGATTTTTTAAAATTTGGTAAATATAATTGGTATGTTAAAAGAACTATTCCATTAGATTCAATTATATTATTATTTTTAATAATAATTGTTAAATTTAAATTCGAAATTATTAAATTTAATGAAATAATTGTTTATGTTAAATTAATCAATAAATCATTATTCATTTTAAATAGAAAATGGTTCAAAAATGAAAAATATAAGAGAATGTTATCATTAACTAATTTAACATGGGAATATATTTTGAAAACATTTAATATTTTGAATTTAATTAATAAATTTACTAATTCAAATTTTACAATATCAACTCCAAATAAAAATAAAATTTTCAATAAATATGAATATTTTAATTATCAATTAACAGGTTATATTAATACTACTGAATTATTTAAAACAATGGAAGTACCTCAACCTATATTATCAATGGATTTGATACATAAATTGAATAGTCAAAAACAACAATTACAAATTTCAATGAACCAAAGAGCAAGTCCAAGTCCTATAGTGGAACATATGTCTACAACAACAGCAGCGCCAGTTGATCAAACTTCAACTAATGCATCAACAATAACTTCATCATCATCAGAACATCGAAAGAAGGCTACTTTTGATTTAATGGAAGAAGAATTTTCAATTAATGAAAAACAAGTATTAAGTCCAAAAAATGATCTTAATTTAATTGAATCTTCAGATTTATTCTCAATTGAGAATGATTTTATGATTACTAAAAAACTTTATGGTGAATTAGGAGTTGATAAACAAGAATTATCACTTTTAGAAGAGAAATTACAATTCGATTTAAGAAATAATTATGTTGATATAAATGATTATTGTGCTTTTTATATATCATTGGAAAATGTTATCCATGAATTAATTAATTTTGTCAGTAATTAACTTAACACCTCCTTTTATTATTTATTTATTATTTATTTGTAAAAGTAAATACGACTAATGAATTATGGAAATTTAAATTGATAATCTTTATGCGTGGAACATCAACTAATGCGTAATTAAAGTTTATTTTAGCGCATCATAGATAACTCTATTAACGAATTGGAAATTGAATGTTTACTACTGATGGAAAATTTACCACAAGAAATAATTTATAATATCGTTGACTATCTATCAGCTGAATTACAATCGGAGCTAATAAGTGATTCAATCGTTGGTAAATATGCTTTAAATAAAATATATTCTACTATAATAATAGATAGAAACCCAATTGGTAATGATGATGATATACCAATAGGTACTTTCTTATCTCATAAATCGTATATCCGGTTTGTTAAATCTTATAAATATTTTAATCCAAATAAAATAAAGTTTGCAAGATGGTCAGATTATGAATCTTTTGTATTAAATGTTCCAGAATATTTACTGCCTTTTAAGCACGTTGAAATTAATATATATAGTTCATTTGAAAATAATTCAATTTATAAAGCTGATCTACCTAATAACTTGAAGCTTTTAACCATTGGTACATCTAACTACCTTTTGAAGTCCATTGATAGTTTACAATCCTTAATTATTTCCACTCCTGCAACATTTCAAGCAGAAAAGCTTAATGAGTTCCATGATTTGAAATATTTACAAATTCAATTTGCTTTACCTGATTTAACATTGGATTTAAAGAAACTAGATGGATTGCAAATTCCAATTTTGTTCGATGTTTCCAATCTTCATTTATCTCTGCTTAAACTAGACACATTGGGTAGTCTTGATATTGCCAAAATTCCTAAATGTTTGAAATCGTTGCAATTTTGTTCGACTTCTATCCCAGATAATTATCAAGATATAAAACAACTAACTAAATTAAATCATCTATCAGTTCTTATAATATACTTAGATCATCGGACTTGTGAGTCTATCTTAAGTGAAATTGAATATCCAAAATCTTTGAAACATTTCCAGTTTGAAGCACCAGATACTATCGGTGATATAAGAAGCGATGAATTTATCGAAAGTATTAATATGCCCAATTTGGTATCTTTAGAAATAAAATCCAAAGATGAAATCAGATTCAAAAATAGTAAATTACCTAAGAATTTAAGATCAATTAATATTTCATTTACATCAACTTTTGAACAATCATTTCAGTTCCCATCGCAAATAAGTAGTATTTCATTACTGGGAGTTGACTTGGTTTCAAAAGAAAATATCGAAAAATTGCCAGTATCTTTAAAATCCTTAGACTTAAGAAATTGTAAAATAATGAATATTTATATTGGTCATTTAATAAAGTTGCATACTCTTACAATGTCAGGAGTTCTTGGATATGATTATCTACCACCAAATGTTCAAAAAGTATATCTTAATTCATGTAATAAACCACTTAAAAGTCATGAAAATATCATGGATCTTTCACTCCCAATGTTACAATCTTCCAAGTTAAATAAAAACCTAGAATCTTTGGATATAAAATATTTTAGTGGAGATTTAAATGTACTAAAGATTATGAATAATTTGAAAAAATTAATTATTAGAGATAGAAGAGGAATATTTAGTGAAGTAAAAGGATTAGATATTAGTTTCCCATCAAATATTACATTTCTTTCAATTTCAAATTTCCATGGTAGCCATTCTGAATTGCCACCAAATTTAAAACATTTGGAATTGATCGATTCAGAATTAGATGATTATCCTGATATTAAATCGTTAAAGAAATTAAAATGTAGTAATACTTACTTCAAAAATCAAAAAGCATTACCTAAAGGTGAAGTACAGTTCTTTACATTCCATACTGTCAGCCTGAAAGATATTGATTGGGATTTAACTCAAACAAGTTTAAAAAAGCTAACTATTAGAGCTATTAGTAACAATAGTCATTTATTCAAACTCAAACTACCTACATCTTTACAAAATGTTTGTATTGTTAGTAAAAAAATGGATTGTCTTGATATGACTGGGTGTCAAGATCTCGTACACACCCTTCTTAATTGTGAAATTCAAGAAATAATCAACTGTGATGGCGATAGAGTTGACAGCTTGTAGTAGATAAGATAAGTTTTTCCACTTAATTATTAAAATAAAATGTATATAGTAATAACATAGAAACTTCAAAACACCATCACACCACATTTCCACAACAAAATAGCCCTACCAAATTCCTTCAACAAGAAAAGCCTGGTTAGCTCAATCGGCTAGAGCGTTTGACTTTTAAAGAAATTTAAAGGATATCAAAAGGCTGCGGGTTCGATTCCCGCATCGGGCTTTCTTTTTTGCAACATTTTTAACAATCACTTTTTTAAAATTTAACAATAAAAAACACCAGCACACCACTGTTACTAATTAGGTTTACTGTACTACTCTTTATATATTCCAATATCCGATGATGTGGATGCTTCAGGCTACTCCATTTAATACCGGATTAGGCTATTACAATATAAATAGAATGTTTCAGATACAGATCCTGTAGATAATAATTAACTATCTGCAGTACAATATATCTAATTATTAACACTCCCTGTGATCTTTATGAATGTTTTAACCTGAATAAATATCAGTCTTAATTAGATCTTATGATTTTTAATCATATTGAATAACTTGTGAAACTCGTTGCTACTTAATGGTTTAGTAAATAAGTCAGCTAAATTATCTTGTGAATTAATGTAAGTTAATTCAATAATTTTATCTCTAATTTGTTGTCTAATTGATTTTAATTGTATATCAAGTGTTCTGGTCTTATGACTAACCTTTCGGTTCTTACTTGTTTGAATAACTGGTTCATTATCTTCGAATACCTTTATATATCCAGTATTAATATTGATATCGTTAAGTATAGACTTAATTCTGATACTAATATCAATTCTTTTAGATAATGATGTTAATTCAGCTTTCGGGAGAACTTGTAGTAACATTAGATTGTTTCTTACTACCCTGATTGATTAAATTATTGTTCAAAAATATACAACAACCCGAGATCAGTTTCTTATCGTTATTTGGAGCAAATGAGGCATCTGAATAACAGGTAATTAAGTATTCTCTCTTATTTCTTTTTATTAAAGTTATGTTTAAACTGAACTTAACATATCTTGAGTAGTATATGAGATTTTTTCATACTTAGTTGATTGATTGCATAAGCTAAGTCAGGTATTGTATTGTTAGCTGCCCATGATAAGCTGCCTACACCTGATTGATAAACTGTAATACCTTTTTGATCCAAAATTTCTTAAAGATCTTCGATTGAACTGGGATATCTTCATGATCTTTAATCATTGGTATTTTTCTTACCATAAGATTCCATTACTTCAAACATTCAATCGTTTAAGTTAAATAATTCTGTTTAGACATTATATAACCGGTATCAGTATTATAAAATTCATTTCAAGAAACTCTTTAATTTTACCAAAGTATTTAAGATCGAAGCGTGATTTAAAATCAACAATAAGCACTTCTTTTGAAGTTGTTATAAATGGATCGTCAGCGTATAATGCTACGATAACTTCGTGATCTTTTTGGTTATGGATAAATAACCTTTCCGATAAGATAGAACTATTGAATCCAAGTTTCTTTAGTATTTTAGAAATATATTCGAACCATTCATATCCAGCTTGTTTCATACCATATACAGATTTCTTGAGTAACCAGCAATGACCTTTCGGCAATAGAACTCCCTGTGGTGGTTTCACGAAAATCTTATATTCTTGTCGGTAATGATGCATTTAAGTATGCTGAAGATATGTCTAGATGGTGAATAAACAATCCTCTTTTTGGAGGCTATCGATGTTAATAATCGAATAGTTAGTAAATCAATTACCAATGATGATACTCTCAGTCTATAAAAATGTTCATCTGGTATTTGCTTAAATCCATGAATATATAGTCAGGATTTGTAAGTCTGACCTTTTTGGTCATTTTATTTAAAATATGTACCCATCGAGAAGTAATTAATTTTTCATTTGAAGGAATCTTGACAATAATGAAAGTTATCAAGTTCATTTATTCATGGCCAACCTTCAATTGGGATTTTTTCTTATGGTCGATGTTGCGTTTTACAGCTTTTTATCATCGGGAAATATTTTTCAATTTCCAAAGACTGAAAGTTTTACTTAAGTCAACTAAAAGTTGATCCATTTGGGTTTTTAATTGAATTTACCTCGTCAAGTCATCCTCGAAAGTATAGTCTTTCGGCAAATGGATAGTTTTTCATACCTTGATCAGAGATACTACTATCAGATGAACTTGATACACTCGATTGGGGATCACTCCCTGGGTTTAATTCACAACCAAATGTCACATTCGAGGTTATTATATTTTTATAATCTTCGTATTTGGTATTTTTGGTAACACGACTCTGTGAGTTTTATTATGTTAATAGCCAGCGAAGGAACCTCTATCGGCGTTTGTTGTAATTTATACCAGTAGTATTATTTGTGCCGTATCTGTTACCTTCATTCTGAGAATGAATTGGAACATTTATACCAAATTGAATTGGTTTATAATAATACTTGTATTCATCGGATAAGAATCTTTAAATCAGTGCTTTTCAGCCCCTTGATTTCATTGAGTTCTATTTTTAACATAGATTGCGTAATCCGTGATATCTGGTGATAAAACTATGCATGTATCATCCTGAAAGGATAGTACAGCTTTTCTAATGTATTGAAGAATAGCACGAAGTTTCTTTCGTTTAATCCATTCTTCTGAATTTTTATTTGGTGGCGAAGATGTTTTGGTAAACTCTAGTTCCCTAGGTTATATACTAATGGTATATATTTCTACCATCAGTTCGAAATGTAGCTACTTTATGATTGGGTAAAATACTCCAACATCTTAACAATTGAGATTTTAGTTCTTCGCTATTTCGTGACCAAAGACCTTCTGTACATCCACTGAGTTCATCAGTAGTTAAAATGATATATCCATCACCTTTAATACTTGAATAATGAGATGAAATCCATAGTGTCACAATGAACTATAGTCTTTTATTAAACTTTGTCAATTAATATTATGTGGTACATTTTTACAATTTACCGCGAAACACTCCCTACAATCCCTTAATCCTTGAATTAAGTGCGCATTTTGGTTTTTAAAATAATTTTGTAAACATAACAAACTGTTCTTTAGCATAATTTAATAGCTAAATCATGATACCAAGCGTCTTTCATGCTATAGGGGTTCCATAAATCGGTAATGGATATTAAGCGGAGGTAGTTCGCCATATTCTGGCTTACCTGTGATAGTATTTGTCCAATAACGATTAGATTACTTTGAACTGTGTTCAAGAAGAATAATGTTAACCGCTGAATTCTTTTTAATAAAAAAATTCCTTGGAGTCACAAAGAATAAATGTCTTCTGACTATCATACTTATATCCTGGTTTGTACCACTTGTTTTCGTTCAATATTAGTAATTCATCTTCAAATATTGAAGTTTTTATTTATTACTAAGTTACTTTTGGTTATCAAAATTCATTAAGAATCCATTACTTATTGCTCATCGATTAATTCGATGTAATACATCTTTCACACAAGCTGTGCTTGTTCCAGTATCAGATATAAAATCACTTTAATAGGCGGTGAAAAAATAATTCATATTCATTTCAATTATTTACCGACTTATGTACTGGTGTTACTCGATCTTTAAAATGGTTTCTTTTGAATCTTTTAGGATTATTTGATTTATTTTCATTTGAATTGAACTTGAAGTTATCATTCGACTCGATTCTTCTTTTACTTGATTTCTCAAATAAATGGTTATCTAACATTCTTTCATCAAATTTAGGATGTTCTTTAACCTTGGTCATGATAAAATCATGGTCGAATTTTGGTTCCAAACTAATGAATTGTTTATACAATTCTTCAATGATGAGATTTAACAATGATTCATCCTTTAAGTTAATAATTACCATCATTGTTTCTAAGTCAAGTGAATTACCGAAAGATTTGAAATCTTTATTAACATCGGTACCTAATGATTCACTAATATCATAAATATTATTTGGATTATTTGCTTTTGAAGCAATTTGTTTTAACTTCAGTTTATAAATCATATCTTTATAACCCAATACTTTTTCAGTTAATTGGTCAAAATCTAAATCATCATTTGACTTGATCTTTTCAGATTTAATTTTAGTATTTAAAATATCCTTAAATCTTTCAATAAATTCTGTTACTGGAATTCCTTTAATTTCAGTATCAGTACTGGCATCAATATTAATTAATCCAGATAATGAATAACCATCGTATTTTGGTTTATTAATCATTTTGCTAAAAGCAAAATACCATTTAGTTAATTCATTATTATATTGTTTGGTACTAGTCAAATATATTCTAGGTAATGACTTAATAAATTCATTATAAAGTGTATCCACTTCACCTTTTATCTTCAGACATAGTTGTTTTTAAAGAACTATGAGACTGTTAATCTATTAATCTATAAGGGTTTTGTCCTGTATAAAAGTAGTATTATTCTATACCGAATTTATCCGGTATAGGGGTTATCTTTATGTTATAGTACCTTATAGAGATCGTAAATGTTATTTAACGTATTCTTGACTCTATATTATTATAGTGTCAATTAATATGTTATTATACTTTATACAAATGTACTTACTGATATTGTCTCCAATATCTTCGTCTTCTCCGTTACTCTCCTTCTCATACAATCAGCCCTATTTATATAGTCCAGCATCTGATGCTGTGGGTGTTTCAGATTATTCCATTTAATACCGGATTAGGCTATTACAATATAAATAGAATATTTCAGATACAGATCCTGTAGATAGCAACCAACTATCTGCAGTATATACCTAATTAGTAACAACCACATTTCCACAACAAAATACCCCTACCCAATTCCTCAAACAAGAAAAGCCTGGTTAGCTCAATCGGCTAGAGCGTTTGACTTTTAAAGAAATTTAAAGGATATCAAAAGGCTGCGGGTTCGATTCCCGCATCGGGCTTTCTTTTTTGCAACATTTTTAACAATCACTTTTTTAAAATTTTAACAATCTTTTTTTTTAAAAATTTTCGTAATTAGAAAATAACTGCCTACAATAAAATAAATTTAATAAATAATGAATATATTTGCTAACTATTAAACAATAAATAAAAATATAATCAAATGTTAACTAAGATATTAAAGGGGAGATCTTTTTTCTTCAGAAAACAATTATTTTTCAGAAGCAACGGCAGCCATTTTGTTTAAAGCGGAACCGTATTTGAACCATTCAATTTGTTCAATGTTGAAGGTGTGGGATAATTCAGATTCCCAAGCTTCACTACCATCAGCTGGGTGAACTCTTAAAGTAACGTTTTTACCTGGAGCTAATTCAGTTAAACCTAATAAAGAAATTTCATCTTGTGGAGCGATTTTATCGTAATCAGCAATGTTAACAAAGTTTAATGGTAATAAACCTTGTTTCTTTAAGTTAGTTTCATGAATTCTAGCAAAAGATTTAGTAATGATAGCGAAAGCACCTAAGAATCTTGGTTCTAAAGCAGCATGTTCTCTTGAAGAACCTTCACCGAAATTTTCATCACCAATGACAACCCATTTGTGACCAGCATCTCTGTAATCAGCAGCAGTTTCTGGAACACCTTTATATTCACCAGTGTAATGGTTTTTAACATTGTTAGCTTCACCATTTTCAGCATTAATAGCACCAATCATATAGTTATTAGAAATGTTTTCTAAATGACCACGGTATTTTAACCAAGGACCGGCCATAGAAATATGATCAGTAGTAGTTTTACCTTGAGCTTTAATTAAAATTGGTAATTTTTCAGCATCTTTACCATCCCATGGTTGGAAAGGAGTTAATTTTTGTAATCTATCAGAAGTTGGTTCAATAACAACTTCAACGGTAGATCTATCAGATGGAGGAGCTTGATAAGTGTTAACACCAGAATCATAACCTCTAGTTGGTAAACCATCACCAACTGGTTCTTTTAATTTAAATTCATTTCCATTAGCATCTTTTAAGGTATCAGTAATTGGGTTGAAACCTAAATCACCAGTAAGAGCGTAAACAGTAGCCATTTCTGGGGAAGCAACGAAAGCGTGAGTAGCTGGGTTACCATCATTTCTTGAAGTGAAATTTCTGTTGAAAGATGAAACAATGGTGTTCTTTTCACCTTTTTGAACATCTTGTCTATCCCATTGACCAATACATGGACCACAAGCATTAGCCATGACAACACCACCGAAATCTTCAAAGACTTTTAATTGACCATCTCTTTCAATAGTAGCTCTAACTTGTTCAGAACCTGGAGAAACAGTATATAAAGCTTTAGCTTTTAAACCATGAGCGGTAGCATCTTGAATAATAGAAGCAGATCTTGACATATCTTCATAAGAAGAGTTGGTACAAGAACCAATTAAACCAACTCTAACATCTAATGGCCAATCATTAGCAATAGCAGTTTCTTTCATTTTAGAAACTGGAGTAGCTAAATCTGGAGTGAATGGACCATTAACATGAGGTTCTAAAGTATTTAAATCAATTTCAATAACTTGATCATATTCACAACCTTCATCAGCTTTTAAGAAATCTTGTTTATATAAGTTAGCGAAATCAGCAATTTGAGATCTTTTAGTAGCATTTAAATAATCAACCATAGAATTGTTGAATGGGAAAACAGAAGTAGTAGCACCAATTTCAGCACCCATATTACAAATAGTACCCATACCAGTACAAGAGAAAGTTTCAACACCTTCACCAAAGTATTCAACAATGGCACCAGTACCACCTTTAACAGTAGTAATACCAGCTAATTTTAAGATAATATCTTTTGGAGAAGTCCAACCAGACATTCTACCAGTTAATTTAACACCAATAATTTTTGGAGCTTTTAATTCCCATGGTAAATCAGCCATAACATCAACAGCATCAGCACCACCAACACCAATAGCTAATTGACCTAAACCACCAGCATTTGGAGTATGAGAATCAGTACCAATTAATAAAGCACCTGGGAAAGCATAATTTTCCAAGACAATTTGATGAATAATACCTGAACCTGGTTTCCAAAAACCTAAATTATATTTAGCACATGCAGTACTTAAAAAGTCAAAAACTTCTTTATTTAAATCAATAGCTCTTGCTAAATCTTTAGCTGAACCAACTTGAGCTTGAATTAAATGATCACAATGAACAGTAGATGGAGTAGCAACTTGTGGCATACCAGCTGACATAAATTGTAAAATAGCCATTTGAGCAGTAGCATCTTGACAAGCAACTCTATCAGGTCTTAATTTTAAATAAGAAACACCTCTTTCAATTTCTTGACCATGAGGATTATCTAAATGACCATATAATAATTTTTCAGCATAAGTTAATGGTCTATTTAATCTCTTTTTAACAATGTCAACATTTTCCAAATTTTTTTTATAATTAATAAATGAAAAATCTTCCAATAAATTTTGATTAACTTTTGAATCTCTAGTTAAACTAGCAGTGGCTAATCTTCTAACTCCGTTAGTAGCTTTAATTGATCTTTTAACGGATAACATTATCAATGTTTTCTTTTTAGAATTAAATTAATTAGGAAAAAAAAAACAAAAGAATTTTACAAAAAAAAAAATGTTTTGGCGATTCACTTGGGTTTAAAAAGGATCATTTTCAAGACAATTTACTCCTGTACAATGTTTTTAGCCAATCATGTTTAACAAATTTCAAATTTCTCGTTCCCTCGATGGGACCCTCGGTTCCGAGTATCCGTGGTTTCTGATGGGCAGAGGGTTTCGGATGTTGAAACATATGAAAGCTTAGTTTTTTTGATTAATTTAAAACATTTTTTACAAATTTATAGAGACGATGTTTATCGGAAAAAGAAATAGAGTAGAAGTTTTATAATAAATTTATTAAAATACTTTTAGGTTATTAAAAAAATACAGTGTATACCTCATCGAATGGCTACATAATGAAAAAACTTTTCAACCCTCGGAGACGGCCTCGGAATGCGATGGTTCTCCAGATTTCAACTTTATTATATTTTTTATTTACGTTCGCTCTCATTGGTAATTTTTTTTCGGATCCGATATTCGCAAACTTAGGATTTTACACCTTAATTTCTTAAATGAATTGAATCGTTTTTCAGTGGGGAAGCAAAAGTTAATTTTATATTTGCATATATTAGCTTTTTTAAATTATTTTACAATTTTAAGAGTTATTAATAATAAATAAATTTAAGATGAGCCACGATGTTTTATCTTTTCCAAAAATAAAAAAAACAAAGGTACCTTCTATACAAACAAATACTGCACATATGGTGTAATAGTTTGTATAATGATTGACACTCCGCGTCCTAATTAAAGACGTAGTAAATAATTCATTTTAAGTGCGGTAATCCTCCACCAATTTTAATACCGGCAGAATAATACAAATTGTGAGCATCGAAGAACAAATTCAGTAATTTCTCTATCACTCGCGCGAAGTGGATCTCAAGACTCCGAGAAATCAAGTATAATATAATGGCAGCTACAGCAACATCTAAATTTCAAAGGTTTTTAGCATCAGAAACGGGTCCAAAAACAGTACATTTTTGGGCCCCAATGATGAAATGGTCATTGGTTGTTGCCGGAATTAATGATATTCAAAGACCTGTTGAAAATTTATCAGGTACTCAACAAATCGCTTTATTCGCTACAGGGGTTATTTGGACTAGATGGGCTGGTTTTGTTATTAAACCAAGGAATGCTTTATTAGCTTCTGTTAACTTCTTTTTAGGTGGGGTTGCTGGTTATCAATTAACAAGAATTGCTAATTGGAGATCAAGTTTAGGTGATTCTCCTTTACAAGTTTTTAATTATATTACAACTGGTGATTCTGGTAATCCTTCTACAAGTTCCAAAACTGAGACTACTAACTAGATATTTCACTTTTTGTTTTTTATTTATATAATTATATGCAAAATATATATTCAATATACATTTCAATGCTTTTAATTTTAATACTCCATCATTTCAATATCTTCTTGTTGTGAATTGACCTCTTCCGCTGGTGCCGTCGTTTCTATTTTGGTTGAATCCTCATCCATATCATGATCGGGCTCTATTGTTACTTCTTTCGATTCTATTTCTTGGTCTTTTGGTTCGGGTTCTGCGGAAGCTTCTACCTGAGCATCACCTTCTTGTTCTAGACCTTCCGGGTCCTGTTCTGGGTCTTGTTCTTGTTCAAACCCAGGCTCTTCATTTTCCTGCTCTGGTTCCTGCTCTGGTTCCTGCTCTGGTTCTTGCTCTTGCTCATCCTCACTTTCTTCTTCACTTTCATCCTCCTCGTACTCAGTAGCTCTAACGTTTTCAACTTCTTTAACAATTTCATTTAACCTATTATTGAAAAATTTCTCTAAATTTGAATTCCTTAAACTCCATTTTCTATTAGTACTATTCAAATCATTCTTTATCTTTAATAATATTTCATATTTAATTATTCTTCTAATTCTTAATCTATATTCAATATTAATTAATTCATTCAAAATCCCAAAATCTATAAATGGCCTTTCTTCATCATTTTCATTCAATTTGAAAAATTCATCTACTCGAATTTCTCGTATACTTTCATCACTAACATACTTAAGTAATTCTCCATCATTATATTCTTGTATTGTTAGTATTGATAATTTTATATTTGGTAATTTTATTAATTTTAAAGTTTTTTCATAATCTTTTGTTAATTCTTCGATTTCAAAATTAAGCTTCATCATTTTACCTAATTTTTCATTATATTTTAATATATCATTATTAACAAATTCTTTAGTAGTATTATATTGCCAAGTTTTAATATCTTTATGGATTTTATTTATTAAATAAGAATCCAATAAAAATTGTCTTACTTTTTGCTTTTGACTCAATTCATCTCCACTTATTAATGCTTCAAGTAATCCATCTGCTGATTCTTTTGTAGATTCAAGTCTAGTAATATCAAAGCTCATTGTTAGTATTTTTTAAATGAAAAAATGTCAGTTCGCATTTTTGTTAAGTAGACAGAACCTATCGCGTTTTGATCTATATAAAATACACAGAAATCAATGGATTCAGAAGACTCAATAGATAAGATCAGACACAATCTTTTCAAAGCTAACCAAGTATTGACAAACTTAAATCTTTTTCAAGGTGCTAAATGGTGTAGTGAAGCCATTAATGGATTACCCAAAGAGAATAAACCAATTGAAATACCCGCTATAATGATTGAAGAGAATGAATTATTAGATTATGAAAAATTTATAATGGCTAAAAATTATTTCAATTGTAAAGAATTTGATAGATGTTCACAAGTTTTAAAAGGTTGTAAATCAGGTAATTCAATTTTTTTAAAACTTTATAGTAATTTATTATCAATTGATAAAAAAAATTGTGAAGAAACTGATGGATCAGTTAATTTATTTCAATTACCTCAAGATAATTCATTAAATTTAAATAATAATATTAATAATCAAGATAGTGAAAGTGAATCAATTATTAATCAATCGACACATTCTAAAGATCTTAATTCAAAATTATCAAAAATTATTCAAGAAATTAATAAATATAATGAATTAAATAATAAACCAAATGCATTCCTTTATTATCTTCTAGGTATAATTTATAATAAAAAGAAAAATTATAAATTATCTCAACAACAATTATATCAATCATTAAGAATATTTCCTTATAATTGGTCCTGCTGGCAAGAATTAATTCAATCATTAACATCATTTGATGAATCTATAGAATTTATAAATAAAATTAAAAATTCTAAAAATTCATTATCAAAGAATATAATGTTTAAAATATTTGAAGTTGTAATTTTACAAGAATTTTATCAACAATCAAATGAATTAAATAATAAATTAAATCAATTAATTGAAATATTCCCAAATTTTATTTTCTTAAAAATTCAAAAATTTTTAATTTGTTATCATTCATTAGATTATTACCAAGCAGAATTAATTTTTGATAAAATTTTAATTGATGATCCTTTAAGATTAGATGATTTAGATACTTATTCAAATATGTTATATGTTATGGAAAAAAAATCAAAATTATCATTTTTAGCTCAATATACTTCAACAATTGATAAATTTAAACCTGAAACTTGTTGCGTTATTGCAAATTATCATTCAATGAAAGGTGAACATGAAAAGGCTATAATGTATTATAAAAGAGCTTTAGTATTAAATAAAAATTGCTTAAGTGCTTGGACTTTAATGGGTCATGAATTCGTTGAATTAAAAAATAGTCACGCTGCTATTGAAAGTTATAGAAGAGCTGTTGATATAAATCCAAAAGATTTCCGTGCTTGGTATGGTTTAGGTCAAGCTTATGAGGTATTAGATATGCATTTATATTCATTATATTATTATCAAAAATCAACAGATTTACAACCTTTGGATAAAAGAATGTGGCAAGCAATTGGTAATTGTTATGAAAAAATTAATAAATTTGATGAAGCAATTAAATCATTTGAAAAAGCTTTGGCAATTGATAATAATAAAAAATCAACTGATTCACATTCTGAAATTAGTTTATTCGATCCTTATATTTGTTACAAATTAGCAACTATTTATGAAAAGACAAATAAATTAAAAAGTTGCTCTAAATATATGAAATTATGTTTTGATCAAGAAGTTGAATTTGGAATAACTGATGAAACTTCTAAAGCACGTTTATGGTTAGCAAGATATTCATTAATAAATAAAAGATATGAAGAAGCTTATGAATTAACAAAAGATTTAAATCATAATAATGCTCATGATATCGAAGAAGCAAGAGCAATAGCTAGGGAATCAAGAAATAGAATGAATACTTAATTCCTTTCTTTGTTTTCTAGATGTATATTAAATATTAAGTTTATTCAAGATTTTACAGCTTGTATTATTAGGCATATTATTATTAAAAATTAGTATTAGTATTAGTATTATTAGTATTATTAGTATTATTAGTATTATTATTATTAGTAGTAGTATAGTATTGGGAATAAGTATTAAAAATTTCGTATCAAATTAAGTTATTAAGATGTTATTGTAGTATGACTGATAAGAATTAATCATAGTTTTCTAACTCGAATTGTAAATTGAGTAGATCTGATTCACTTTTAATAGAATTACAAACTTCATTGACACTATCATTAAATATCAGACATAATAAATTAAGTTCATCTTTTGAAACACCATTATTAATCATAATTAATAAATGTGGTTTTAAAATTGGTAGATTTTCATGTTCCAATAAATTTTTTGATCTAGTAATTAAGATATTTGATTTTTCTAATACAGTATCAACAATTTTTTGTAATAAATAATTTTCTAAATTAAATTTTTCATTAAAAGGATTAAGGAATTTAGCAGGTTTACCAGTTTTAATAAAATCTAAATTACCATAATATTGAGGTAATTTAATTAATTCTCTAAAGACATTTTTAAGACTTAAATGAATAATTGAAGAATCTTTACTAGAGTTAATTTCAATAAATTTAGAAGAATTAATTGATTTTAATAAATTAGAATAAGTAAAATCAATTTTTTCATGTAATTTACTGATCAAAGCTGATTGACCTTTATTATCAACTTCACTAGTAATTTCTTTAATTGATTGAGATACAGCTTTAGCACTATAAGGAGGTAATGCAGCACTGAAAACATAAGCAATTGATGATAATCTTTGATGATGAATCATTGGAGCTACACCAACACAGAACCCACCAGAACCTGCAAATGAAGTAGCTAAAGAACCAATAGTAATAGAAATTTCAGATCTTGGAATATTAAAATGTTCAACAATACCTTTACCAGTTTTACCTAAAACACCAATAGAATAAGTTTCATCTAAAAATAATCTATATTTAAATTTATTTTTTAATTCAACAATTCTTGGTAAATTAGCAATTTCACCAGTATTAGCAAATAAACCTTCAGTTATAACAAATCTTCTTCTTAAAGGTTTTTGTTTTTCTAAATCAGGAGCAACTTCAGTTAAAATTTTTTCTAAATGATCCATATCATTATGATGATACCATTCAATATCACAACGACTAACTACTAAAGCTTTTTGAATTGCAAAATTAACACCAGTATCAACAACACATAAATCACCTCTTTTAACAAAAGCAGGTAAAACAGAACTTGCAGTAACAAAATCTTGACCATATAAAATAGCTTGTTCACCACCTAAAAATTCAGATAAATCTTCTTCTAATCTAACATGAGAATCTTGAGTACCATAAAAATTAGGAGGAGAACATGCACCAACACCAGTAGTTGAAATAACTAATTTAGAAGCATCTTGAACAGATTTATTTTCATTCAAATTTAAGAAATCAAATGAAGATAAATTAACAACATTATTTAATGGTTTATTTTGTAAATTAATATGACTACCATTAAAACCTTTAACAATTGGAATTGATTTAATTTGCCAATCTTCATATGGTTGAATTTCTTGAATTAAAGGTTCAGGTTCCCATTCATTAATTAATTCATCAACTTCTCTTTTACTAAATTTAACTAATTCTGATTTATTTTCTTTTCTTTTTGATGTTAAAAAATAATGAATAGCAAATAAAAATAATGTTAATTCAAATAATGATCTAATTGGATCATCTTGATAAGAAGCTTTAATATATCTTAATAAAAACCCACCTCCTGGTAATTTCCCTAAATAATTAAGGTAATGAACAAAATTATCCGCTAAAGTAGATGAAATATTATCTAAAGTCGGCGGTAATGTGGTAGTAGCTATTGTGGTTGTTGTTTTTGTTGTAGTATAAGTATATTCACTCATGATTAGATGCAGGGTGTAACAATTATTTTTTTTTCTAATCTGATTGTTCTTTTTGTTTACTTTTTTTAAAAGGAAAACTTGACACTTATAAGTCACTTTTTAATAATCTAATATTTCAGAAGATTGTTCTTAAAGGGTAAATTATCTCAACTTACTATTAAAAGAAATAATATGCTTAAGTATTTTGTTTTAAAATTTTTTAGTATTCGCGTTCGCTTCCGAAAGTTTCAAGTGAGTTTGACACGATCAAGAAAAAAAAAGGGGTGCAGCTTCAACCCTTTTATAGCCGAGGGTATGGGTGGTAGGTGGCTGCATGAGAGAGCAGGTAGTCACATTTGTATGAATTGAATAAAATATTACTATTGTTTATTATTTTAAAATAATATCCTTATGAAAATTATATATTGAGGGGTATAAATCAAAAAAATAATTATCAAATTGAAATAGTTTCATCAATAAACCATAATTTGCAGCAATTACAAAATTCGCAAATAAATTTATTAACTATTTATTATGGGATGAATACACGTGATACACCTTCAACATCTCTACGACAACAAACACAACCTTCCATTCCTTTTGAAGCTAAAGTTAATCTACATGATTCACAAATTGAAAAACATTTACATGGCCAAGTAATTATTTCTCTTGTATTAACTTGACAAATAACACAATCTAATTTAGAATCTATAAATTCTTCTGATTGATCTAATTGCCTTGGTTTCCTCTTAGTTAATAATACTTCAATTAATTTTGTTGCTTCATCTTTATTTTCATTTAAATTGTCTAATTGACGTCTATATTGAGATCTTGTCATAATATTTTCATTTTTTAAATGTGATTGTAAAATATTAATATTAGATTCATCAATCAATTCAATAAATTGTTCTGGACTTATAAATTCTTTACCATCGATTAATGATTCAATATCAGATTCATCTATATCCAGTTCTAATTCTTCAATAATTTCATAATCCATTGAATTATCAATTTCTGAAAATTCATTCTCTTTTATTAAATTAAGGTATTCAATTTCTAATTGATTTTCAGTATAAGAATCTATTTCAATTATTTTAGGATTATTAACATATTTATTTCTTTTATTTTTAGGTTTGATAAATTTTCTTAAAAATTGTGGTAACCTTTGTTTTTTCCTTTCAAGATATTCATCTTCATCTTCATCTTCATCCAATTCATCAATTTCAGTATCTCTATTAATACCTCTTAATTTATTAAATTTACGAATAATTAATTTTTCAAATAATCCAACTATTAATTGATAAAAATTTGAAATAATTTCTTGTAAATATATCATTCTTTTCTTTGCAACAGATAATTTTGAAGAATTTTTATTATTAATATCATCATTATCATCTTCATCATTATTCATTTTAACTTTACCTGCAACCAATTTCATAGATGGTTCCAGTATAATATTTGAATAACCAAAATCTTTTAAATTTTTTGAAGTTAAAATTTTAGATTTTGTTACATCATCTAATAAAAATCCAAATTTATGTTTTAAAGAATCCCAAATATTTCTTTCAACCCATGTTTCATTATCTACTGCAACAATACTTAGTTCTGTAATATAACTTGACTTACCAGCAGAAGTAATTGATAACATTCCTAAGTTTAAAATAGTAGTATAAAAATCATCAGATAATTTAATAAGTTGATTATCTTGAAATTCATTCTCTCCATCAGCATTACTATGTATGAAAAAACTTGCATAATTTAAATCTTGAAATTTTAAACCAGTTGCTAATATTGCCATTATAAATATAAATATTGAAAGTAAAATAACTGCAATAATAATTATTTGAGGTAAAATAGATGCAAATAATATAAATGGGAATTTAATCCATTTACCTTCATGAATAACTTTAGTGAAATAACTTAAATATCCAATACCAATAATTGAAGAAGGTATTAATCTATAACGATTTTTATTAATCATTCCACCAATTTGAATATTTAAATGACTTAATATCAGAAATAATGTTACAATTAATAATTCTTCACTTGGTCTTCTTACAATATTTTTATTACCAATGAAAAATCTACCATTTGAAGAAGCTTCTTGAAATGCTAATGAATGTTCAAATATAGTTAATCCAGCTTCTTTATAAGGTTTACCACCTTCAATAGCTGCTATAAAAGTTTCAACGTATGCCAGGAAACAAAAATTTATAAAAATTGGCCAATAAATATCTGTTGAAGGCCCAATCATTATTTGATTCTTTGGAGTTTTCATATATTTATAATCATGATAAAATTCTGGATCATAATCAAATATTGAAAAATTATTTAATAATTTGAAAAACCAATTCATTTCTCTATCAGTTAATTTTGCATTTAAATTTAATGTTATTAAAATATTATAAGCATTATAAATTAAGAATCCAATTACTGATAAACGGAAAAATATTAAACTTAATTCTTTCAATAATTCACTTGTTCCTACACTCCTAAGTGAGTTTCTTCTTCTATCAATGGCCATTTGTTGGGCCCTGGAATTGTTTGTTGACGCAATTACTAATGTTCTATTCAATATAATAGCCATTGCCATACACAGAATCCCATACCATGAATAACAATAGCTTACAAATGGGGAAAACCTCGTTATCCCCACATTAGAATTTTCACTTTGATTTATTATTGAATCTACCAACTGTTTGATTATGTTTGAAAGTGAAAAATTATCATTCAATTCCAACTCTCCCTGTCTTGGAATTTCAGGTATATCACTCATGATTCCATATGTAAAATGTTGATTTGGGGGAGTTAATTAGATCGCGATTAATACTTTTAGTATCTAAAGAGTGTTTGAACAAAGTCGTGCCATGTACAGAACAGCACCTCTGCTTGCACTCTTGATGAGATGCCAAAATAGATAAGTTTTAGTATATACAAATATGGCACATTCTGGTCCACCGCCACCTCCACCGCCACCTTCGGGGTCCAATGGAGTACGTAATGGGAGCGGCAGAAAAGAAGAAAAGAATGGGAATGAAAAGCGGGCTCCGCCACCGCCTCCTAGGAGCTCTAGGGTCCCACCACCTCCACCACCAAGAGCTGATACAAGAACTGGTACAAGACCACCACCACCTGGGGCACCCCCAAGAGCTAGTACAAAAGCACCACCAAGAGCTGGGCTAAGAGCACCACCTCCTCCACCAGGAAAAAACGTCTCAAAAAGATCAGTTGTACTCTCAGATGCTGAATTACAGGCAAGAGCCAAAAAATGGATTCAAATTCAGAAAAGAAGATTCCAACCCCCTTCGAAAGATAAATCTACAGGAGCAGTTCACTCTTCGAAAGTGGAAATGCCCCCAGAACATCTCAGGAAAATCATGATGGATCACGCAGATTTATCTACTAAAAGAGTGGCCACTGATAAGAGAGCTCATCTTGGTTCATTGAAATATATGCCTCATGCTATACTAAAGCTTATGGAAAATATGCCTCAACCTTGGGAACAAGAAAAAGAAGTCAAGGTGTTGTATCATATTACAGGAGCTATAACGTTTGTTAATGAAGTTCCTAAAGTTATTGAACCCATTTATATTGCACAATGGGCTGCCACTTGGCAAGCAATGAGAAAAGAGAAAAGAGATAGAAAGCATTTCAAGAGAATGAGATTCCCTCCTTTCGATGATGAAGAACCTATAATAGATTGGTTAGAGAATCTTGAAGATGCTGATATTCCTGATCCTATAGACCTACAAATTAATGATGAAGATGTTTCCGAATGGATTTATGATGAAAAACCTTTTATAGATAATAATGATGTGGTGAATGGAGAATCATATAAGAAATGGTCTTTGAATCTTTCTAAGTTGTCAAAACTTTATGATATTTCCAAACCACTTATCCCTCATATAAGGGATCCAAATTTTTATTATCTTTTCGATAAAGAATCATTTTTCACTGCAAAAAGTTTGAATTTAGCCTTACCAGGTGGTCCAAAATTTGAACCTTTATTTCAAGAATCAGTGGTATCATCTCAGAATGATGATTTTACAGAATTCAACTCCATAGATAGAATTATATTCAGAATTCCTGTAAGAACAGAATATAGGATAGCGTTCCCATATCTTTATAATTCATTTGTAAAGCTGATTCAAATAGGTAATTATCATAACCCATTGAATTGTTTTGTTAATGACTTCAACTCTGAAGATTCAATGGGGTTCTATTTCGGAAAAGACTTGACAAACATTCCAAAGTACGAAGGTGCAATGGATATTGATAGTGAAGGTTATAGTTACAAGCAGGAAGAAGAAGGAAAATTAAAAGATGATGACGAAGAAGATCTTCTACTCCCTTCAGGCTTTTCAGCTTTCATGTCCGAAGATGAACAAGGTGAAAAATTACCTGTTGAAACACCTGATACAGCATCTGCCATCGATGTATGGTGGGCTTCATATCCATTCAATCGTAGTAGTGGAAGAACAGTTCGAGCCCAGGACGTAGCTTTGATAAAAGATTGGTACCTTCAACGTGCACCAATTAGTCAACCATTAAAAGTCAAAGTATCACATCAAAAGTTATTAAAAGATTACGTTTTAAATGAACTTCATAATCCTCATGGTCGTCAACCAGGTAGTAAAATGAAAGATCAACGTAGGGCTAGTCTACTCAAGTCATTAAAAGCCACCAAATACTTCCAAGAAACTACCATCGATTGGGTTGAAGCAGGTTTACAAGTATGTCAACAAGGTCATAATATGTTGAATCTTTTAATACATAAAAGAGGATTAACTTTCTTACATTTGGATTATAATTTTAATTTAAAGCCTACCAAAACTTTGACTACAAAAGAACGTAAGAAATCTAGATTCGGTAATGCATTCCACCTCATTAGAGAAATTCTTAGAGCTGTTAAGATGATGGTCGATGCTCATGTTCAATTTAGATTGGGAAATGTCGATGCTTATCAATTAGCGGATGGGTTATACTACATAATGAACCATCTTGGTCAATTAACTGGGATTTATCGTTACAAATACAAAGTAATGCATCAAATTCGTGCTTGTAAAGATCTAAAGCACGTTGTTTATTCCAAATTCAATGCAGTTATTGGGAAAGGCCCTGGATGTGGGTTTTGGCAACCAGCATGGAGAGTTTGGTTGAATTTTATGAGAGGTACAATTCCAATTTTGGAAAGATGGTTAGGTAACTTATTAGCAAGACAATTTGAAGGAAGAAGGGCCAATGACGTTGCGAAAACAATTACAAAACAAAGAGTTGATTCATACTATGATTTAGAATTAAGAGCTCAAGTAATGCATGACATTCTTGATATGATTCCTGAAGGTATAAAGCAAAATAAATCTAGGGTTGTTCTTCAACATTTAAGTGAAGCATGGAGGTGTTGGAAAGCTAATATTCCTTGGAAAGTACCTGGATTACCAGAGCCTATTGAAAAAATTATTGAAAGATATATAGCAGCAAAAGCCAATGGTTGGGTCTCTGTGACTCATTATAATAGAGATAGAATTAGAAGAGGAGCTACCATCGAAAAAACAGTAGCCAAAAAGAATTTAGGTCGTTTAACAAGATTATGGATAAAAAATGAACAAGATAGACAACAAGATTTTGCTAAAAATGGTCCATTTGTCTCCCCAGATGAAGGTATAACTATATTCCAAACATTAGTTCATTGGTTAGAAAGTAGAAAATTCAGCCCTATACCTTTCCCTCCATTATCTTATAAACATGATACTAAATTATTGGTCCTTGCATTAGAAAGTTTAAAAGAAAGTTATAGTGCAGGGGCTAGATTAAATTCTAGTCAAAGAGAAGAATTAGCTTTAATTGAACAAGCTTATGATAATCCCCACGAATGCCTTGGACGTGTTAAGAAATTCTTACTAACTCAAAGAATTTTTAAAGAAGCTGGTATTGAAATGATGGATTATTATACACATTTGGTTCCTACATATGCGGTAGATCCTCTTGAAAAGATCACCGATGCTTATATCGACCAATATTTATGGTATGAAGCCGATAAGAGACAATTATTTCCTAACTGGGTCAAACCAAGTGATGATGAAGTACCTCCTTTACTTGTTTACAAATGGTGTCAAGGTATTAATAATATCGACAATATATGGAAAACTGAAAATGGTGAGTCAAATGTTATGTTTGAAACTTCCTTGCATAAATTTGCTGATAAAATTGATTTCACTTTGTTAAATAGATTATTAAGGTTAATTGTTGATCCAAACATTGCAGATTATATGACTTCCAAGAATAATATTAATTTAACTTATAAAGATATGAATCATGTGAATCAATATGGTTTAATAAGAGGTTTACAATTTAGTTCCTTCATCTTTCAATTCTATGGGTTGGTGGTTGATTTGTTAATTCTTGGTTTAGAAAGAGCTAATGATATTGCGGGACCTCCTCAAGCTCCAAACAATTTCCTTCAATTCAAAGACCTCGAGACTGAATCATCACATCCAATTAGACTATATTCACGTTACTTGGATAAAATTCATATTCTTTTCAGATTTGATTCTGAAGAGGCCGACGGATTGATTCAAGATTATTTATCTGAAAATCCAGACCCTAATTTTGAAAACGTTGTTGGATATAATAACCATAGATGTTGGCCAAAGGACTCTAGAATGAGATTAATGAGACACGATGTCAATTTAGGTAGGGCAGTTTATTGGGAAGTTGCAGGTAGAATCCCAAGTTCAGTTACTTCAATAGAATGGGAAGATACTTATGCATCTGTCTATTCAAGAGATAATCCAAACTTGTTATTTTCAATGTGTGGATTTGAAGTAAGAATATTACCTAAGATTAGAGCACAAGCATTAGCGTCAGCTAAGGAAGGTGTTTGGGATTTAATCAATCAAGAGACCAAAGAAAGAACTGCAAGAGCCTACCTTCAAGTAAGTGCAGCTGAAATTGATAGATTTCAAAGTAGAATCCGTCAAATTGTTATGTCTTCTGGATCTTCTACCTTTACTAAAGCTGCAGCTAAATGGAATACTGCTTTGATTGCCCTCTTTGCTTATTTCAGAGAAGCAATTGTATCAACAGAACACTTATTAGACGTTTTGGTCAAATGTGAAACTAAAATACAGAATAGAGTCAAGTTAGGTTTAAATTCTAAAATGCCTTCTCGTTTCCCACCAGCTGTTTTCTATACACCTAAAGAGTTAGGAGGTTTAGGAATGATAAGTGCATCTCATATTTTAATCCCATCTTCTGATTTGAAATGGTCTAAACAAACTGATACAGGTATTACTCATTTCAGAGCCGGATTATCACATGACGAAGAAAAGACAATTCCTACAATCTTTAGGTATATGACGACTTGGGAAAATGAATTCTTAGATTCTCAAAGAGTTTGGGCCGAGTATGCCATAAAAAGACAAGAAGCCATAGAACAAAACCGTAGATTAACTTTTGAAGACATGGAAAGTAATTGGGATAGAGGTATACCAAGAATCAGTACATTATTTCAAAAAGATAGACATACATTGGCTTATGATAAGGGCCATAGAGTGAGAAGAGAGTTCAGACAATATAGTTTGGCTAGGTTTTCTCCATTTTGGTGGACTAACAACCATCATGATGGTAAATTATGGAATTTAAATGCTTATCGTACCGATGTTATCCAAGCATTAGGTGGTATTGAGACTATTTTAGAGCATACATTGTTTAGAGGTACAGGATTCGATTCTTGGGAAGGATTATTCTGGGAGAAAGCTTCAGGCTTTGAAGATACTTTGAAATTTAAGAAATTGACCAATGCCCAAAGATCTGGTTTAAGTCAAATACCGAATCGTCGTTTTACATTATGGTGGTCTCCTACTATCAATAGAGCCAATGTTTATGTTGGATTTTTGGTACAATTAGATTTAACTGGTATATTTTTACATGGGAAGATTCCAACATTAAAGATTTCTCTTATTCAAATATTTAGAGCTCATTTATGGCAAAAAATCCATGAAAGTATTGTTCAAGATTTATGCCAGGTTTTTGATAAAGAATTGGAAGCACTTCAAATCGATGTGGTAGAGAAGCAAGCTATTCATCCTCGTAAATCATATAAGATGAACTCATCATGTGCAGATATTGTTTTACAAGGGACTTATAAATGGAATGCTTCAAGACCTTCGTTATTATTTGATAAAAATGATTCAATGGATGCTACTACAACCAACAAATATTGGCTTGATGTTCAATTAAGATATGGTGATTATGATTCACACGATATTTCCAGATATACAAGAGCAAAATTCTTGGATTATACTACCGATTCCACCAGCTCTTATCCTTCCCCTACTGGTGCTATGGTAGGTATAGATTTGGCTTACAACATGTATGATATCTATGGAAGTTGGTTTAATGGACTTAAACCATTAATGCAAAGTGCAATGAAAGAAATTATGAAAGCAAATCCTGCATTGTATGTTTTAAGAGAAAGAATCCGTAAAGGTTTACAATTGTATCAATCTCAACCACAAGAAGCATTTTTAAATTCAAACAATTATGCTGATCTTTTCAACAATGACAATCAATTATTTATCGATGATACAAATGTTTATCGTGTTACTGTTCATAGAACGTTTGAAGGTAATTTGGCTACTAAACCAATAAATGGTGCAGTTTTCATGCTTAATCCCAAATCTGGTCAATTATTTTTAAAGATTATCCATACATCTGTTTGGGCAGGTCAAAGACGTTTGGCACAATTAGCAAAATGGAAAACAGCAGAAGAAGTAGCTGCTCTTGTGAGATCATTACCTAAAGAAGAGCAACCAAAACAATTAATTTTAACTCGTAAAGGTATGGTCGATCCTTTGGAAGTTCATATGTTGGATTTCCCAAATACAAATATTCGTCCATCTGAACTTCATTTACCATTTGTCCATGCATTGAAAAATGACAAATTAGGTGATATAGTGTTGAAGGCAAGTGAACCACAAATGATCTTATTAAATTTCTATGATGATTGGCTTGAAAGAATTTCAGCTTATACAGCCTTCTCAAGGGTTTTGTTGATATTAAGAGCTTTGGGTATTAGTCAAGAAAGAGCCAATCTTATATTGAGACCAGATGCTACTGTTATTACTCAAGATCATCATATTTGGCCTTCATTTTCAGATGATCAATGGATAGACGTTGAAACTCAATTAAGAGATTTGATTCTTAATGACTATGCTACTAAATATAATATTAATGTGCAAGCTTTAACTCAATCAGAAGTACGTGACATTATATTGGGACAAGATTTCAATGCACCATCAGCTAAAAGACAACAAATGGCTGAATTAGATGAACAACAAAAAATTGATAATGGTGCATCTAATGCTGACCAACAATTAACTGCATTAAAGACCACCACTCAAAATGCTCAAGGTGAAGAGATTGTTACTATAACTACAACCAATTATGAGCAACTGGCTTTTATTTCAAGAAATGAATGGAGAATTAGAGCTATTGAATCAAATAACTTACATTTACGTAGTAAGAATATTTTCGTTCCAAGTGATGATATAGATGACGATGAAAATAGTATTGCATACATTATGCCAAAGAATTTATTGAAAAAATTCATTCAAATATCAGATTTAAGAAGCCAAATTGGTGGGTTCATCTATGGTATTTCTGCACCTGATGATGACGAAGTTAAAGAAATTAAAACTATTGTTATGGTACCACAATTGGGTAATACCCACTCAATTCAATTCCCTAATGCATTACCAAGCTCAAAACATTTACAAGGTTTGGAACTATTAGGATGGATTCATACTCAATCACAAGAGTTGAAGAGTCTTAATCCAGTTGATATCAATGCTCTAAGTAAATTCGAAACTGAATTACCAGGTTGGACTAGAAACATGATGACTTTAACAGTGGCTTTCACTCCTGGTTCCGTCACGTTGTCTTCATATATATTGAAAGATGAAGGATATGAATGGGGGAAGACCAATAAAGATTTATTATCATCTAAACCTGAAGGTTATCAAACTTCATTCAGTAAGAAGAACCAGTTGGTTTTATCAGAAAGAATAGCTGGTTCATTTTTGGTCCCTGATGACAATATTTGGAATTTTGCATTCCTAGGTCAAATATGGAACTCTAAGAATGAATATGGATTAAAGATTGATGTTCCATTAACTTTCTACCATGAATTTCACAGACCAATCCATTTTTCAGGATTCAATGAAATTGAAAATTCACCTTTAGAAGCTAATCAAGAAGATAATTTTAGTTAATTATCATAATGTAAACTTATGTAAAATATAATAATAAATATAATATACTTATATACAAGATTTTGAAGATTTACCAATGCTTTACAGAGATTATATGGTCTTCAATTTGAATTAAAAGTCTTCTGAAATCTGACCTTGAAATGTTTTCCTTTAATAATAATAATTCAAGTGATGTTTTACCATTCATATACTTTAGTAAATTATAAAACATTAGGGTTAATTCTTGTGATAATTTACACTCTTCATGAACTATTTTATTTATCCATTTACGTTCCAAAGTATTTGCCCTTCCAGGGTCAATGATAATAGTATCATCCTCATCTTCTAAAACTATTTCTGGATTTGAAGTATGTGATTTTATATCTTTACTGATATCAGATTCATTATCCAAAGAACTTGGAATTTCTTGTTGGATATCTTTTGAAGTATTATCAGTACCTGAAGGTTTGACTTTTTTAGTTGAATTCTTTTTAAATTTTGAATTTTGAGATATTTCATTCTCTATATCTTCATCAACTTTCATTCTAATTTTTCTTGATACTTTTAACCAAATGAAAGTATGAAGTTGTGTGACATAACCGTAACGAATCAACCATCCTAATGCAGATAAATATATATCTCTATGATCTTTAGAAGGAATAATAGAAGCCAATTGTTTTGGCTTCTTTGTTGGGGATGAAAGTAATTTTAAAAATTGTGGTAATGATGGTAAAGAAGGGAATTTTTGCTTAAATTTTTTGATATCAAAATACATATTAATAGTAATTGGAGCCATAGGTGATACTATGTATACAGATCTTGGATTTAAAGGATGAATTACTCTAGCTCTTCTCCAATAAATTAAATGGAATGCAAATGATTTAATTTGTGATATACTTAACATTGAAGATTGATTTTCAAGTTTTAATTTTTGACTCAATTTTAATAATGATTCAGTTGGTTTAATCATTCTAATAAAATTAGCTAATATACTATGAGGTTCAGCTTTAATATCATTAATTATAGTTTCTCTATCATCTAATAATAATAATGCAAAATATACAATATCATCAGCATTTGCATCAGTATCTTCATCGTTTGATTCATCGTTTAGTTCACCTTCATTTTGATATTCTGATAATAAATGACCACCCATTATCATAGACATAGTATTTGTCATACCGTATCTGGTTGTTTCACCTACATTAATTAAACCAGTTTTACCAATCATACTTACAGTTGAAGAAATATGAGAACCAGGTAAAAAAGGAACAGTTGATTCAGGTAACGAATGAAATTCTGTTTTAACAGGAATTTGGAAAGATCTTAATTTATTATTAATTGATAAATTAGCAATATTTGAATTACTGATTGAATCAAAACAATCAAAAATTAATTTACAAAGTGAAGATTTTTCAATAAGATGCATATTTAATGAATTAATATTTGATAAAGATTGGAAATCTTTTTTCAATTTAGATATTAAACGAACTTGTTGCCAAATATAATCATGTCTCAGTTGTTCATGTCTTAAAACTAATGATAATCTTGATATAACATAATGATACATTTCATCGATTCTATAATTTCTTTCAATAATTGGAGGATCCATTATGAATACTAAATGAAACATGTTAAGATTATTATCAATATCTTTAGATTCATTTTTTTTCCAAGTTCCATTTTCATAACAATGAATTGGTAAACCTAAGAAAATATGATTATCAATATTAATTTCAAATCTTGAATTACACATTTCTTTTGGAGGACATAACATTTCAATCAAATAATCTTGTTCAATACCAAATATTATATTACTATTCTTAATCATTGAAGTTTTAATTGAATTTTTTGATTTAATACTATGAGAATCTGAAGAAATAGTTTTATCTAAATAATTATTATCAAAATAAGATTCATTAGATTTTTTTTTAGTCAATTCATCATCCAGTAATGCTTGACGATGTTTTTCTTGATCATCTAAGAACAGTAATAAATCTTTTTTGGTTCCAGAATAAAAATTCCACCTTTTTGTATCCCATTCATAATCAGATTCATCTGATGAATCTCCTTCACTAAATGCTTGATATTCATCATTATCCAAATCTAAATCAACATCATCAGAATTTCTTGTTTCATTTAAATTAGGTGGGTATTTAAATATTAATTGAGGTCCATTATGTGTTGATATAACTAATAAAATTCCCTTTAGACTTGGATTTGGTAGATTAAAACTCATAACTACTTTTCTTATAAATTTCGCACTCTTTATATTGAAGCCTATATAATTTACATCTTATACAATTTACATCTTATGTTTAATATCTTTTTGAGCCAATTGAACAAATCTTGATTGTGGAACACCTTCAACCCATTTATTAAGACCTTGAATAACTTCTCTTGAATTAGCACTGTTAATCATTTCATCTCTAAAATGTTTAACTAATTGTTTATTTTCTAAAATAGAATCTTCATGTAAATTTTCAAATTGTCCAGAGATATCTTTCAAGACTCTATCATTAAATTCTTCAGTACTTTCAAAATTAACATCATCATAAGATTTGTTAATGAAACCTAATTTATCTAAATCTTCACCAGGAATTGGTCTTGAAAATAATAAAGCTTCAGAAGCTTTTGACCAACCTAATCTTAAAAATAAAGTTGCAGATGTACCACCTTCACAAACTAACCCTAAATTAGAAAATGGGGTTAATAAGAAAAAATCTGAACGTTTTTTAACATAAATCAAATCACATAAAGCTAATAAAGCTGCAGATAATCCAATTACTGGTCCATTAACTGCTGCAACTAAAACTTTTGAATGTGTATGAAATAAATTAGTAATATAAGTATTTCTAGCAACAAATCTATCTAACCAATATTCACGACTGAATAAATCTTCACTTGAAGCACTAATTAATCCTTTATCAGCAAAATTGGCCCCTGCACTGAAAAATCTACCTGATGATTGAATCATTGTAATAATAGTATCTTCTTTATCAGCTGCTTCAACATATTTGGCTAATTTCAAATATTGCACTCCATTTAATGCATTTAATTTATCTGGAATGTTAAGGGTAATTAAAGTTACTTTATCTCTAACTTCGTATGTGATATCTTCTGACATTTTTTACTTATTTTAATTGAAAAATTTACTTTGTGTTTATAAAACCGGGGGAAATATTGCTTGTGGGAAACCTTCTACTTATAATGCTTCATTGTGCGGAGGTAATTTATAAAGTCCTCGGATCCATAATCTTCACGTGCAGAGAGCCGGGGGTTACTATCGAGACCAGCACACCAGAACAAAGGACACCAGCACACCAGCACACCACCAAGTGCGACAAAACATTCTGTTGTTTAATTAACTTTACCTTTCACATGAGTTTTGAAGTGATAAGTAACGGTAAGCCAACGGTTCATTATACCACGGAAAAGGTACCTCTTCTTTTCAATGACGCACCGCAAGAGCAAGAGCAAGATTCAGTGGTGTATTCCAAAAGTAAAGCTCCTTTATTCAAATACAATAATGATGTCTTTGTATTAGTTAAACATTTATGTGATGTATTAAATTACCCATCTTCGTATCATCTAATAAAGAAAGCTATCAAGGCCACCAAATGTGATAAATCCAATTTCCTTCAATCAACGGAAAAACTAAATGAGTTATTAGTGGAAAATGGTCTTATTGCGGAGAATGATAAGAAATTTAGATTATTTTATTGTAAATTATCATTCATTTTAAGTATTTTACAAGATAAACTGGTTTTGATTGAAGATCAAGATTCAATGGAGCAAGAAAGTAATGAATATGCTAATTCTAGACTCGTTAATGAAGATAAAATAACTATCAATCAAATTTTCCCTCAGTATGAAATTGAATCGTTATCATTACCAAATAAACATTCATCGTTTAACTCATTAACTAATTTAAGTAAATTTAATTATTTAAAAGCTAAAAATCCCGGATTATTAACACCATCAAAACTTTTTGCCAATGAAACAGATGTACTTTTAAACTTAAATGATTATAATAAATTAGAAATTAATAATGATGATATAATGGAACAATTAAAACATAGGAAGCAAAGGAAACCTTTAGGTAAAACGAAAAAACATAATATTAATGTTGATCCAAATACACTTGATTTAACAGAAACTATTTTACCAGGACAAGGTTTCATACAAGAATTTAACATTAATCATGTTTGTAAAGTACCAAATTATTATATTGTTAATCAACATCAACAGCATCAGCAACAACAACAGCAGCTTCAACAGCAACTGCAAATGACATCAACAGCAGCTGCAGCAATAGCTTCAAATAATCAATTCATTAATTTACCAAAGAAAGGTGATGGAGTAGTTAAATTATCAAGAAATGTATCCCAATTGGTATTTAATAATGATTATGACTATTTTAATTTTGGTAAATATTTCTATACAAAAACCTATAGAGGTCCAGGAAGTGGGAATTATAAAGATGCATCATTAGTTAATAGAATCAATAAAATACCTAATGATTCAAATATTAATTTATTTAAAAGAAATCATAAAAAAATCAATCCAAAAAGTAAAAGAAGCAATATTCATTTAAAAGGATTAGTTCATGAAAAATTTAATAAACATTATATTGATTATATTATAAATAAGCAAAGAAATTCATTAGAAGATTATGAGAATTTAGAAATGTTACATAATTCTTTACAATTTAACCTTTTAATTAATACTTATAGACTTATGAATGAAAAAACTTGGGAAAGTTATTTCAAATTTAAAGCAATTGATTTTGAACAATTAATTTTACAAAAAATTGATAGAAATGATAATTTATTAAGTAAATTTGCTTTACCGCAAGATTATCCAGAGATAACTAATACTTTATCAAAAGAATTAAGAGATGAGGTTAAGAAACCATTATATTTCAATATTAAATACCCAGATGCTAATAATCCTCAATTATTAACTAATGTTGAGATTGTTAAATTACCTAATGCTAATGAAATAGGCTGGGATAATTTAAAGAAATACAACAAGAATTAAATTTGATTAATCTTGTGTCAAATGAATAATGTATATTAATAGAAGCGTTACGTAATAGTTTTTTTTTCCACCTTGTGAGGCTTTAATAAGAGAAAAAAAATTCAAATAATTACCTGAAACAGGTACCTGAATTCAGTTATCTGTCTAAAGGCAGTGAACTAAAATAGCCATACTGGGAGAGATACATATATCTATAGCTAGGATATATAGCAAATAAATCAAACTGCTCAGCTAATATTTAGTATGAAAATTAGTCTTGCACCATTTCCATAAATCTTTGTCTCTAGTCTCTTAATCTCCACTGCGTACCTGTATTAGTATTGAACGCGATCTGAAATCAAATTTTAGGGTTTCTTCTACAAAACAATCATGAGCTTCACCGATAGTTTCTGGTCTTCAGATTATAATCTGGGTATAAGAACGTTATTTGATCAATTGTATGAAGGAGTGAAGGAAAACGAAGCATACGTGAGATTATTCAGAAAAAGACTGGAGCTGGAATTGGTTTATGGGAATCAGTTATTAGGTATTGAAACATCTTCAATAAATAGTAAAAGATTAAAGAATGACGATTATGTTTCTTCAATTAAAAATGCATTCCAAAAAATCAATGAAAATTTCTCCAATCAAGGGAGTTATCATGTTAGTCTTAGTGAACAAATCAATTCTTCTGTGATTGAACCATATTCTAATTGGTGTGATGAACATAAACAAAGAATTGAATATAGTGATACAGTATTAACTGATAAATATAAAAATTTTAAGCAACATAAAACTGCCTTAGAGAAAACACAGAAAAAATATTTCAATAAATGTAGAATACTTGAAGAATTTAAATCAAAATATGATGAAGATGATTTAAATGATGTTTTAAAACATGGAATTGAAGATCAAGAAGATAATGATGAAGACGAAGATGAAGACGATTTTAATAGTATTATTTATAAATTTGGTGATTTGCAATATAATCAAAAAAATCTAAAGATTCTTTTAGCTGATTTATTAACTAATATTGAGTTAAAATCTCATAAAGTTCCAATTTTAGGTACATATACTAATGTATCTACAGGTTCTTCAATTGCTCAATGGTTATTAAAAAATGTCAAAGAATTAGATAATGATTTTGCAAAAGCTGAACACTTTGGTCAAGATTTAATTAATAATGAATTAATTAGGCTTATTGGTTCTATTAATAATAATAAGAATTTTATAAATTCATCTCAATTCTATTATCAATGGAAACCTAAAGCTTTTGAATTATCAAAACTTGAAGAATTTAAAGATGATTTAAGTAGAAGCTCATCTATAATGAAAACCAATCAATTCACTGATTATTTTGAAGATATGAAACAAGTTATTGGTGTTCAATCCGTTGATTTAAATGATAAATCTCAATATTTTAAAATTCATCAAGAAGTTGAACGTTTGGATCAACAATATTATCAATTAGTTTTAGATTTTGATAAATTAAGATGTGAATTCGAAGAATTAATAATGGATCATTTAACTTTCATGGAAAAATGTGAATTTGATAGATTAAAAGCTATTAAAAAAGTCTTGTATGATTTTTTAAAAATTTTTCAACTTTTTTTTAAAGATGGTAAACAATTTTTAAATGAATTATCAATTTTAGAAGAAACTATTAATCCAATAAGTGATTTAAAATTTTTAGTTGAAAATTTTAAAGTTGGTAAATTTAAACCTTCAGTTGTATTATATGATAATTATTATAATTCAAATGTTAAACAAAATTTCGGTGTTGATTTAAATATTAAATCTAGATTAGATAAAAAGATTGTTCCTGTTTTAATTCAATGTATTTTATCTCATTTAGATAAAGTATATCCAGATTTAATCAATGATGAAGAAAGAATTAATTTATGGATCAAGCCTGTTCAATTGAATAGTATTCATAGTTTAAGATTTAAATTAAATCATGCTTCAACACCAGAAGAAATAGTTCCTATTTTAAAAGAACATCACCCAATGATTATAACAAATTTATTAAAATTATATTTCTTGGAATTACCTGATTCATTAATTTCCAATAATTATTATGAAATTATAAGATCATTGTATCAAAATTATCCTATTAATACAAATGATGAAAATATTGATCATTCTAGAATCAATGGATTACAAAATGTCTTAATTGAATTACCAAAATGTAATTTAGCTACTTTTGATGCTTTATTAACTCATTTGAATAGATTAGTTCAAATCATAGGTAAAAAAGATTCTACATTATCTCGTGAATTTAAAGTAAAATTATCAAAAGAATTCAGTTCGATATTAATAATACCAAAAAATCATGAACATTTTATTAATGATAATTTCCAATTCAATTTCTTGATGGATATTTTCCATAATAAAGATTATATTTTTAATGAATTAAGGAGACAAAATTCTACTGATAAACATAAATCTGGTAGTATTAAATCCAAAAGAAGCAAAAATTCAATCAATTCTAAAATTCAATCACCACAAATTGAATCAGCTAAATTGGCTACTTCTTCCCCTGTTATTGATTCTGCTTCTGTTACTATACAAAGTATTGATACCCCACAAATTTCTCAAGATACTACAATGGAAAAATTTGCAGATGATTTCGATGAAACTTTAGACATTCAAACACCTTCCAAACCATCAAGAGAAGTTTTAGATGATCCATTTGAAGATGCAACACCTGAACCAATTGAAAAAGATACTCCTTCTACCCCAGTTTCGAGTAAAGCGACATTAAGAAGATCAACTTCTCCTAATAAGAAAAGTTTAAATTCTTATTTGGAAAAGAAAAATGGTAGTAGCTCTAGTCTTAACAAAAATAATAATGGACAAAATGTTATATCTTCAAAACCAAGCAAGAAGGATATCATATTCAATAATGATTTCTCTGACTTGACACAACCCAAATTTGCGCCAAGTTTAGGTAGAAGAACATCAGTAAAAGATTTGGCATCTAAGTTCGATAGCGAATCTACATCTCCAACGCCAAAATCTTCTGCTTCGTCTTTGAAGTCTTCTTGAGAAAAAATCATACAACAGTAGCCATAATGGAAAATAACAAAGAGAAACAAAAAAAAAAAAAAAAAAAATTAAAAGAAGTAAAACAAATAGGATCATATACGAAGTAACTTATATATTATTAAATTTATAATAATTTTGAATGTTTTATGTCATGTCTCAATCTGTATACGAAGATAGTTAATATTAATATAACTACAACGATGGAGATCAAAATCCATCTTAAGATTGAAGAAGGATCTGATTGTTCATTAGATGATTGATATTGATGTTGAATCTCTTTATGATTGGACATCAATAATTCAACTTTTTTACCCAATTCATCAATAGTAAATTGTTGCTCTCTTACTTCACTGATTAATTTTTCATTTAATTTGGAAATTGAACTTAACAATTCGATATATTGTCTGGAAATTGTATTTTTGAACTCTTCGAATGATTCTGAAGGAATGTCATTAGATACGATTGGATGAGAGTTATCAGAATTCTGGTTAATTGAAGATAACTTGATCTCTAAAGAATCCAATTTTTTAGATAAATGATTATTTTGTGCAATGATCTCATTTAATTGTGACAAATCCAAAGTCTGTTGCTGTTGTTGTTGTTGTTGTTGTTGTTGTTGTTGCTGTGGCAATTCTTCGGTGGCTTCTTTTTGGGATTCTTGTTGTTCACGTAACAATTCAATGTGTCTTCTAGTTCTTTCCATTAAAGATTCCCTAATTTTAGAAGGAGGATGGAACTCAGTATCCTTGCTATCTTCTTGAATTTGCTGTTGAACTTTGGTATAAGCGATTTTGATTTGCCCATCGCTCATCAATCCGTGGTCATCAATGGCATCTTGGGTTAAATGATCCCATACATTAAATCTTAAAACTTCAAATATTTCCTCACTTGAAGGGTTATTTTGACCAGTTATACCTATTTTAAAATTACTTCTTGGAATAACAATTTTATCGGTTTTAAAACATAAATTATTATCAATTTGAATTTTAAACCAATTTTTCAGTTTTGAATATGAAATTCTAACAGTGAATGGAACAGTTGAATCAAGGTAAGTAAATTCACAATTACCAATTGCATCGGATAAGGAATTTTCAAGTTTTTTAGAATTGTCATTAGCAAAAACCTTAAGACCTTCTCTTTCTTTATTATTAAATAAAAATTGAAATCCATCGAATTTACTAGGACCTCCAAAATTTGAAATATCATTTAAATTTGGATTATTAGCTAAAAATAATGATAAACCATTTTTTTCACCGAAAATCATATCTTGTTGTTTTCCAGATGATCTGAAGATAAGTTCAACAGTCCACTCATCATCTGAATTAGGTAAAGTACCTTCAGACCAAATAGAACCTCCTAATTTACCAAATAATAATCTACCAGTATCAAATTGAATATTATTATAGAAAGCCCAATCAGCTTCTAAATCATAAATAGAATTTATTTCAACGAGATTTGGTAATGAAACTCGATTTGTGATCCCTGATACATCTGGAATCAGTGCCACCACTAACCTTATAAATATACAGAATAAAATAAAATGCATAGTGGAAAGGCTCTATCTATAAAGTATGCAAATTGGAGTCGCGATCTTTGAAATTTTTCAACGATTGGCGTGGCCGCTCCTGTCTATAGACATCATTTATCGTTTCTCTATAAACTTCTATTTATTGGGCACCTGATTTATTAATATTATTATTAGTATTAATATTATTATTGTACTATTTACACGCTGCGATGACACTACCTTTGACTTCTTCTCAACACATTTCGTCTTATTCTCCAAGTTCCCGAGATTTTATTATTATAACTTACGTAGGGGAATTTTGGTAATTGTCTTGTTCGCTTGTAAGAGTCTTGGAAATCTTGTAGTAATTCAGGCATTAATAGTTCAGAACTTGGAATATCACTCTCTCCTTTAACCAACATTAATTTATAACCTTCATTCATCAATGCTTTTATTGTACTGACATCATTATTTGGTGGGAAGTATAAGTTCATGTAGTTGCCAGTAGTATTAATACTATGGATCATTGAAAGACCTATAAATTTTGTTTCATTGGTGAAGCTGATGAACTCATTGAATTTTGATGAATCTAGGTAAGGTGGGTTCCCTGGAGAATGAATGAATTGATCTTTATTGATTCTATAATATTCATCTTGTATTAAGTAAACGCCTACTATTGAAGCATCCAATATTAACAACAAGTCTTTTGCATTGAATTCAAAATTCACGTCAAAGTTTAAAACAGATACTAAATTGATACCTAGTTGCATTTCTTCTCCCAATTGATAAGTTATTTTCAAAGGAGATTTTGAAAGTAAATGGCTAGAAAAATTGTATTCCAAAGGAGATACTTTATGGAAATAGATCAATTTATTGAAATTTCTAATCTCACTTGCCAGGTATTTAGATTTAATGAATGCTCCTTTTGTCACAACTAAATCTTTAAAAGTCAACCCAGAAATAGTTTCATCATTGACTTCAAGAGTTGAACTCAAGTAGATCAAATGATCAGGGTTTATGAGCTTAGTTAACTGTATTAATAACTCTTTCCCATAACCTTTAACCCAACCAGGGGTATTTATGAGTAAATGATGCCCCTTTGGCTTGAGATGTGTTTGATAATCGTGGAATAATTGTTTAATTATTGATAAATATAATGTAGGGTTACTTTGTGGAGTGGTGAATCCATAAAAATAATTTATATCATTATCATCACTCTTGAAGTTGTAACCTAAAATAGGATGATAATGGTTCGTTATTGATAAACAATAGGGCTTTGAATATTCAGATTGACCAGGGTCTAGATCTAGAACAGATATGGGCGTTCTTTCAACCAACTGGTTTAAAAGAAGTTTCAATGTTGTCGATTTCCCAGAGTTCTTATTCCCAATGACTATATAACTTAAAGGTTCATTAGTTAAACTCAAGTCATCAATTTGCTTTACCAATTGTTTATCATAATTCAAAATATCCGTATTAGATATCTCCGTTATTATTTCAAATGAATAATTGGAGAAAGTAGGTAGATCCAAACACTTAAATATATTCTTAAATGGTAAATAATACTTGGATACATCTTGTATGCTTGTTTCTAAATTTACAAGTTTTATAACAGATTTATAGTCACTGGTGAACAAATGCTCATTTTCTTCAGTCTTGTTATCTCTTATATCGTCGGTATTTATCACTTGAGTACTTGAGATTACTGGCAAACTTTGAATGTTTAATTGGATAATATTGAATTCTTGAGGTGCATGATAATAATGCACATTATTGATTTTGATAGCCCCTCTTTCGATTACTAATTTATACAGCCCAGAAACTATGATTGATTCATTAACGCTAAACCCTACTATTATATTATCCTTGTTGTGTATAACTTTATCGTCATTAAAAGTGAAATGAAGTCTTATCGAATCATCTATAGGAGGAGCCCTCACAATTTCCTCTTCTACTTCTAAATCTTGTTGTTCATCAGAGGAGTTCTGATCATACTTGATGATATCATCATCTTCCATTTGTTTTTCAAAGATATTCCCTTCTTTTAACGCGGCAAAGGCGCTCATATCTTTTGCAGTGACTTACAAAGTGTGAGAAGAAGTGTTGATACAATCTCGCGATGAGATTAAAGGCATACGCACTATTTATTTCGACTATATTCTCTTTCCCATCTTATCAGTCCCTTGATTAGCTAATTGATCAGCCATTTCATTTCCATGGATACCTGCATGACCTTTAACATGTTTGAGAACAACATCCCCTTTAAATTTTTTAATATCACGCAAAAGGTTCCTAGAATCTTCAATTAATTCTCTATTAGCTACTGGCTCACCTTTTGAGTTTTTCCACCCATTAGATTCCCAGTTAATAGCCCACTCCGTTAATGCATTGATAGTGTATCTGGAATCAGTATGGATTGTGTATTTACCATTGCTCATACCCAGTGATACTTCTTGTTTAATATTGGTCAAAGCATCTCTAGCTGCCATTAGTTCTGCCATATTATTAGTAGGCTCTTCCCTTTCATAACCTGGTACTTCATTGAAAGCTTTGCTAACATTTCTTTTGTCGTTGGGTCCGTAGTATACCCCGTAACCACCAGTAGCGTTACCTTTACCATTATTTCTAGAAGCTCCATCAACGTAGATACTAGTTCTATCAATACTAGTGGATCCAGCGTCAATACTTTTACCTACTTTTATCTCCATAGATTTTCGTGTTTTGGCTTTGTTATTATCAATTTTCCCTAGTTTTGACCCATTACCAGGCTTAGAACTACTCGTTGATACAGAATAATTGGGTTTAGAAGAGCCTGAATTTTGCTGAATGAAAGTATTGGCGCTTGCAGCGTCATCGAACTTTTTGAAAACTGCACCCGGATGCCCTTTTACTACCGATTCAGCCTCAGCCCAAGTTCTATAAATACCTTGTTTCCTACCTTTAGCTACTGCGTAATATTTAGGTTTGGGCATATCGCAGAGGTATCTGGCGAAACTCCGAATTATGTAACAAATTTGCGAGGAAAATAAACGACAAGACCTTGTCCCCGAACTCTTTAAAGATTTTTCAAGTTAATCAAACGAAACTTGGTATAGTACCCGCTTAAATATAAGCTTTATTGCAGTTGCAAAACATCATCCGGATCCACACGACCCTAAGATTTTTCTTTTTTTGAATCCCAAATTTTTCCCGGCCTACATTTTTCCCTGCCTACATTTTTCGTTCCTCGCACCAACAAAAAAAAAATAGGCTGATTGAAGGGCTAATAAATTCTACGCACTTTAAAAGCCATTAGTTTCGCACACCTGACAGTTTATCAACTCATCAATTTTTTTTTTCTGTAGATAATAGTGGCAATAGCACGATGTTTAGATTAGTGAATGCTTCTAATAGTATAAGGCCAGCGTTATTGCTGAACTTAAGAAATAGTACTGGTATTATAGCACCAGCTTCACCATCCTTACAAAATTCGACTTATGGTTTAAATAATTTTAGATATAATTCATCATCAGTTTTACAAGGTAATAGTAAAGTTGAAAGTTTTATTCATAATTCTCAAAAAGATCCATTATTAAGAGATATTGTTGATAATGATGTTAATAATAAATTAAATCATTTTAAAGAACAAATTTCACTTTTAAATCATTATAGACAAATTAGAGATAATGAAGGACAAAAAGCATTTTCAGCAACTTTTAAAAATATTCTTGAATCATTTAACGATAGTGAATTAAGGGCATCATTTTCATCTCAAGATTTATTTAGATTTATTAATGCATTAAATTTTTCAATTTATCATAATAGAACTAATAGATTAACAGGATCAAAAAATAGAGATAGAGATCAATATAAAAATGATAATTTTTTAGATGAAATTACTTTAAAATCTGCTTTATTATCATTAACTGATATAATGATGAATGGAGAATTAAAGAAAATTTTAAAAGTTGATTCAATTAGATTATTTTTTAATGCAATGAATCAATTTCAATTTTATAATGAATCAATTGATGTTTGGGAACAAGGTGTTAATGATACTGAATTAAGTAAATCTTATTTAGATGATAAAGTTTTATCAACTATTTTACCAATTGCTCATAAAATTCAAAGATTTTCATATGAAGAAATTTTAAGAATTTATGAATTAAATACAAAAGATTCAAAATCAATTGATCAAATTTTATTATGTTCAATGGGTAAAATATCAATTTCTGCAGGTGATTATTCAAGAGGTTTAGATGCTTTAGAATCTTTATTAAAATTACATGAATCTTCAACAAATGAAAAAAATGGTATTTTACCAGCTTTAGGTGATTTACATCTTTCATTTATTGGTTCATGTAAAGATATTACTATTTCTAAACATTTTTTCGATAAAGTAATTAATTATGATTTACCTTATCCAGTTAAATTAAAAATTCCTCATGTTCAATCATTATTAGAAAATTGTTTTGAAAATAATGAATCAATTGAAGATATTTTATATTTTTGGAGTTCAACTGTTAAACATTATTCAAATGATAAACAAAATATGGAAATTAATGCTCGTTATTCAAAATTAAATAATACATTCTTTCTGATATTTTTTAAAATGTTACCAGAATTGGATAATAATTCTTTTAATAAATTAAAAAATGTTATTAAAATTTATAATGATATTAAACCTTTAGATGAAACTTTTATGAATACTTTAATATCTAATTATTCTTGGGGTGATAAAAAAATATTTCAACAATTATTAGATAATTATGATATTTATAAAATTAAAAGAACTCAAGTTTCTTATAGAGTTGTTTTAAAAAAAATTGGAGATGTTGAAAATTATTCAAATGAAGAAATTTTAAATAAATGGGATGAATCTTTAGCAAGTTTAGATAAAAGTAGATTTACTTATATTCCAATTGCTGATTGGGCTGCTTTAAGAGATTCAACTATACTTTCTAAATTTGCTGATCAAAGACAAGCTATCTATTGGGATATTGTTTCTTCATATAAAGATTATTTCCAAGATAATAAATCTGGTATTAGATTTATTAGAAATTGGTTAAATAATAAAGATGTTAAACAAGAATTAACTAAAGTCTATAATGAAGAAAAATTAACTAATATTGAAATTAATAAACCAAATTTTAAATTCTTGAAACAAAATGTTGGTTTCAAAAATTTGTTAAAAAATTTCATAAACTAAAAAAAAAAAAATCCCCCATATAATAATTCTGTAAATAGCTTAATGGGTTTAATTAATTGTATATAAGTAGAGATGGATATAATTTTTCTTAATAAACGAAACGAATAAATTTTCTCGGTCGCTCACAAATTACATAAATAGGAGACCATTAAATTCAAAACTAAAATGGGGAGTTGCTTTTCAAAAGAAGAGGTGACAACCGAGAAAAAAGTTAGCGGGAAGAACAGGTTTCAATCTGATAATACATTAGGGGCAGCTGAAACCAAATCAGAGCTAGCGAAAGGATCTCAGGGACATAGATTAGGCAGTAGTGAGGAAAATGGTAATCCACAAAGTGCCAGAGAAGCTGTTGCAAGGGCCGCAGAGCAGAGGTATACTCAGCATCAGGGGAAAACAAATGGCAGTCAAGATAGATTGAGAGCAATGAGTAAAATGTCCAAACAGGAGAAGGGATTATGAGATGTGGAGAAGATCAAAATAAGAGAGATAAATAGATAGACAGATAGGACAAAGAGAAACAGCGACAAAGATAAACTAAACAAACATTTAGAACAATACGAAACATTACAGCAAACCTCGATTCTGTATCTTTTGATCAATATTTGTTACAGAAAGCGTTTCGACCCATTGTCGTCTCCCGCTAGATAAACACATCTCTCGCTAGATAAACATAATATACGAATGCGAACTAAAATATAGTCATCCAATGATTAAATCTATTTTCAATTCATCAGGGAAGTCCTTCTTCGACAAAGAGAAAGAAAGGGTGGAAGAGTTATTAAAAGTGCCTTTGCTAGAGTTTGTTCTTCAGTACCTACCACATCTCCAAACTACAGAACAACAACAGGATGATTTATGGGAACTAATTGCCATCAAGCTTAATACATATCTGTTCCAAAATACATTACAAAGATCAATTGGTAGTGAGTTAGAAGAACTCCCACAGTTAAATGGATCATTTATAAAAGAGTTATACGACAAGATTATGACAGACTTTGTAAAAAACATAAAAAGCTTCAACTTTAGTAATGGGATATATGCAAATGGTATAATAAGAACAGCTGATAGAAATGCTAGCGGGGCAATGTATGTAGCATTTGGATTACCAGTAATGGACTCATACCTGGAAAAATCCGATCAAATATGTTGCCAATTGTACTATATGAAAAATCTACAAGTAACTTCAATGGCCGAAACAGCTAAACAAAACTTTATAAATCAACAATCTAAAGATATAAATCAATTAACGTCTGAAATAGATTTAAATTTAAAGAATGAGAAAGCTAAACTGGATCATTCAAAACTTCAAGCGTGTTTGGAAGAGTTGGAGAAAAAAAATAAAAGAATCAACTATTTAAATAATGAAAATAAAAGGTTAATGGAATTAAATCAAGAGTTATTAAACGACAAAAACTCATTTAAAGATACGTAAATTTATAAAGTAATAAATTTATAAAGTAATAAAGTTATAATCAAATCGGTAGCCACACACCCGTTGATGTTTTTCACTGTTCTCTTTTTATCGCGACTTTAATTTCTAATTCAACCTAAACCTTTCACCGACATATGGAGTCTACTACTAAAGTTCCTTTATCCCATACGTTATGGTCTCCTCATGATACCGTCAAAGATTCAGCGGAGGCCTTAGGGATTCAAATGACAGAAGAGTCTGCTAAAAACTTGGCTATGGATGTAGAATATAGAATCCATGAAATTTTAGAAACCGCCATAAAGTTCATGAGAAGATCCAAGAGGAAATTGTTGACTACTAGTGATATCAATAATGCGTTGAAAGTATTGAATATCGAGCCTTTATACGGATATGATAACTCACAACAGTTGAATTTTAAGGAAGCATTGGTTGGTGCAGGTCAAACTCTTTATTATATCGACGATCAAGAAATAGAATTAGAGAAATTAATTAATCAAGAATTACCAAAAGTTCCTAGACAAACCACATTCACAGCTCATTGGTTGGCTATAGAAGGTGTTCAACCTATGATTTCTCAAAACCCTTCACCTGCTGATATTAAAGCATTACCTCCAGCTATTAGAGGTGCTACTTCATCTATACTTGGTAATGATATATTAAACCTGAGTTCAACTAATGATAATGTTACTAAAGGTATTTCTAATATGGCTAATGGATCAAAAAATAAAAAAGTTACAGATAAAGATACTGAAGTTAAACCTTTGGTAAGACATTTATTATCAAAAGAATTAAAATTATATTTTGATAAAGTAGTTGAAGTATTATTATCAACTGATCCTTCAAAAGATAATTTGAAGTATGCAGCTTTAAACTCTTTGAAAAATGATCCTGGTTTACATCAATTGGTTCCTTATTTCATACAATTTGTTGCTGAACAAATCACTAATCAATTAAGAAATATAGATATATTATCTACAATGTTAGAAGTTATATCTGCATTAGCTGAAAATAAAACCATTTTTTTGGATCCTTACGTTCATGCATTAATGCCTTGTATATTGACATTATTATTAGCTAAAAGAATTGGATCTGATATAAAAGATTTATCAGATGAATCATCTCAACAAGAATTAAAAAATCAACTTGCTGTAAGAGAATTTGCTGCTATTTTATTAGAACATATAATAACTAATTATGGTTCATCTTATTCTACATTAAGAGCAAGAGTTACAAGAACTTTATTAAGAGCATTATTAGATTCTTCAAAACCTGTGGGGACTCATTATGGTGCCTTATTAGGTTTGAAAAATATGGGTAATGAAGTTATCAAATTAGTTTTAGTTGGTAATTTAAAAATGTGGTATAGTCTGGTGGTAGAAGAAATGAAAAATGATATCGAAAAAGAAACTTTAACTAAAACAGCTTTGGAAGCATTAATTAAATTAAGAGTTGAAGTACCTAAATCTGATGATTCAATGGATGAAGATTTATCTGAAGAAATCAAACAAAAATTAAATGAAAGAATTGGTGATGTTTTAGCTGAAAAAGTGTTGGAACAAGAGAACTCCAAAGAGATAGTTAGAGGTATTTTCTTCGGTGAAATTAATGTATAATATATGATGTCTAGTTTAAGAAAAGATCAATGAAATGGATAATAATGTATAATTTTTCGTTTTTTATTCCCTTTATAATGTAATATATTACAGAAATCTATTTAATCAAATTAATCTTTTTTTCTCTTAACTGATGCTCTTTTAAATACACTCATTGATTCATTTTCATGATGCGATGATAATGGAGAGCCATTTAATGAATTGAAAAATGAATTATGATCTGATGCAATTGGTTCACCTGGCTTTCGTTTTTTAGAACTTGAAATAGGTGATGATTGTATTGGCATAGGACTTGTTAATATTCCATCTGTCCAATCTGGTTTATTCGAAGATAATCTCATTTGAATTGGGGATCCCATTTCAATAGGTGACAGATCTGGTTGATGTAATTGTTTAGTGGATTTGTTTGATTCAGTGGGAGTTTGTGCAACTTCACTTATTATTGATACTGGTTTAGGCTTCACAGGAGTGGCAGTTACTTGTGATATTGAAGGAGGTTTCATTACAGGAACTATACTAGTCTTGATTTTTCTTGAAGTTCCAAAAATGAGCGATTCTTTGGTGGAATTAGAAGATGAAGTATCACTTAAACTCTTCAGTCTAGTGGCGTCTCCTCCCAGACCTGTAGGTGCTGAAAAATCAACTTGTCTTCTATGTAAATTTTTAGACGAAAGATTGGATTTTGACCTCTTCAAGCTAATAGCCGGTGCAAAAGTTTGAGTATCTAAATTTCTTTCAAGCTTAACAGTTTTAGATTTATTATTTTTTTGCTTTGTAGTACCAATTTCAGATTTTGACCTGACTAAAGGTTTTGTCTTCAATTTCAAATTCAGTCCTTTTATCTTCTCAATCAAGTATTTAATTACTTCAGGTAATTGCTTGTTGAAATAAGGAATCAATACATATGCTACAAAACTCATTAGATTGACAGATTCCCCCGTGAATAAAGTATCCCAAATACCCATTTTTTCAACCAAACCATCAAGTTTCTTTGAAATGGATAATTCGCTAAATTCATCGATGTTTTGAGACGTGATAGATTGTGGTAATGGATTTACTATTCCCATTCCTAGAAATGTGGGTGTGATTTTATTAGGCTTTTTCTTTCTGATCAATGACGGTCTTGAAGGTTTCTTTGGGGCAGTTTCTTGCTCCGTGGATCTATTTAGAAACTCTGCTTCATTGATTTCCATTGCAACCAAGTACTCTAACAAAGTAACCAATTGCATTTGGGCTTCACGAATCTTTAATACATAAATGAATTGATTTGTATCTTGAGAATCCAACTTTTCAATGAGTCCATTTTTCGAGAGAAAATCCAGCTGGACATTGATTTCGAAATCCTTATTTAGCGAATCCTTTGAGGTTTCAGGGTCTAAGCTTTTCAAAACACCGAATTTCCCCGTATGTCTTTGGTCCAAATCATTAACTGATAAAATAATTGATTTCAAAGTGGTCATGATTTCGGATCTATCATTATTGCATAAAACTTTGAGACGTGACAATGCAGTTTTGGGGAAATAACTCAAAGGTGTTGTAGTTGAATAAAGTATGTTGTAGTACCTCGAACGAATATATTGTATTGGATTATCTTTATGATCGGGGGAAACGGTTGAAGGGTTATTGATAACTGGTTTATTGGAAGGAACCGATATCGAAAACTTCTGTTTGAGTTCTTCAAACGAATCTGTTTCAACTGTTTCTTCCGTCTTCAAAGCCAGCAATATAGTTTCCTGAGGGTCTGTCTCATCATCAATACTAACGATATCTGTTGCAAACAATTCCATTTTTTGGCCATCACGAGACTCTTGGTTGTCTAATATCCCATAACGATCCTGTCGTATGTGGAAAAGAGTTGCTTTTCTATTATTTCCAGGAGTTTCCAACTCATTATATTGGATCTGGTAATTGCAAGGCCGTATAACACTTGCGTCTATTCTGAGATATCTTTTATCTTCCAAGTTAGCGAAATCATAAATATTGGAAAATTTCAGTTCACCTTCTAAAACTATATGCAATCGCTTGAACTCTCCATTGTGTTCACACAAAACTTCCAAATCTTTTCTGGACTTCTCTTGAGAGCTGGGTAGATTTGCAGTTAAGTCCATAACATAGTTAGAGAAAAGGAAAAATTTGTTAAATGCGCGTCTCTTCATTAACTATACAATTGCAGCCAAATTCAGCCGTTTAAAATCTCGCTTTAACTCTCAGGCTTAAACTCTCAGGCTTTTAGCTATCAAGATCTCAACCATTTGTCTTCCATTATATCAGTGATTGAAGGTCTACTGTCTATATCTCTGACCAAGATTTTTCTGACCAATTTTTTAGAATCTTCACTGATTATATATGGTAGATTTAAATCACCTTCCATGATTTCATCAACATTATAGAATGGATTTTCTTTGTATAACATAGTATAAAGTAATATACCTAGAGCCCAGATATCTTGAGCTTTACCTTCATATTTTTCACCTCTAAGAACTTCTGGTGATGCGTAATCGATAGTACCTACGAAAACATCAAAAGGTCCCAGTTTTGTATACCCAGCACTACCAAAATCAATTAATTTAATAACTCCTCTTTCATCTACAATTACATTTTCATCCTTAATATCTCTATGAACAATTCCATGTTTATGTAAATGATAAACTGCTGAAACGATTTGTTTAAAAATAGATTGACACTCTTGCTCTGACATTCCCTTTTTCACTTCGATATAATCAAATAAATCAATTGCTGGTGGGTTCCCAAAAATAGGTGTTTCCAAGTAATAGTATTTTTCATCTTCGAAAAAATCAATGATTCTCATTATATTTGGATGTAATTCCTTCATTAATGTCGACATGATTTGAATTTCTGAAGGAATAGTTCCTAAATCTCTATCACGAACCCATGTATCTACCAAAATCCTCTCTTTATCAATACATTTTATAATTACCTTATATGATTCATCCTCATTATATTGTGCCAAAATCACTTTACCATAAGCTCCTTCTCCCATATCTTTAACAATGTTGAAAAGGTTGATTCCTTTTGTTCTCCTTTTCTCTCCTATTACCTTTGGCCAATATGTAGAATCTTTTGCAATCATTTCAATCATTTCATTTTCTTGATTTAGTAATTCCTTTTCAGAGAACTTACTTAATGGGTAATTATTCTCTTCATCTTTAGCCATTTTTACAAATTCATTAATTGAGCTCACTTTGGTATCAATTGATGATCTTGCAGTTCCCAGGAAAACATTTGATGAATTATCAGTACTTGATGATTCAGTTGCAGAAGGTACTCTGATATGAATACCATCTGTTTCTATACCTAATCCAGATGAATTAGATGATGATAACCTTGCAAAACTTGTAAAGTTAGGTCTTCTAGTACTTTTATGTCTTGTGATTTCTCCTGTAGTAGATATCATTGATGAATTCATATCAAAAAGTTTAAGTTGTGAAGGAAGACTGACAATTCCTGAATTATGATCACCACTAACCAGTCTTGATCTTGAATATTGTGGTCCTGTAAGTTTCAGTAATTGTTTATTAAAGGCTTTCCCTTCTGATGCTCCAACAGTTTCAATAGGTTTCTGAGTCTTAGCTGTTCTTCGAGAATAAGTAATCCATAATACATAAGTATCAATATCTGATACTCTTAATTGAATATCAATATGAAATTTATAGCCATCAACATGAATGGCTTCTACACCATTTGATTTAATATATGCATCTTCAATTTGAGATTCGGTATGATTTGAATTGTGTAAAACTGAATTATATTTCCTAAAAAAATGTTCAGGAAGAACTAATCCAGGAACAATTGGGAATTTTTTATTATAATCTTTTATACCAAGATCAAATATTTTACTAAAATTTTTAACAAGCATATCAATTGGTTTACCATGCAAATCAAGAGAAGACCAACCGAAAAGGTTTCTAGCAATTGCATTATTACATGATAATATATTGAAATTTGAACCATCGATTACAAATATACCTGCAATATAAGGCAAAGAATGGATTTTAACTTTTAATTCTACATTATCAGGATTCATTGTCAATGGATTTGATGTGATAGCACAAGGTATGTTTTGACCGTCATTAGCTTGAAGTGTAAAGTATCTTCTTGTATTTAACTTTTCACTCAGTTCATAGCTATAATCATAGCCATCAATATCCATTGAATCACTACCAATATCAAGGAAATCATTTAAAGATTTACTGATATCAGATAATGTAATATTATCTTGAGCAAATTGTGGTATCATATTACCAGCTATTTCTTTCATTGATTCAATTTTGAAATCTGATGAAGTTATTTTTGCTTTCTCTTTTGAAATTACAATATCGAAAGCATCACAAGGGATTTGGTCAAACATGAAAATGATAAGGTCATTTTTCCTTTTAGCCCAAAGGGAAGTCCATGCATATTGTTGATCACCAGGACGAGATATAGCTACAATCTCACCTGAAAATATAATATCAGTATTAGGAAGTGCATTAGGTGAAGTTGTGACACCTTGAGAAGATCTAGTTAACCGATCACTAACGAATTCTCTAAATTGTGGAGCAATCAAATCCATTAAAGTTAATGACCTTATCATCATTTTCAGTACACCAAACATCAAACAAGCTAAATCATTTGCAGCTTTAACAGGCCATGGAGCTTCAAAATCAATAGTGAAAATGGATTGAGGTAATGAATGTTTACCCAGTGAAACAGAATGAAAAGGTCTGTTATTTGTATTAATAGGATTTGAAGGATTATTGAGTAAATTTAAAGCAATGCTAGAAACTGGTTTCAGTGGTGTGATGAATTGTTCATTTGTAGTCATAACTGAAGTATCAACAAATGGAGTCGATAATGCATGCAATAAACTATTTCTAATAAGATCATATTTCAAACGATGTTCATTTTCATCATTAGTTAATGATAAATCATGTAAAGTAGAAGCAAAATCGTGATGACTAGTTACATTAACATCATTTTGATCTAATAATTCCACAATATCTTTTAAATCATCTTCAAATATTTGATCATGATACTCTGATTTAAATTCTGATTTATTTGAATCTTTCATTGAATAAATTTCTGATACTGGGAAACTATCAGATCTCTTTATTGGAGGTCTTATCAAAGATTCTAAAGGAGGTTTTATAGGTCTATTCTCAGAAGTACTTATACATCTTCTTTGATCTTCAAAAACATCTTTTCTAGGGATTCTTAAATCTTCATTAGATATTGAAAAAGGTCTTTGATAAACTTCATTAAAAGATTTCCCATCAGGATTAATTGAATTCATCAATTTTGGACGATCTTTTAAGATTTCCAATGATCTTTTCAATACATTCAATCTTAAAGCCAATGAATTAGGTGATAAATGTGCATAAGAATATGAATGAGTACTTTCTACTGGGAATTTTAAGATATCATTCCTATTGTTGAATTCATCTTTCATTGTCATGATAGGACTATTTAAATTAATTGGATCATTTGATTTCAATGAAGACAGCGGTGAAGGGGCCACTATAGATGCAAGTCGATTTGTTTTCTTGGAATGTTTATCATTTGATTGTCTTTTGGGGATTATAAGTGATGGTTTTGCTTTATTTTCATTCCCAGTGTAATCTTCATCATCTATATAAAACAGAGACACCTCCTGTTTTGTATCTTCGGTGCCTCTGTATTTATGTTGTTCAACAGGATTCATTAAATTTCACTATATTTGAACACAATTCCTTATAATTTTTTTATTAAAGTCACCGTTGATTAATGACAATATATTTATAAATCTAGAGTTTCTAACAAGACAATAGGATGAGATTTTGAGAAACATTCAAATAGGAAACCCTCTTCGCGATGCTAAGAAACTTTAAGGGAATTGCAAAATGTGAGCTTGCTCTATTAATATATTTTATTAATACACAAAAGAAAAAGAGGAAATTATAAATATAATTAAAGGGTGAAATCTTGAATTCTTTCATCTAAATCAAACATTCCATCTATGCTATTATCATTTTGTCTAAAACTCATTCCTGGTGTATCAGCAACACCATATAAAACACCTGGAGTTGACGTCATTATTGGATTTCTAATAGCTGCTATCCCTGGTAATGAAAGAATTGGTTGAGCTTGAGGGGTATTATTACCAGAAGACTCATTGTAAGTTGGAGGACTTAAAGTTCTTACATCAGAATAAGTTGGAGGTACTTCATCATCCCAAGATATTCCTAATCCAGATCTTTCAGTTATTGTTAATTTAAATTGCATTCTTAATACTCTAGCTGACCCTGTAGGTGTACCTGTAACTTCTTGTTGCGTTGAATTAGTTGAACTATTTGAAATATTAGAACTTTGGGAACTTACAGGAGTTAACCCAATTTTACTTTTTGTTGTATGCCTTTTATTAGTTGGTGCATTTAAATTTATACTCTCTTCTGCAATAACAATTTCCACTATTAATAAATGCGTTACAAATATCCCTTCATTTGGATCTTCTATATCACAACAAATATTGGCTCCATTTCTTAATCCTTCTTGTATTTCATCAATAGGTTCTTGTTCACTTGTAGCTTTATCTAAATGCCTTACTAACCCAGATGAAAGATTCATTGCATTAATCTCTGCTACTAACTCTATTTTCCCTACACCTGAAAAATCAGATTTCCATCCTGTTTTAATATCACCATGACTAATACTTCTTGTTTCAGATATATAAAGGTGTAAATCTTGAGCTGAAGATGGTCCAGATTGCGTATTTTGGTTGTTTTCAGTAATACTAGGCGTAGAAGGTCTTGTGGATGAAGGAGTACTTGGATTGGATCTTGGTGTACCCACAGAATTACTATTACTTCCAGGTGATCCAAAATCTTGTGCAAAATTCTCATGGGCATTTCTCGGAGCATTTCTTTCTACTTCTGTAGTATCTTCATTAACAATTGGAGCTCCATTTAAGCCAGAAGCAGAGTTTTCAGGTTGTAAAGTTTGGTTATTATTAGTATTAGATGAATCATTCCCAGCAGAATCTGAAGATAATGACATATTTGTTTGAATAGTACTATGATGAAGATTTGAACTTGAATTAGTTTTGACAACTTTTAAATTTTTTAAAGCCAATTCCTTTTTACGACTATCTTCAGCACTTCGTAATTTATTTTGATGTTTATCACAACAATAAGCCCTTATTTTAGATTGTTCTTCAATTCTCCAAGATAATTTTCTCATTCTCCATCTTTTATCACCTGTACTATTAACCAAATGCTCCAATTTTAATTCTATAGGGAATTTAGATTTTGGATATACAACATTAGGTAATAAAGCACTTGCACTTACATCTGTTGGAGGGAAAACTCTTAAAGAATTTCTATCGGGACCTCTTAAAATCAGTCTTGTAATATTTAATGGAAGTATAACTTTAACTTCTTTATCTGAATCTACCAACTTTGCTTTTGCAATAATATCATATTTAACAAATGATAATGAACTATGTGAACCTAATTTACATGATGGAGGTAATGAACCTGGTAATAAATGAGAAAATGGGAAAGCGTGGGAACCAGGATTGAATTTACACTGAGATGTTACCACATCCCATCTTGCCAATACATTCTCTCTCAATGTACAATCTTTACAAGATGATACAGAAGATGAACTTATTAAAAATGGTCTATTCAATCGAATTGTTTGAATCAATGATAATGTAACTGAGTTTAATTCAACATCAAGTTCTTTTGTATTTAAAAATAAAAGTCCTGAAATAATAGACCCTGATGATTCTGTTGGGCTACCATATAATATAACTGGTGGGGATTCCAATTCAATTGATAACTCTATAGGGTCACGAGATGGGTCTTTATGAGACATATACTGAGATTGATTATTTTGATGTGGGCTGCGATGGCTAGATGATTTCCCAAATGTGCCATACTTATGCTTCACTTTCCCGTCACTGTTCTTTGACGTCATCTCTGGCCTTTCCTGGCCGGCAGAAAATTGTTTAAACGCCATAGTTCATACGATATATATCCTTCAAAAGAAAAAAATAAATTAGTTAAAGTGGGGCAGTCTCTAAGATGAGGTTGATGAATTAATAGTTACTGAAAAGGGTGAGCTTGAATTATTTTCCTGTTCCTTTGCGGTGGATTATTTTGGAATCGAGCAAAACTTTATGTATTTATAGAAACAATGAATTTTTAAAGCTGTTGTTCATGTGTCAGACATGTACTTAACTAAGATAATTTTATTTAATCGGAGAAGCGATTCTTACGCGGTGATAATTGTGTGGTGCCCGGGTCGCCGATAATGTCGCAACTGCGATAAAGATGTCTTGATACGATTGCAGCCAAGGAAGATGTGGTGGTTGGTCGACTAAACTGATTTTATGTAAAATCCAATTAGCTCCAGGCTGTTTAATGATACTTAAGCAATATAAATCGACTTGTAAACGTTTAAGCTTAGGAGAGGCTTTTGGGGTCTGTTAAAACAATAGTACGGTTGTTAGCTCCGAAATTTATTAAGCTTTGTGGTAAATCAATGGGGGTAATTGTATTGTTTCCCCGTTCCCTATGGCCTGGTTTAATTAACCCGCTTTTGGTCTCATTTATAAATTGCGCTTCCGGGATCTTGCGAGTTCACACTCCGCAATTATTGCAGAAACTACAATTTCCATATCTGTGCTCCAGACATACGGGGGATTTGTGTTTCCTTCTTAAGCCACAGAAATAGTAAGGCGGGCAAGCCAAGGAACTATTATTGTAGAGGTCAATGTGATATTCCCATAATATCTTGTTGGACACTCGTGCTGGTTCTATAAGCTCTCACCAAAGCGCTTAGCTGTTTTTGCATTCAGTTGAGCGCACCTCTGAAAAATACGGCTAGTGAAAAGTTAAAAGTGCTTTGAGAGACTCACAATGACTCGTCAGTTTATTGTTTTTGATAATGGATCTTTCAATATAAAAGCAGGATTTGCAACTGATGGATCTCCACAAAAGCAAGCAAACACATTATCAAGAGCCAAAGATGGAAGAATATATATTGGTAGTGATTATATAAATACCAATAATCACTCCGGTATAATATTCAAAAGACCTTTTGAACAAGGTAATTTAACATCTTGGGAGACAGAAAAACCTATTTGGGATTATACTTTTGATAATATGATGAAATCAGACACAGAATTCGATGCAGGGGATTATGGGATGATATTAACTGAAACACCTTTCCAATTACCTCAATTATCAATGAATACAGATCAAATTATTTTTGAAGAGTATGGGTTCAATAATTATTATAGATGTATACCTGGATCTTTAACGCCTTGGATATTACCAGACCATTCGAAGAACGATTTTAATTTGATTATAGATTGTGGATTTTCATCTACTTGGATCATACCTGTTATTTATAAATCAGTATATTGGAAAGGAGTTAAAAAATTACCAATTGGTGGGAAAGTATTAAATGGATTATTAAGAGAAATCATTTCTTTCAGACATTATGATATTTCTGAAGAACCTATATTAATAAATACTATAAAAGAATTAACTTGCTTTGTAGCAGAAGATTTTAATAAAGCTATTTCAAATAAATTAAATATGAAATGTGAATTTATATTACCAGATTTTAAAACAACTACAACTGGTTATGTTAAAACAAATAAAACTGCAACACCAAAAGATGCTGATTTACAAAGTTTAAATTTATTCGATGAAAGATTTGTAGTCCCTGAAAGTTTTTATCATCCTGAAATTGTTTTTGATAATGCACAATCTAATAATCATATAATTCAATCATCACCAATTAAAAATTTAACTGATTTAGTTATAGAGTCTATTATGTCATCACCAGAAATAGCGAGACCTTTATTGCTGAAAAATATATCAATAGTTGGAGGTACTGCTAATTTACCTAATTTTGAAAGTAGATTAAAGGATGAATTATTTAAAGAATTACCTCTGGATTGGAAAGTTGATATTGTTAAAACACCTAAACCTTTAGATGAAGCTAATTGGCATGGAGGTGTAGAATTATCTAATAGTGATATCATAGATAAAATTAGTATTTCAAAACAAGAATATTATGAGCATGGTACCAATTGGTGTCAAAAACAATTTGGATTTAAAAATTTATAATAAATAGAATTATGTATGTGTATATTAATATCGGATATCTAAGTTACTTGTATGATATTATTAAAAGTTAAATAACGACTAAAAATTAACCAAGCATATCTAAACCAAACCATTTGACTAAAATGTCCATAAGCCATTGCTGAATAACTTGCACTCAACATATTTAAATCAGAATAAAAACTCAATGATTTTTCTTTTGGATTAAAGAAACTAACATTAATATTTACTTTTAATGTTTGACTTACTATTAAATTTGATAAATGATTTACAAATAATTCAATATTAGTTAATAAAGTAAAAGAATATTTTTCAAGGAAATTTAATGATTTTAATTTATACATTATTTGTTTATTCTCTCTTGAATATTTTTTAACTCCATGAAAAAGTGAAATATGATTTGGATGATTTGAAACACCCTTTTCATCAAAAGTAATTAATATAGAATCTTTTTCAACAATAAGTTTCCTGAGGGTATTGTTGATTTCATCAGTGGACCAATCTTGGTCCATACCATCTTTGAATTGATTTAATACTTTAACGTCATCAACACCTAAGATCTTAGCTGAATGGTGTAATTCTTGTTCTCTAATTGAACCAAAAGATTCATCTAATGCATCACCATTTGAAAAACATATTATTTTGAGGTGGTTATTATAGATTGGTTTACCCAATTCAAGTACCGATGGCGAGAAAAACATCACTTCATCATCAGGATGACCTATTATAAAATAAACAGTTGAATTAACTATAGTATTATTACTTATTGAATCATAAGGGAAGTATGAAGAAGTATATTTATTCGATTTAATTTGAGAATTTTTATATTTAGTTAAAGATTGTGGAACTATCGTAGATAGAAGAAACCAAACAAGGAATGATGTGGTTACTATTCGTACTATAGACAATCCTGAAAACATCAAATAGTATATGATAAGATAAAATCAATCTAGCTGGTGTCAGAAGTTGGGTGCAATCGCGCGATCTGAAATTTTTGGGTTGCACTCTATTTTTTTCTCAACTATTGTGATTTTTTCATAAATGTATAACCAGTATTCCATACTAAATTGATTTTAGTTTCATCATTCCAACCCAATTCCTCGTATAAACGAGATTTAAAGATTTTAGAGATATCAATTTGTTTGGATTCTTGGAAATTATGAACTCCACTATAAGTATTGATATAATTGAATAATCCTTCAAGTGGAATATCTTCTTTAACGAGTGATAAATTATTGTTTGAAGGTGGTTGGTAATTGTCTAAATTAACCTCATACTTGTTGATGAGAATATCTTTAAAAAGCGATTTATCAATTCGTTCATTGATATAATCATAGTTATTCTTTATAATCTCTCTACCAGGGTATTCCCAATGAGGACCCACATACTCCGGATTGTTATAAATTAAGTCAAAGTAAATGTCTTTACACCTCTTTAAAGCATCTAATTTAGGTAATTTACTGTCGCCAGAAAATTCAACTACAACTGGATCGACGTAGTACCAATAAGCAAAAACTCCATTGGAGTTGAGAAGATTGCTAACATCTTTGAATAGCTTACTAAAATCTTTAGTCCAATGAAGACATTGAGCCCCAGTAATAAGATCGTTCCCTCCTGATAACTTATCAACTATGTCTAAATTACCAACTGCGAAACTAATTCTTGAACGATCATCGATACTCAAAGCTTGACATCTTTCATCAACCAACTTGTTACAAGTATCTATCATTCCTGGCGATAAGTCAACACCACAAACTTGCTGAGAAATGTTAAGCAAATCATAAGTTGCAATTCCTGTACCACAACCTAAATCAGTTGCTTTAGTAATTGGTTTATTTGCGTATTCTGCAATAGAAACATAAAAATTACTAGGGTAATGAGGACGGAATGAATTGTAATTGAGTGTTTTAAAGCCAGATTTGGAGAATGTAGACATGTTTTTATCAATTGATGAATATTAATTAACTGAATAAGTGGAGATTATTTGACCTGCTTATATATTACGGTGTGCCCAACTCCGAGCCGGCTGCGAATATTTTTTTGTGGAGATGATAGGACGTCAAAAACCTTAAATATAAGTTACTGTACAGGATCTATATTATAAATTAATAAATAAATAAATAATTGAATTAGAGAGGTTCTGATTTGTTAAAAAATTGTGACATATCATCAAGGTAGTGTCCAAAGTCTGACTCATCCAGATCTTTCTCTTGATTATTAAGGAAAGGTACTAAACCTAATGAACCATCGGCTGCAAATTCATTTATCAATAATTGTTGCGATAAATTAACTTTGAATGGATCAAATTTTAAGATATTATCGATTTTATCATCATCAATAAAATCTAATTCCGGTAATGCTTCCGATTTAGAAAGATTATTATTAAATTGTGGATGAATTGGTTCTATTGTAGTTTCTTTTTTAAATTCTGGTACTCTATTAACAGCTGGTTTAATATTAGTTATAAAACCAGGTTTCTTTCTATTTAATAATGGATTTTTATTCATTGGCATTCCTAAAATACTAAGAATAGACATTTCAATTAATTTAACGGAATTTTTAGTTAATCCACCTGGAACTTCATATTTACTTTCTCGAAGTAATAATGGAATTGTATCTAATAATAATTGTTTCAGGTTCAGATATAATGAACCTCCTTTAATATAATCAAGACTACCTTTAGCTACTAGTATAGCTAATCTTGAATGTTCTCTTGGAATATTAACAGGTATTGGTAATAAATGTGAAGTAGATTGCGTATAAAATACTTTTAAGATTTGTAATATTTCAATTGATGATTGTTGAATCATTGTCATACTTGAAACAATAGTTGATTTATTTTCTTCACCTCTAGTTAATTTTTGTTTTGTAGAAAGTCCTACTCCATGATTATTCCCAAATTTAGAAATAATAGGTAAATAAATTAAAATTCTTGCATGGAAATATAAGAATACTAAACTTAATTGTTGTTTACTATAAATCTTCCAATGATCAACTGATTCACTACCAGCTCTAAGTGAAAATCCATTTACATCTATTTCAAATCTAAGATCTTCTGGTAATTCTCTTCTCCAATTTTCTAACAGTCTTTCCATTTTTGCAACTGTATCTTGACCTTCAATATATTCAGAACTTGAAAAAATTGCATCTAAAATACTTCCAAGAACTCTTGAATATAATATAACATTTAAAGCATACCTTGAAACTTTACCAACAATAGTTAATTTAGTATTATTAACAATTAAAATATTTTCATTATCAGTATCATCTTCTTCATCAGCTGATTGACTTGAAAATGGTAAAGCACATTCTATTTCAAAATCTTTTAAAAGTCTTGGAACACCTAAATTTAATGATGAATAAGTATCAAGACAATAAACACACCAGAAAAGACTACGTCTCTCACCTTGTTGAAGATTCTTTAAATTATTATCATCTTGAGAACTACCACTTACACCTAAAACTGCTGCTGGACATCTATGTAATCTTAATTGTTGTGCCATAGTAATGACTCTACCTCTTAATTCAAAACAATTAGATACATCACCTACTGCTAAACAATATTGTAAAGATAAAGTTAAGATTTGTAATGATTGAATAGAACATGTTTTGGTAATTAAACAATGAGGTTTTATAAATTCATGAATTAAATAATCATAATGTTTCATATCTTCTGCATATTTCTTGACAACTTCAACACCAGAATCACTTGCATTAAAAAAATTATTCTTATTTGATAAAAAACTTAATGCAAATACAACTATAATAATTGCACCAAATCTTTCAATCAGTTCACCTGAAGAAATTAAATTTTCATTATAATCAATTTCTCCCAGTTCTAATACATTACAAAAATTATTATAAGATTTTAAAAATGTATTTTTATTGAAAATTGGTAAAGCATTTCCCCATTCTTGAAAATATACAGTCATTAAATGATCCATATCCATTCTTGATTCTGGTAAATGAAGATTCTTCAAGAAAAATGTAGCTTCTTCACTATTCAATTTAGTTGTATTCCTTCTGTTCATAATCAACTTTAATAACAGCTCATCAATCTTATCATATGATTCACTTTCAGAATTAACTTCATTGGAATTTTCTTTTAAAGATCCAATAGCATTTGCAGCTAAAATAGAAGGTTTTGAATCATACCCATAAGCTTCACATATACTTGCTAACATTGTAGGTATAAATAACGTTTCTTCAGTACTTCTAGGAATTGAAGCAGCTACCAATGCCGTAAGCATTTGTTGCTTATCTAATAACAGTTTAGATTTATTTTTCTGCATTTTTTCAATAGCTGTAGCTGCTGCAAAAGCTCCAGGTGCAGGTTTTTCACCATTATTAAAACGACTTGAATATAATTTGCTTCTTTGTAATAAAATACTTCCTAAAGAGTTGGATATGACTTCATCATCAGTACTAAGTAAGCTATTAGTTTCATCTTCATCACTCAAGTTAAGTGAGTTTGTTATTGATAATGGTCCATGATCGCCATCGGTAATGGACCCAGCAATAGAAACGGGTCTTTCGTGAACAGAATTCATTGAAGTTGAACAACCACATGGACAACTATCTGGATGATGGGAATGCAGATGATAGTTGTGGATGTGCAGATGATTTGGATCACCATTTGGTTGATTATTTTGCCCATTAAGTAGCGATGATGTTGCTCCATTTGTCACTTCATCATCAGATACATCCATGGACGTTTTCTTATCCAGTTTTACATTCATTATTTTGATCTGTTCATCTCTTAAATCCACCAAACCGGTCAACCTATTATTTTCAGCCTCCAATTGACGTATTCTTTCTTCCAAAGTCTCTGTGTAACCTTTTGGAAAAGCTCTTCGACTTAATTTATCGGAAACTATGCATTTAATACCAATGGAAGCACAACTAGAGCATGCAGGTTGCTTCCCATCACATTTAGTCTTTTTAGCCCTACATCTATCACAAGCTTGAGCTACTCTTGCATTACCAGAACCTAGTGCTTTAATAGTCTTTTTGTTTGTAGTTGAGTTTTTTGGCTTTTGTTTCTGCGTGGGCAGTGTCGAGCCTTCTCGGTTAACATAAATATCCATTCTATTGACCTTTTCAAAACTTTACGTATTGAATATATATATATTGATAGCGACTTCGCGGAGTAGCGGAAATATCTATGAGTCAACTGATTTGATAAAGTGAGATAAAGCGAGTCTGGGGAAATGAAGCGAACCGCAGTAGTGACGACATTTCGAAAAAAGAGAGTAAAGAGTGAAGGAGTTATTGGAAGTATAAAGCAGGAGATAAAGCCAGAGTTGGAAGATTTAGGTAGTAAACTAATAGGAAGAGATGAGAAGGATGTCAAGGTACAAACTTTCATCAAGGTTAAAGAGACAGATGTTAGTGACAAATGTCCCAGTAAATGGTTACCAATGTACAATAGATTAATAGATATGAGATCTAAAATAATAACTCCTGTTGATACGATGGGGTGTGAACGAATTCCGAATGAGATCAACCCCAATATTCAGATCAATGATCCAAAGAATTATAGGTTTCAGTTATTGATATCCTTAATGTTGTCTTCACAAACAAAAGACGAAGTTAATTACGAAACAATGAAGCTACTTAACACGGAATTGGACGCAAGAGGATTTAAAGGGATTTGCATCGAAGGAATTATGAGTCTTGATGATGTTGAACTTGATAAATTAATCGGTAAAATAGGGTTCCATAATAGGAAAACAGTCTACATTAAAAAAGCATGTACGATATTATTGAGTGACTTCCAAGGTGATATCCCGCAAAATATAGACGATATAATCAAGTTACCAGGGGTTGGACCTAAAATGGGGTATCTATTATTACTGAAAGGTTGGAATATTAATAGTGGTATAGGAGTGGATGTTCATGTACATAGATTATGTAACATGTGGAATTGGGTTAAAAATACCAAGAATCCTGAATTCACAAGGAAACAATTACAAGATTGGTTACCTCAAAAATATTGGGGGGATATTAACCCTTTATTAGTCGGCTTTGGTCAAGTTATATGTACTCCACAAGTTAAAAATTGTGATGTTTGTTATTTGGCTAAGGATAACTTATGTAACGCTGTTGATAAGAAAAAGCTAAAGGAATTGACCAATGAAAGAAGGGCAAAACTCTTAAGTGGTAGAGGTGACTTATCTGCATTAATATAATTCGTATAGTTAGGTATAAAAATAGAAGAGCATTGGGTGAGGTAATTAGCGCAAAAAGAAAATCATAATAATATTTATATTACCGAAGTCGTGTACCGGTGCACAAGGTTGCGTCGATCAAAAATCTCATCAAAAGTGTCTCTCTCTTCAAAGTACTTCAATTGTTTTGTCTTCAAGTGATCAATACAAAGACATCGATTCGTTAAGAAGAAAGTTATAACTATTCCTGTGAGGAAGAACAAATAGATCTATTTGGACTCAATCGAGATATCTTCGATTCTATAGTAATTCAATATATCAATAAATTCTTAATATATGGTTGAAGTGAGGCAAAAGAATAAGAACATAGAGTATGAATATTAATGCCAAGTATCAACAATCGCAAATCCCAGCGGGTGTCCAGCAGCCTCAGCAGCAGCAAATGCAACAGCCACCTCAGCAGCAAAATATCCAAGCGCAGCAAATTCTTTTACAGCAGTTACAGCAAGGTCAATCTCAGCCACCGCTGAATCAATTCAATCAAGATTTCAATGATGGTATGAATCAACCTGGTATGTACCAGCCTGGTGGATATCTGAGAAAAATACAGAACCAGCAGTCAATTCAACCACAACAACAACCACAACAACAGCAGCAGCAACAGCAACAACAACAACAACAACAATTTTTCCAGCAATACCAAACCCAACCTCTGCAAATCCTGCAACTTCAACAGCAATACCAACAACAACCTCAACAGCAACAACAATCGCAACAAGTTCAACAACAATCACAACAATTTATCAATAATCAACAAGTATCGTTACTTCAAGCACAAAAACCAGTTGCCACTAATGTTGAAAATCCAACAACTATTCATTGGCAACATCAACAACAATTAATTCAAATTTCAAGAAATTCAACCATTCCTCATCTTTATGCTAGACAATATGCAGCTAATTCTAGAAAAGCTAAAAATCCTTATAGTGAAGGTAAAACTGTTGGATTAATTGAAGCGACTAGAAATGTTGTTCAAGCATTAGAAGAACAAGAAAAGTCTTTAAAGAAAGCCAATACACCTATAACTAATCCAGCACTTTTACATAATAAGAAGACCCAATACTATGAAGATGATTTAGATCAAGAAGAAGAAAGAATGAGGCAAAAAACAAATGGTCAACAATTATGGTGTCAATTAGATTTAAGTGGTCAAGGGTTATCAAATTTATCACCAAAATTATTTAATTATGATTTTCTTGAATCACTTTATCTTAGTAATAATAAATTAACTACAATTCCTAAATCAATTAAAAAATTAACTGGATTAAGAACTTTAGATTTATCTCAAAATAGATTAACTGAAGTACCAGCTGAATTAGGTTTATGTTTTAATTTAAGATATCTTTATTTGTTTGATAATAATATTAAAACATTACCACAAGGATTTGGTAATTTAATTGAATTATTATTTTTAGGTATTGAAGGGAATCCATTAGATATTAAATTAGCTAATATTCTTGCAGAAAAAGGTACAAAAGAATTAATTACATTTTTAAGAGATTTAAGACCACCAATTTTAAAAAAACCAAGACCAAGACCTTGGTATTTATTAGAAGAAGATGGTGAAATTATTGATGAAACTGTTAATCCTGAAGCTTATGCAAATGATGGTGAAAGTAATGATACTTTTACAATGATGTCTTATAATACTTTATGTCAACATTATGCTACACAAAAAATGCATAAATATACTCCATCTTGGGCTTTAGAATGGGAATATAGAAGAGCTACATTAAAAGAAGAAATTACAGAAAAAAATACAGATATTGTTACAATGCAAGAAGTTGAAACAAGAACATTCCATGAATTTTGGGTACCTCATATGACACAATTAGGTTATAAAGGATTATTTTATAATAAATCAAGATCTAAAACTATGAGTGAAACTGAAGCTAAAAAAGTTGATGGATGTGCAATTTTTTATAAAACATCTAAATTTCAATTAATTCAAAAAATGAATTTTGAATTTAATAGTGTTTGTATGTCATCAGATAAATTTAAAAAGACTAAAGATCTTTTTAATAGATTTATGAATAAAGATCATGTTGCATTAATAACATTATTACAACATATTGAAACAGGAGAAAAAATTACATGTATTACAACACATTTACATTGGGATCCATTATTTAATGATGTTAAAGCATTACAAGTTGGTATTATTTTAGAAGAATTACCAAATATTATGAAAAAATTTCTTGGAACCGATTCTATCGATGAAATTAAAAATTCAAGTATTGTTTTTTCAGGAGATTTTAATTCAACTACTGATAGTGCAGTTTATCAAATATTTTCATCAGGTTTAGTTAAAGATCATTCAGATTTAGAAGGTAGAGATTATGGGAAATTTACAGATGATGGATTCCGTAATATCTTTAAATTAAAATCATCATATTCATATATTGGAGAATTACCATTTACTAATTGTACACCAACATTTACTGAAGCTATTGATTATATTTGGTTTACTCCACAAAATTTACAAGTTAAAGGTTTATTAGGTAAAGTTGATGAAGATTATGCTTCGCAAGTAATTGGATTCCCAGATGCATATTTCCCATCCGATCATATTCCATTAATTACTAAATTTCAAATTAAAAAGAATAATTCAGCAAATAAAAGACCAAATATTAAAATTGATTTTAAGACTGGATCTTCAAGAAAGACTTAAGAAAACAAGAAAACTATAAAACAAATTAAAAAAAAAAAAAAAATAAATTAAATTTATAACTGCTTCCATATATTTTGTATATTATTAAATTATTAAATTATATTTCCTTTAACTATTTCCATGAGTTTGTATTTGCTAATTATGAGTTTTTTTGGTTGAATTTTGATTTTTTTATATTCAGATTGAATTTAATAAGTTTATTTTATTATTTAGATTAAATAGTAATATTATAATAAGAAAGAAACTCTATATGTACCTGAAATTGTAAACTCAAATAATAAGATACCCCCAGGGACACGAATTGTATAATGACAAGAAAAAAAAAGGTAAAAGTGTATGCATTATTGAAAGGTGGAAAAGTGTCAATAACTATACGTCAATGTAAATGGAGAAAAGAGGCTATGAAAGAAAGTTGCTTTGTAAAGAAAATAAAAGAAAAACGCTACAAGACAATATAGATATACGATTTAAATGTGTTACTCCATAATCTTAAAACAAAGGTTAAGATTATTAAAGCAAATTTAATGGAAATGTATGAAACACAAGCAATAGAAAAACCCTTAATTTTTTTCAAAAAGTATCAATGAGCACTAGAAGAACAATAGATTTTACAATAGGGCTTTAAATTTCTTTATTTTTTTTAATAAACAGCGATTCAATGTTGCCATATTAGGAAATTAGTCTCGATATATAAATATTAGTATATATAAAAAACGATAGATCCATCTATAATTTAATATTAGCCGTTCTTTTCAATTAGTCAGTTGTTTTAGTTGAAGCGTTTCTTAGTTTGATTTTTCAGTTTAGTGCTTTCCTTCTTCCCCACAAATTTCCTTTTTCGTACATTTCAATTCATAAAAGTACTTACCCAAAGAGGTACCCTATTTAATAAGAACATTTTACAACTAAATAATGATTAGTGATTGTTTTAGAGCATTTGTTATTGCATTGATGATCCTTGGTATTGTCGAAGGGTTCTCTTGGCCCTGGGAATCCGATGATGATTGGTCAGATGTCGAATTTGATTGGAATGCAGGTAAAGATGAAGATAAAAGTGATGGTAGTAATTATGCACCTTTTACAACTGAATGTCCATCTCATGATCTTTTACGTGAAGCTAAAAGTATAAGTAATAATGAAAAAGAATATATTGAACGTCGTCAAGAAAAATCAAATGAAAATTTAATTAAATATTTGAAAGATGTAGCAGATCTTAAAGATTTAGATATTAAACAATTTGTTAATGATAATAATATTTCAATTGGTTTAGCATTTAGTGGTGGTGGTTATAGAGCCTTATTAAATGGTGCAGGTCAAATGTTAGCCTTAGATGATAGATATGATGATTCTAAAAAAAATGGTTTAGGTGGGATACTTCAAAGTTCTAATTATATATCTGGTTTATCTGGAGGTGCTTGGTTAATTGGTTCTATTATTTTAAATGGTTGGATTTCTGTTGATGATGTTTTATCTAATAAAGTTGATATTTGGGATTTACAAGATTCGATCTTTGCTCCTTCAAATGTTGAATTAGGTGCCAATTATTATATGAATATTAGATCAGGTGTTGGAGCTAAAAAAGATGCAGGTTTTGATACTTCTTTAACTGATATTTGGGGAAGAGCTATTGCATATCAATTATTAAGAAATAAAGGTGGTGAAAATGTTACTTGGTCCGATGTTAGAGATATCCCAAGTTTTAAAGATTATGAAATGCCTTTCCCATTTATTGTATCAGATGCTAGAAATCCTAATACTAAAACAGTTAATTTAGAGTCTTCAGTCTTTGAAATGAGTCCTTTTGAACTTGGTTCTTGGGATAAAACTGTTAAAAGTTTCATTGATATTAAATATACTGGTACAAATCTTGAAAATGGTAAACCAAATTCTTCTGATAGTTGTGTTGTTAATTATGATAATGCAGGTTTTATCATGGGTACTTCTTCAACACTTTTCAATAGATTTTTGGCTGATGCTGATGGATTTAAAGTTAATAAATATTTAAAAGGTATAATGAAAGCTATTCTTAATGGAATTAGTAGAGCTGATAATGATGTGGCTACTTTTGATCCAAATCCTTTTTATAAATCAAAGTATGGTGATGATGATGATATACTTAATGAAAAATCTTTACATTTGGTTGATGGTACATCAGATGAACAAAATATTCCACTTTATCCATTGATTCAACAATCAAGAGATGTTGATGTTATTTTTGCATTTGATAACTCTGGTGATACTTCTTATGAATGGCCAAATGGGTCTGCCATAATTCATTCTTTTAAAAGACAATTTAATGAAATGGGTAAAGGTACCCCTATTCCATTTGTTCCTTTAACTTATAAAGAATTTATGGATGAAAAATTGCATGAAAAGCCGGCCTTTTTTGGATGCAAAACTAAAACTTTAGAACCTTTGGTTGAATTTCATGATGTTGATGGTCTTAATACTACTGATATCCCATTAATTATTCATGTTCCAAATCATAAATCTTCTTTCAATTCTAATTTTTCATCTTTTGATTTAAGTATATCTGAATCAGATAGAAATAAAATCATTGAAAACGGTTATAACGTTGCTACCCAAAAAAACCTTACTAATGATGAAGATTGGCAAAAATGTATTGGTTGTGCTGTTATTAGAAGAACTCAACAAAGGCTTGATTTAGATCAATCAGATGAATGTAAAAAATGTTTTGAAGAATATTGCTGGGAACCAACAAAGGCTGAAGGTGATAATGACTCTGTTTCTACTTTGGCATCAGAAGCTACTGAAACCAATTCTGAAGGTGAATCTGGAAGTGGTGGTGGAGGTTCTAGTGGAGGTTCTAATGGTGGTGATGATGATAATGATGATGAAGAGAACAATGATGGAAGCTCCTCAAGTTCCGATGATAGTGGTAACTTAAATTCTATCTCATTGCCTTTACTCTTCTTTTCAACAGTTTTTGCCTATTTATTTATATAATTGATTTAGTTTTGTAATTAAATAGTTGCAACTCATTTTTGCAGCTGCTGCGAAATATAGAAGTTATTTAAGTACCGCGCACACGACCTCTTGATGAGAAGCTCATCACAAAGAAATTTTTCAATCAAATTGTATAAAGCAAAATGGTCAAGTCTTACGATAGATACGAACAAGAGAAATGCTTTGGTGTTATAACATCACAATCCAATATAGTATGGCTTCCGCCATCCGATGGGCAATCATCTAAGTCATCAGGAAGAGCCATGACTTCAGGATTGGAAGAAGTATTAATTTGGGATATTAAGACCGGTGATTTATTACAAAGATTACAAGATGGTTTAGTTCCAGGAGCATCTAATGCACCTACCAATCAGCCTCCAAGTGCTGTTTCATACTTAGCCTACAACGAAGCAAGTAATATAGTGGCTTCTGGATATAATGATGGGAGTATTAAAGTGTGGGATTTATCATCAGGATCAGTTATTATAAAGTTTCATGGTCATAAATCAAGAATAAGTATATTAAAATTCGATAAATCCGGTACTAGATTAACCTCTGGATCTAATGATGGTACTATTATCTTATGGGATTTAGTAGGTGAAGAAGGATTATTTAAATTAACTGGTCATAAAAATGAAATTACCGATTTATCATTTTTATCAAAAAGTACTGAAAAAGATTTAGATGATTTAGATGATTATATTTTAAGTGTTTCAAAAGATGGTCTTATTAAATTATGGGAACTATCTTCAAAACAATGTATAGAAACTCATTTAGCACATTCTAATGAATGTTGGTCATTAGGAATCAATTATAATAATACTATGGCAATTACAAGTGGTAATAAAAATCAAGTTAAAGTATGGGAGATTAATCTTGATAACCCTGATATGTCAAAGATAGTTGAAAAGGGACAATTCGAAAAACAAAGTAAAGCTAATTGTCATGAAATTAAATTTCAATCAATCGTTAAATCAGGTGAAATTAATGAAATCTTTTATTTACAAAATAATGATAGAACAATAGAACTTTATAGAATAAGAAGTGATGCAGAGTTACAAAAAGGTATTAAATCAAGAACTAAAAGATTAGTAGATAAAGGATATTCACCAGAAGAAATTAAACAAAATTTAATTGAAAATGAAATTTCAATGTTAATTACACCATTTCAAACATTAAGAACAATGGGTAAAATTAAATCATGTAGTTGGACTAAATCTGGTAAAAAAATCAATCTTTTAGTATCACTTAGTAATAATAGTATTGAATTTTATAATATTAAATTACCAGATAATATTAAGAAATCACAAGAAGTTGAAATTGATAAATCAAGTACAATTGAATTATTAGGTCATAAAAATGATATTAGATCATTAGATATTTCACATGATGATTCTTTATTAGCATCAATTTCTAATGGTGAATTAAAAATTTGGAATTTAAAAACTTTTAATGTAATTAGAAGTTTTACATTATCTAGTGGATATGCATTATGTGGTAAATTTTTACCAGGGAGTTCATTAATTGTAGTTGGATTTAAAAATGGGAATTTAGAATTATTTGATTTATCAACATCATCAATGCTTGATAAAATTGAACAAGCACATGAAAATGACCAAAATACAAGAGAAGATGGTAGTGCAGTTTGGTCATTAGATATTACACCAGATGGTAAAACATTAGTTACTGGAGGTAATGATAAAAGTGTTAAATTTTGGGATTTTAAAGTTGAACAAGATATAATACCAGGAACAAATGAAACCGTTTCTAAATTAGTTCTTAAACATAAACAAACATTAGAATTAAGTGATGAAGTATTAAGTGTTAAAATTTCACCAGATGGGAAATTATTAGCAATGTCATTATTAAATAATAATGTTCAAATAGTTTACTTTGATACATTAAAATTATTTTTAACATTATATGGACATAAATTACCAGTATTATCAATTGATATATCATTTGATAATCAATTAATAATCACATCATCAGCAGATAAAAATATTAAGATTTGGGGGTTAAATTTTGGAGATTGTCATAAATCAATATTTGGACATCAAGATTCAATTATGAATGTTAAATTTATTGGAGAAACACATAATTTTTTTTCGAGTTCAAAAGATGGAGTAATTAAATATTGGGATGGAGATAAATTTGAATGCATTCAAAAATTATTAGCACATCAACTGGAAGTTTGGACATTAGCAGTTAGTAAAACAGGATTATTTTTTGTATCAGCATCTCATGATAATTCTATTAGATTATGGCTGGCCACTAATGATCAAGTTTTCTTGGAAGAAGAAAGAGAAAAAGAAATGGATGAACTTTATGAAGATACATTAGTTAATTCATTAGAAAATCAAGATCAATTAGATCAAAAGCGAGATGAAGATAAAGAAGATAATGAAGAAAATATTGAAAATGATGAAGTAACAAAAGTTAGTAAAGTAACTATAACGACATTAAAAGCAGGAGAGAAATTAATTGAATCAATTGATATTGGATATGAAAATTTAATTAATGAAGAAAAATATTTAAAAGAATTAAAACAATTTGAACAAGGGAAAATATCACAAAAACCAATAAAATTTGAAATTAATACAATTTTATTAGCATATAATCAAACAGGACAAGAATATGTATTGAAAACATTAACATCAATTAAAGCAAGTGAATTAGAAGATGCATTATTAGTTTTACCATTTTCATATACTAAAAAATTAATTAAATTTATTGAAATTTGGACAGAAAAAATTGGAGATTTAAATTTATTTAATCTTTCATTAATTTGTAAAGTTATATTTTTCATTATTAGATCAAATAATAAAGAATTAATTAATCAAAAAGATTCACATTTAAAAAATCAATTAATTAATATTAAAGATCAATTAAGGTATCATTTAAATGGTAATAGTGAAAAAATTAATTTTAATAATGAAGGTTTAAGATTTATTAAAAGACAATGGCAATTAAATCATGAATCAAATATTGAACAAGATAATTTAGATTCTAATACAACTAAAAGAAAATTTTTAACAATTTAATAATAAAGCCAATGGTAAAACTGTACCTTAAATTTTTCTTTTTTTAGTTTCGCATCTAAAACGTACATGATGCGGCAGAAAACATAGGTGATGTAATGAAAATCAACTGATCATAATTTACTTAATGATTGTAGATATAGATATATAGAGATCATTTAAGAATAAGAATAATAAAAATATATATAACAAGAAAAAGAAGTTAACAATAAATAGTCAAGTAAAAATTAATTCAATTAATTGTAACTTATTATTAAACAAAAAAGAAAAAAAATTCGGTGCATTATAAAATCTCGTAACAATTTTTAAAGGGTAGCCATCGCTTCAATCAATTTTTGTCAGTTTTGGGCAAGCAATAAATATGCGCATAATATAACAAATTAGAAGGTAAATTTGAGATCTAATTGTGGATCTATTAAAGTTACATTAATTCAGTTTCGGTAATATAATTCCTTTTGATAATTTTACAAAATCTATTTATACTCTGAATTTTCAGTTTGTCATTTATTATACTTTAATAAGACCACAAATTTAGTTATTGGTACATTAATGCGTCCCTAAATGTCTAACAATTTTTGGCATAACAATATTTGTTTTTTTGGCATAATCGCTTAGACACGCTAATTGGTAATGTGAAGGAATAGAGGAGAATTGTCCCCTCTGATTCTTATAAAATTTCACTCTACTACAACTAATTAATTGATCATTAAATCTAATTTTCTATTATAAATATCTATAATTAAATCATTAACCTTTTTTTTTTTGGATTTGTTGATTTTCTTTCCACTTCAACGTTATACATTTCTTTTTTCACTGCTACTGAAATAACTATAATTCTTTTTTATTTACTTAATTAAACGGCGCTTCCACTATTTTTTCCGCACTGGGTAAGGGTTAAAAGATCAGATTTCGGTTTCCTACATAAAAAATACAATTCCCTAACCATATTTTTGACCAAATTTTTTAATCTTCAAGGGCATCGTTGCAACATTACACAACTGAGACACTTTTGGATTTAGAAAAGATTAATTATTCAGGAATAGTAATTTTATTCGTTTGGTTTTACAAAGACGAAGGAGAAAACAGAGAAAAAGGTTAAAAAAAAAAATTCAATCACCGTAAAAAAGTCCCGCCATCATTTCGAATAGACAATGAATAATATGTCTGGACAATCGAACATGAATTCATGGCATGCCATGTATTCTGTGAATGATCGTCAGAAAGTAGTACAAATCTTGACTGCTACTTTGAAAGAATTACAAAATACTTCTTATGATAGTCAAAAAGCAGCTAATATGGCACAAGAATTTGAAAAATATACATTCATGAAGTCACAAAGTAGGGATGAGTACTTACGAATCATCAAGCAAAAAATCACTCACCTTAGAGGCGGAATTAGAAATAATGCTAATCTGATGAATGCTGCTCCTACTAATAATGCCGGTTCAGGTCCGAATGTTAATATGAATATGGGTAATATGAATAATATGAACAATATGAACAATATGGGCATGAATAGCATGGGCAATATGAACAACATGGGTATGAATAACATGAATATGAATATGAATAATGTGAATATGAATAATATGCCTAATTCTAATTCGAATAATTCTAATTCGAATATGAATTTCATGCAGCAACAGGCTCAAGCAAGACAGCAATCTGCTGCACAGATCCAAGCTAATCAAATGGGTAATAACCAACATCAACAACAACAACAGCAACAGCAGCAACAGCAACAACAACAACAACAACAACAACAACAACAACAGCAGCAGCAACAACCTCCAGCTCAACAACAGGCTAGTGGAAATCAATCCAACTTACAACCAAACCAACAACAGCTCCAACAGATTAGTAATATGATCCGTAATTCACCTATTCCTCAAGCTTTATTGGCAAAGATTCCTAATTTACCTGCCAACATTTCTACTTGGTCTCAAATATTTGAATGTTTCCAAAAAAAATTGTTACCCCCATCTTCGATGCCAATCATCAAGGAAATTCATAATACTCATTTACAATTGGCTTTACGTCAACATCAACAACGTAAATTGAATCAAGGTGCTCCTCCTCAACAAAATAGAAATAATGTTCAACCTCAATCACAACCTCAGCAACAACCACAGCAACAACCTCAATCTCAAGCACCTAATCAACAACTCCCAATGAATAATAATTTCAATATGAGTAAGCTTACTCCTCAACAAAAACAGCAAATGATTCAAAGACAAATGCAACAACAGCAACAACAAAGAAGGCAATCAAATCAACCTCAATCACAAGTCCCGCCTACTTCTCAATCACAAGGGTCAAATCAAGCTAATCAACCACAATCTCAATATATGAATCAATCTCAACCACAACCTCAAGCAGGTCAAAATATTAAGCCTCCAAATTTCAATATTTCACCTCAAGATATTTTAAAGTATAGTTCTGAAGCAATGATTTTGTTAGGTAGATTACAATCAAATGGGTCTATACAAGGTAATTTGGATCAAGCACAAAAGGAAAGTTTCATAAGAAAATTCATTATTCATCAAAAAACTTTACAATGGAAGCAACAAAATGGTCAAGCAACTAATAATATGAATATGAATCAACCAAATGGTCAACAACAACCTCAACAGTCTCAACCACAACAAGGAAGAAATATCCCTCCAAATCAACCACAACCAAATATGCCTATGAATATTCCACCTCAACAACTGCCTGTTATGAACAATTTACCTATGAGTAACAATCAAAGTCCAATGTTGAAGCAAAATCAAATGAATATGAACATGAATCAAAGACCTCCGATGCCTCAACAGCAACAACAACAACAGCAACAACAACAACAGCCTCCAGCACCTACTCAAAGTAACGCACCAAATCATCAATTTAATGCTCAAAATAATATGAATAGAGGTAATATGGGTAACGCTAATTCACTTGCTGCGATGTTACCACCATTAACTGATGATATGAAGCTTAGATTAAGACAGTTGATTGAAGAGGTATCAAGAAATAACGTTGCTCTTAAAGATGTAACCAATTCTTTATCACAACAAGACAAGACAGTTGCTAGAGATACAATGATTAAAATATCTCAACAATATGCCAATGTTGATAGTATAATTAGTTACTTCTTTATTTTAACAAGAAATATTGAAGGAACTAAGAGATTGATTCAAATGAAATATATGACTAAAAACATTATGGATAATTTACAAAGAGGTATATTTTTAGCAACACCTGATTTAGCTGAAAAATTAAGGGCACAATATTTGAAATATTTTGATTATGTTAAGGAACAATTTAATCAAAGAAGACAACAATTACAAGGTCAACAAGGTGCAACTGGAGGAAGACCTGGGCAACCAACTCAGCAACAATTTGCTAAACCTCAAAGTAATCAAGGTCCAATACCTCCACAACAAGGATTAACACAAAATCAAAATCAATATCAAGTAATGAATAATCAAGCCCCACCACCATCACAAAATCAACAATTTATGAATAATAATGGAGTAGTTCCACCACAACAAATGAATATTGGACAAAATAATCAATGGCCAAATATTGCACCACCTAATCCTGCACAAGCTAGATCTATGAATAGTCCTATGATTAATAATAATTCATCACCTATTATAACACCAGGATTCCCAAGTGGTAATACTAGTAATAATAGAATGAATGGTAAGGCAGGGCCTCAACCTACCAAAAAGGGATCAACAAGTGGAGCTAGTGGTACAAGTGGTAGAAGGAAATCTAATAAAACTGCATCAACACCTTCAGCTAATGTTACAACACCTGCTACATTAGCAAATGCTATTAAAACACCAAATAGTATACCAACGCCACAAGTACCTCAAACTCAAAGTAATAAAAATACCCCATCAGAACAATCACCAAATTATCAAAATAAACAACAATCAAATGATAAATTAAATGAAAACGCATTAGGTGATATTTTCAGTATTAATGAAACTGGAGATTCAGAATTAGCTAAAAGAAGGGAATTATCAAATAAAGATCCAGAAAAATTTTTCTTTGCATCATTAAGTAATTTATTAGAATTAGATGAAAGTTTAACTGATACAAAAGGATTACCAACTCCATCACCTTCATTAAATGGGAAATCATCAAGAACTACAACTTCTTCTTCATCTAATAATAATATTAGGTCACCATTATCACCAACAATAGAATGGACTGCAGGTATCAAACCTCAAGCTATTGTTTCATGTTTTAAACAAGTAGATTCAATTAGAGATATTTCAGGTCTTGATATTTTAGAAATGTGTACTATGATTGGTGAACAAGAAATTAATGTTAAAAGAGAAAGAGATGATGATGATGACGCAGATATTGATAACTTATTTAACGATAAGAAATTCAAACCAGATGATGGAAGTCTTGATCTTTTTTATGATGAAAATATTGGATTTGATGATTGGAAGAAATTCATCATTGCTAATTCTGATTGAAAAATGTAAGAGGAGAGAGGAGAAAATCAAAAGGAGAGAGGAGAAAATCAAAAGAAGAGAATCAAATTGTTAACTTGTATTTAATTTTATTTCCTAATTTTGTAACACTCATTAGTAATTTCGTGTATAGTTAATGTAGAAATATCGTTTTCGCGATTTGATAATTGTACCAAATCTAAAAGCAATCAATATTCATTATGGCTCCATTATTTGATCCTAAAGAAAAACAGATTTCTGTTGCATTTGTATGCACAGGTAATATGTAAGTAATCAATAGAATTGAATTGAAAGTTTATATTATACTGACATTATAGTTGTCGTTCACCAATGGCAGAAGCAATTTTTAGAGATAAAGTGAAAAAATTAGGTTATGAAGATTATGTTAAACATATTGATTCATTCGGTATAAGTGCATGGCATCAAGGAGAATCACCAGATCCTAGATCAGTTAGAACTTGTAAGAAAAATGGAGTACCAATTCATCATGGTGCGCAAGCAATTAGTAGATCAGATTTTGATAAATTTGATTATGTATTAGGTATGGATGAATCACATAGATCTGAATTAATGTTTGAAAAACCTAAATCATCAAAGTCAAAAGTTGCATTATTTGGAGAATGGAGAGAAGATAAATCTTTTGATAAGATTGTAGTTGATCCATATTATAGTAATACTAAAGCATTCGAATATAATTTCGAACAATTAAATCATTTCACTGATGTTTTTTTAAAGAATGAAATAGGTGAATTAGATTGAAACTAATAGTAAATTTAAATCATTTTATAGTTATATAAAAGGGATTAATATTATTAAATGCATATATAGAATGATATTTAATTGAAATTTTGAGCGTATATTTCGTCCCTTGCATGCGTAATTTTCCCACCGCGAACATCAAAAGATTCAACAATTGCAAGCATTTCAATTAGTACATTATTTCCAACATGAGTACGAGGAAATTACAACAAGAATTCGATAAAACGAATAAAAAAATAGCTGAAGGGCTAGCAGTATTTGATGATACTTATGAAAAATTCATGACCACAGAATTAAGTTCACAAAGAGAAAAATTTGAAAGTGATTTAAAGAAAGAAATTAAAAAATTACAAAGACTGAGAGATCAATTAAAACAATGGTTAGGTGATAATAGTATAAAGTTAGATAAAAACTTATTACAAGAAAATAGACATAAGATTGAACATGCAATGGATCAATTTAAAGATTTAGAAAAATTATCAAAAATCAAACAATTTTCTAATGAAGGTTTAGAATTACAAAGTAAAAAAGGTAAAGCAAATAAATTTTTCGATCATGGTAATGAAAAGAAACTGGAAGCTTGTTCTTATATAAGTGACATAATCGAACAAATTGCTAACCAAAATGAATCTTTAGAAGCAGATATACATCAATATTCAGTTCAATTAAAGAAGGCTAAATCTTCGCAATCTACTGCTTTACAAAATTCTATTGATGATGTAAGGTATAAAGTTGAAAGGAATGGTAATCATTTAAGTAGATTAGAGGATGTATTAAGAAGTCTTGAAAACGAAGAATTAAATCCTGATAAAGTAGATTTAATTAAAGATGACTTGGAATATTATGTTGAGAATAATCAAGATGATGAATATGTTGAATATGATGATTTCTACGATCAATTAGAAATGGAAGATGAAGCAGATAATAAGGAAGCCGAAGAAGAAGCTGAAAGACAAGAAAGAGAAAGACAAGAAAGAGAAAGACAAGAAAGAGAAAAAGCTGAAAAAGAAAAAGCTGAAAGAGAGAAAGCTGAAAAAGAAAAAGCTGAAAAAGAAAAAGCTGAAAGAGAGAAAGCTGAAAAGGAAAAACAAAAGAAGGCTGAAAAAGTTAAACCTACAAAGAAACCAGGAATTGTACCATCTAACCCACCACCTTCACTTAGTGGTACATCATATTCTAATGCCATTAAAGGAGCTATGGATCAACAGCCAACTGTTGCACCACCAAATGCATATAATAACGGAACAACCATTGCAGAAGCAGTTGGAGGAACAACCTCAACTCCTACTGTAGCCAAAACACCGGCACCACCAGGTTTAAATAATGAAGGGAATTTACCATCAAGTAATAATTCAAATGGTACTACAGCACAAACAGTAACATCTACAACAGCAGGTACTGCATCCATGACCACCACACCATCAATGACTAATAATACATTATCGAAAACAACAACCGCTAAATCATCTACAGCATCACCAATACCTACCAAAGTACCTATTCCACAATCACAAAATTTACCACAAGAATATGAAATTAATAGTTTTGTTGATACTATACCTAAATTATCATATATTTCACAATTAAGATTAAATAATCCATTACCTTTCCAATCAATTAATCAATTATTAGAAAATTCTTTGTATAATTGTCCAGATTCTTTTGATGCAGAAAAACCAAGACAATATTCACCAAAGAATACACATCCATCATCGATTGATTATCCTCAAGAACCAATGTATGAATTAAATTCAATGAATATAATGAAAAAATTTGATAATGATACTTTATTTTATTGCTTTTATTATGAAGAAAATTTATCAAAAATAAATGCTGCAAAAGAGTTAAGTAAAAGAGGTTGGTCATTTAATATAGATACAAAACAATGGTTTTTACCAGATTCTAAAAATCAAAATCTTGATCAAGAAATTGATTATAAATACTTTGATTATGAAAAAACTTGGTTAATAAGAAGGAAAGATAATTTTAAATTTCCTCAAGATTTAAGACAATCTTTTATATAATTTTAAATACACACATTTTCTGAAAATAAGTGAAGTGGCTGCAAAAAAGAGCCTGGTAAGTAGTTGGTGGAATAGAGACTTCTATTCAAGGCAAAGTTTTGATCTCTGTGAAGAAGAGGTTGCATTGGGGTGGTGATATTAGAATAGGTAGTAGACAAGTCTAAGCAAAGAGTGATCAACATTGCAACCAATTTCGTGATTCAGATGCGTTTTTGCCCTCCTCTGAAAGTATATCATTCATGTCTTTCATTCTGGGCACCATTATGGAATGTGCCTTCTACAGATCTGATTGCAGCTCTCTGGTACCCTGCAAAAAAGCGTAACATATGTCTTAGAACAATAAGTTTATCGGCTCCCTATCGAATGTGCTATAAATATTAATTATACTGATTTGATGAGTTTCCGTTTACGGTCGGATGGGCTTAGCAACGTTGTTAGTCCTAATTATCTATCTAAGATAAGACTGATTCCAGGAATGCAACGTCGTTAAATTTGATTACGGATTCTTGGTACCCGTTACGAAACTAGAAGATTGTAAAGTCCGTCTATTTCTAGAGTGATGTACAATCAAACTATTGCAGGATCATATACTTTGTTAAGTAGTAACAATTCGTCTAATTTTCAATTGTCGCAAATCGCCTTAAATTACATTCGCCGTCTCTTTGTTAAGTCTCGTAATGACAAACTTGAAACATTTAGTCGTGTAGCACGCGTTACTTGAAACAAACGAGAATTTTTCTTCTTGTTTCCTACACTGAAAAGCGTTTATTATTTGATTACCTCTTTTTATAAAAAGAATCTTCTTTGATATATTATAAATATTATTTGATTATTTCCAATACTTTCCAAAGTATACCATTTAATTAGTGAAAGCAATTTTTGCGAAACCCAACTAATTTTTGTGTAGAGATAAAAATTTGAGAATCAAGGAGTATCAAAGGAGGGAAAAAAAAAAAAAAGAATTATAATCAGATCAGTGATAATTCTAGAATTGCTTGATAACAAATTTTTTGGAAGTTCAATAATAAAAGGAAGAAAGAAATAAAGAAAATTTTCTTTATTGATAATTAGATAAAAATGGTTACTATATCTAGTAACGTTGGGAAAGCTTCTAAAGCTATTTTTGAAAGAGAAGAATCATCACACCCAACAGATTCTAAAGGATGTGTGATTTGTCCAAGTACTACACCTAAAGGTCCAGAATGTAAGAAAGGAGAAGAACAATTATTAAGAAGTCAAACATGTGATAGATGTCAAGAATATTATTGTGAAAAATCTTCCGATTCAACGAGTAGTAGTACACCAGTTGGACCAATTGTTGGAGGAGTTGTTGGAGGAGTTGCAGCTTTAATTATAGCAGGATTATTATATTATTTTTTAATTTGGAGAAAGAAGCATCCACAATTAGATGATGATGAAGATATAATTATGAGTGATTTAGAGAATGAAGGTGAAGATAAATATAGTTTAAGTAATGATCTGAATATTGAAAGTTCAAGAAATAGTACTGGGACACCAATAGGTATTGAAGGAGGAATATTAGAAAAACCACCTACAAGAAGGACTAATTCACATCCAAATAGAAGATTATCATCTTATGAATCATTTACAAGACCTCAAGCTAAATATAAAGCAGGTAATAGATCAAGAAAGAAAGTTAATCAAACAAGACATAGGTATAATTCTAATAATTCACCATATATTGATCCAAATTCTAATAATAGAAATTCAGTTGCAACAACTATATCAACAACTAATGCATCAAATATTTTACCAATTGCTTATATTCCAGGGGTTACAGTAAGACCTACTAAAAATAATACAAAATCAATTTATTCATATGAAACAGATTCTATATTTTCAGATTTAAATACTATTGAAAATGCATCAATTATTGGAGATATAATGAGAGCAAATAATTATAATGGACAAGGACAACAAGGACAACAGGGACAACAAGGACAAATAAATAAAAATGATAATGATAATGAAGAAAGAAATGGACCTGGAGGTTCAACAATGACAGCCATTAAAGCTCAACCAAGATTAGTAAATGTTGATAGAATTGAAGAAGAAGATGAAGATGAAGATGATGAAATAGTTGAAGAAATAAGTGATGATGAAAGTAATACTTATTCAGTTAAACATAATAATTCAAGTGATTTAATAAAAACAAGTAGTGTCAATACCACGACGCATCATTTAAATGATAGTACATTAACAAGTAATATAGTAATTGAAGAAAATAGTGATAGTGATAGTGATGTTGATAGTGATATTGGCGAAATTCAAAGAGCTACAAGTATTAAAAGAATGAAAGAAGTACCAAGACAAATTAATAATTCTGAAATTATATTAGATATTCAAGAACAACCACTACAACAACAACCATTACAATTAAATTTAAAAGAAAATAATGCATCTGATAACGGATCATTCGTTTTAGACGTTGAATTTGATGATAATAATATTAATAATGATTCATTTAATAATCAAAATTCTCAAAAGGCTAGACCAACTTCGGAAACAAGTGGTGAAAGAAGTCCGTTTGAAGATCAATAGAGAAATGCGAAATGTTTTCATTACATCTTATTTCATGTGTCACGGAACTCTTTTTCCCGCAAAAGTCTCAAAATAGAAAATTGATTTTATGTTACTTAGAAATTATTACTAAGATTGATTAAAGTAGTTTTAAGTTTAATAAATTTAATAAAATTTTGAAAATAATTATGTATACTATGGAATTGACTAAATTAAGTTAAAAAAATAAATTGAGCAGGAAAATGAAAAGAGGATTATATAGAATATTTTTAGTCAATTTAAATTTTAAAAGTCCGAAGTTTGTAAATAAATCTGTCTCCACCTCTGTCTGTTTTTGAAAAGGTTTATTAGCTTAAGACACTTTGCGCAAAAAACCAAGATTTGTCGTGTAAAACATACCGAAATCTAAACCGTTGCTCAATATATTACATGAAAGTTGATTGATTGCGATCAGCAATTAACCCGACAATTTTAATGTGTTGAGTGAGGTCGTGTATTGAATCCCAACTTTTCACTTGGACGTAATATAAATGGAGTAAATGTCCCTAAAGTTTAACAAATTTTTCTTTTTTTTATAAAATTTAATATACCTAATTTTATTAATTGTGAATAAATAATGTCTGACATTGATCAATTAGCTATTACTACTATCCGTTTATTATCGGTTGATGCTGTTTCCAAAGCAAACTCTGGTCACCCTGGTGCTCCATTAGGTCTTGCCCCTGCAGCTCACGTTGTTTGGCAAAATATGAAATTTAATCCAAAAGATACTAATTGGATTAATAGAGATAGATTTGTTTTAAGTAATGGTCATGCTTGTGCTTTACTTTATTCTTTATTACATTTATATGGTTATGATTTATCAATTGAAGATTTAAAAAATTTCAGACAATTGGATTCTAAAACCCCTGGTCACCCTGAAGCAACAGATGTTCCAGGTGTTGAAGTTACTACCGGTCCTTTAGGTCAAGGTATTTCTAATGCCGTTGGTTTAGCAATTGCTCAACAACAATTTGCTGGTACCTACAATAAACCAAATTATAAACTTTCTGATTCTTTTGTTTATTCTTTCTTAGGTGATGGTTGTTTAATGGAAGGTGTTTCATCTGAAGCTTCTTCTTTAGCTGGTCATTTGAAATTAGGTAACTTAATTGCCTTTTGGGATGATAATAAAATCTCAATTGATGGTTCTACTGAAGTTTCCTTCACTGAAGATGTTTTAGCTAGATATAGAGCTTATGACTGGCACATTCTTGAAGTTGAACAAGGTGATACTGATTTAAAAGCTATTGCTGAAGCTGTTGAAGAAGCTAAAAAAGTTACTGATAAACCAACTTTAATCAGATTAAAAACTACCATTGGTTACGGTTCTTTAGCTGCTGGTACTCATGGTGTTCATGGTGCTCCATTAAAAGCTGATGATGTTAAACAATTAAAACAATCTTGGGGTTTCGATCCTGAACAATCTTTTGTTGTCCCATCTGAAGTTACTGATTATTTAAATAAACACGTTGAAGAAAATCAAAAAATTCAAAAAGATTGGGAAACTTTATTCGCTAACTATAAAAAAGAATTCCCAACTGAAGGTGCTGAACTTCAACGTCGTTTAGATGGTAAATTACCAGAAGGTTGGGAAAAGAAATTACCAACTTTCTCTCCTTCTGATAAACCAGTTGCTACCAGAAAATTATCTGAAGGTGTATTAAATGCTATCACTGATGTTTTACCAGAATTAATTGGTGGTTCAGCTGATTTAACTCCTTCTAATTTAACTAGAACTACTGGTGCTACTGATTTCCAACATCCATCTACTGGTTTAGGTGATTACTCTGGTAAATATATCAGATACGGTGTTAGAGAACATGGTATGGGTGCTATCATGAATGGTATTGCTGCTTTCGGTGCTAACTACAAAAATTACGGTGGTACTTTCTTAAACTTTATCTCCTACGCTGCTGGTGCCGTTAGATTAGCTGCTATTTCTCACCATCCAGTTATTTGGGTCGGTACTCATGACTCCATTGGTTTAGGTGAAGATGGTCCAACCCATCAACCTATTGAAACTTTAGCTCATTTCAGAGCTACTCCAAATGTTTCTGTTTGGAGACCAGCTGATGGTAATGAAGTTTCTGCTGCTTATCATGCTGCTATTTCTTCTACTAAAACTCCATCTATCCTTGCTTTAACTAGACAAAACTTACCTCAATTAGAAGGTACTTCTATTGAAAAAGCTCTTAAAGGTGGTTACACTTTAATTGAAAATGAAAAACCAGATATTGTTATTGCTGCTTCAGGTTCTGAAGTTGAAATTTCAGTTGCTGCTGCTAAAAAATTAGGTGAAGAAGGTGTTAAAGCTAATGTTGTTTCTATCCCAGATTTCTTCACTTTTGATAACCAATCTGAAGCTTATAAATTATCTGTTTTACCAGATGGTGTTCCAATCTTATCCGTTGAAGTCATGTCTCCATTCGGTTGGTCTAAATACTCTCACGAACAATTTGGTTTAACTAGATTTGGTGCTTCTGGTAAAGCTGGTGATATCTTTAAACAATTAGAATTCACTCCAGAAGGTGTTTACGATAGAGCTGTTAAGACTATTAAATTTTACAAAGGTAAAACTTTATACTCTCCATTAAACAGAGCTTTTTAGTTTAGTTTAAAGAATCTTTTATAATTTCTTGATGAGTAAAACAATTTTTTCAATATATATTTGAATTTTAAATGAATTTATTCTTCTCTCTATTAATTTTAACCCCACGTTTCGGACTTTATTAATTTTTCAGTTATTTTTAGAAAACTTATATTTTAAATATTTATTTTTTTAATTTAAATAGCCTACAAAAGGAATTTTTGAAACATAAAAGTGAAATTCATTACTTAGAAGTATCGACAACGTAACGACCCAAGATTTTACCTTCTTCCATTAATTTATAGATTTCTGGTAATTCAGATAATCCAGCGATTTTAATAGGACAATCAACTAAACCTCTTGAGAAGAAATCAATAGCTTCTTGAGTATCAGCTCTATTACCAACGTAAGAACCAACAATAGAAATAGATTTAACGACAGCTTCAAATACTGGAGCGACAACTTTAGCACCAGCTGGTAAACCAACTAAGACAACAGTACCACAAGATCTAACATATTCAACAGATTGTGAAATAGCTTTTTCAGAAACTGAAACATTAATAGCACCATGGACACCACCATTAGTTTTTTCAACAATTTCTTTAACAAGATCTTTAGTTTTTAAGAAATCAACGAAAATTTCAGCACCTAATTTTTCACAATATTCTTTTTTATCGGTTGCATCAATAGCAACAACTCTTAAACCTAATGCTTTAGCATATTGAATAGCTAAAGAACCTAAACCACCACCAGCACCAGAAACAGCAACCCATTGACCAGCTGTAACTTTAGCATTTTTTAAAGCTTTGTAGACAGTGATACCAGCACATAAGATTGGGGCAACTCTTGCTAAATCAGCATCTTTTGGAATTCTTGCAGCATGAACTGCATCAGCAGTAGCATATTGTTGGAAAGAACCATCATGAGTATAACCTGAAATAACTGGGTTTGGACAATTAGATTCATTAGTATTATTACAGAATTCACAAGATAAACATGAACTATTTAACCATTTAATACCTGCAATATCACCAATTTTCCAATTTTTAACATTTTCACCCATACCGACAACTTCACCAACACCTTCATGACCACCAACTAAAGGTAATTTGGTAGCTAAAGGCCAATCACCTTTCCATGCATGTAAATCAGTATGACAAACACCAGAATATTTAACATTAATCAATAATTCATGAGCTGCTGGAGTTGGAACTTCAATATCAGTATATTCTAATGGGCCACCATTAGTTTTGAAAACGATAGCTTTTTGGGTTTTTGGAATTTGAGGGGACATCTTTGATAATAATCTAGTAAGTCTTAAAATGATGAGTGATACAAAAGTTTTAAGAGATTTAATCAAGTATTTATACTTAATTGAACTTCATCTACGGGCGGAGATTGGCCGAGGGGTTCACCCGCTTTTCTTATCATCATGATATGTAGGGCGGCGTGATGTAAATCGGATAATATACACATTCATTTGTAGCCTAATCCGGATCACGGAAAAATATAATAAGGCCATTTTTTTTCAGTGGGGTGATGCGCAGGATCAACGCACTCACACTCTTTGTCTATCACCCACATTCACACACTGTAATTTGCCATAGTTTATTCTAATTAAAATATGTTAAATATTAAATAGCTTAATGTATTAATCATTAAAGTTGTTTGATATGTATAGGGGTAAATTGATAAAACCGTATTCAAAACAATAATTATCACTTCCAAATGGGTTTAGGCTTTAAGTTCAATTTGTTAAGACCGAAATATTGCTAAACCCTAACACCGAATTATAACACCGAATTATGTGTTGTTTTCTATTAACATGCACAGAGTAAAAAATGGTAATTACATACGCTACTAAAAATCATTTAGTATTTTCTCTTAATTTTATCAATACTTTTTTATATTTTTCGGTCTTAAAAAAAATGCTATATAATTATTTAAATTCTAATAGTAATTAATTGGACTTGGATCCCAATGCTCATCTTGAATGAAATTTATTAATGTTTTTGAACCTGTTTGTAATAAAGGGTGTCCACTAACTGTAACTAAAAACTTTTCTAAGCCTTGTCTACGTTTCTCGATATTTACGTCATCAAATTTATTCGAATTTAACAATATCTTACCTGGTAATTTTGGGATTTGTACTCTTGTACTTTCGATCTCTAAAAATTGCTTTAATTTTACAAAGTCCGAATACCTTCTTCTAACTTTACTGCTCCTTTTTTTGAATGAAGGTATATTTGTCTAGAAAATTAAAATTGTTAATAATAATCTTGTGGGGTCGCCGAGATTCTATATTTACTTACTCTACAAATTATTTCATAATCAGTAAATACTTCTTTACCGTAACTATGAGTTTGGGGATTACGAATCTTTAATGTGTTAGTATTTCAAATTGATTCTGTTTATTCACCTTTATTTCATATTATCTTATACAAACCTCTATCTCTAGAAAATTCTCAGGCTCTCCGTATATTTCATTAAATGACTGTTTTGATCTATGACCTGAAGTATCAATAACGTCACTTATTGCTTGGAATGGTTTCGACATATCCCTTGCTCACCTTCTTTTCTCCATAAAATGCGAAAAATTTCAATCTTTCGTAATAGACAAATATTTAGAGTGATCTCCGAAAGAGGAAAAGTTTGTGCTAAAGTGCGAGCTCTGTTTTAACAGGAATTAAATATCAATTGTGTATTTCATACAAATATAACCGCCATACAATGGCCTACATTAAAAAAGAATTATAAAAAATTAAAAGCCTTGCTTAACTCCAACAATTAACCCACATCCCCTCATCTTAACGTACTTGGGTATACGTTTTATTTTTTTTTTTGTTTTTTTCGTTTTTCTTATTACTTAATGGATGTTGGAAAGTTTTTCGTCATTGACAAATTTACTTTAATGGAACATCAGGAATTTCAGAAACATCATAACTAGTGAATTTTCTTGCAGATACCCTTTTTTCAAATAAGATATCTAATTCTTCATAAGTTCTATCTTTAGTTTCAGGTAATCTAAAGTAAGCCCAAATAAAAGTTGGGAGAGCAGTTCCAAACCAAACAAACCCTGTTTTACCTCTTAAATTAGCTTCACCTGGATTAATTAAGTATGGTTCAACAATTTGTGAAATCAATGAAACAATATTATAAGCATTTCTTGCAATTGCAATAGTTTGAGCTCTTAATCTTGTTGCTGACATTTCAGAAACAATTGTAAAAGCTAATGGACCAATAGTTGAAGCATAAGTTGCAACCCAAAGAATTGTTAATACTGATTGACCCCATAAAAGTCCTTCACTTTGTTTAATAGAAGCTAAAATACCAATTAATAATAATAAGAATGTTAAAATTCCAATACCTGTAACATAAATTTTTCTTCTACCAATTCTATTAATTAAAAACCATGAAACAACACATCCAGTAAATGAAATAGCTGTTACACCTAAATTTAATTTATAAACATCACCTGAAGCTAAACCTGCTTGAGCAAAAAAATATGATGGTGAATATGCAAATGTTGAACCTGATAAAACTTGACCTGCAAATGTAAAACAAACAATTTCAGTTCTTCTTAAATTAGTACCTTGGAAACATTGTAAATAACCTTTCCAACCTTTTTCATCATCAGCTTTTGAATTATGTTGAGCTTGTTCTAAAGCATTAGTATGAATCATTAATTGAACTTGTTGAGGAATTTTATGATGAACTTCTTTACTTGATAATCTTTTTAAAGCTTTTTCTGCTTTATCAATTTTACCACATCTAACTAACCACCAAGGAGAATCTGGTGCTAAAAATGTTAAAATCATTAAAGGAATTGGCCAAGCCCATTGAACTGCAAATGGAATTCTATAACTCCATTCAGTTGGATTTGAAACTAAACCATTTAAAACACCAGCTGCAATTAATTGACCAATAGCCCAACACATATTAACATAAGCAGTTAAATAACCTCTTAAAGCTAATGGACAAACTTCAGAAGAATAAGTTGGACCCATAGTTGCAAAAATCCCCCAAGGTAACCCACAAAGAATTTGACCTGCAAATAATGTTTGAACATTTGGGGCAAAAAATGGTATGAAAATAAATGCTGACATAATAACAAGGGTAACATTAATAACTAATCTATGACCAAATTTTTCAATTAAATAACCATTAGCGAAAACACCAAATATACTACCAACTGATGCAGCTGCACCTAAAGCCAGTTGCCATGGACCTGTTAATTCATATGATCCATCACTAGTTTGTTCACCATATTTCCTTTGGAAAGATGGATAAGCAAAAAATGAAGTCATTAAAATATTATCATAACCTTCCATAACAATAGTAAGTGATAAAACAACTGCCCACCAAATTGCTTTTTTATGATACTTTAAAGCATCAGAAAAACTTAAATCATGTTCTGCATCAGTAGCATCTTTAGCTCCCATTAAAAGATCATTTTTATTAGAATCTTTAATAGATGAACCTGCTGATGCTTCTTCCAAGTGCTCTACTGCTAATTTCTTATCATCTGATGTATTAGTTAAGCTCATCTTTGATAATGTTGAATAATAACAAAAAATCAGAATATTAACATCAAAGGATCATTAGGTATCTTTATATACTTGAGGTGTTTTCGTTAAAAACAATTGAAATCATCTATTTCACCTCTTCTAAGTGGGGGAGGAACATTGTAGTTACTAAAAAATTTTTGTTTCTTTTTTTTTTTTTTAATTTTTACTCCATTTTAAGGTTGCATATTTACCCCATACTTTTCGGAAAATCATTACGAGCATCAAAGATGTGTGGAAACAGTTATAAGACAGCGTTTTCGATGGGATGTTGATTAGCCTAAGGCCCTTCATTGTTTTATAAGATGATTTGGGATACTTAAAATACTCAATATACCTTTCCTAATGGTCATAATCACGCGTGTCATAAGTTGAGGTGAATTTCCAAATTAGTTCAAAGAACGAAAGGCGCTCCTCAGCTTATTTTCTCATACTGAAAAAAATATTTTTTAACTAATACCCCCTCTTACAACCCCCCACTACTATATCTGCCTAATTGACTATGAAAATAATAACAGCTTTCGTATTTTTGTCTACATCTGGTTGATTGCAGTATATTGAGTTTAATTCAGCCGTTTAATATATTCACAGCATAAGAGTTTTGAAATATATATGTTTTATCATAAATTTTCCGATTATCAATAGGTAGATTTGATAACAAAGATATTCGTAAATTTCAAAAAAAAATTCTTTTGCGACCTCGATCTTGGAATAGACCCGACAATTATTGAGAAGAAATCATATAAAACTGTTTGTTATTACTTTTCCAGTGTGGAAAATAAATCGGCCAATTTTAAACGCAAATCATCTCGGAATTGAACTTTAAACTTATACCAAAAATCAATGGAAATTTCGCATTTTTATTAATGGTGATCGCATTACCCCGGCGTATGAGTGTATTTGCAACAAACGGTTGGGATCTTCATTTCATATTACAAATATTCTTTGTGATGCATCATTTGACTGTTTCTGGCTAGTGATAATTAAATGACTTTTTTAATCTCGCTAGAATTTCAAAGTGGGGCATCAAATTAACTACCCCGGATTTTCCTTTAATTGAGAAAGTCACCTTATCGAGAAAGTCACGAAAAGGAAACTTTCTAATTATGTAGGCTAATGTAGTAACTTGGCGTGAATATCTTGTAGCACAGAGTTAATATGACCGCTGTCGTCTTTTAAAGTAATGAAAAATTACCATTCATCGAAATAAATGGAAATTGCAATTTTTATAAAATAAATACAACGTTAACGGTAATAACAAGGAACAATCAGCAATTAAAATTTCTTAAATAGCAACTTGGCACTACAAAGAGATCAAAACGATAGAAAACGGTATTACTATTACTTCAGATAGCTCTTTAAGAACAAGAACTATGTTGAACCATAATTCAAGTACAATAATTGTGATTGGATGCGATTCTAATCAGAGAATTTGACCATTCTAATTTACTCTTCTAAAAGCATCAAGCGTGCTCTATTTCGACTGTTAATTAATCAACCTTCATTACTCCTATGCAAACTACTATTGTTTAGCCACGAAGTAACCGATAGTTATTCCACTAACAGTGGGTGTAAGGATGCGAGGAATAATTCAAGGAATAATATTTTCTTAATCAATAAAAGGTGGGGGTGAGAATTGGAAAAATAAGCGGAAAATTCCCCAACTTTCAGTTTTTTTAGCGTTGCAACCATCGGACTTCTTACAAACTAACATAACTTTCCGGGGAATTTTGAGATGATTTAAAGTATAAAAGGGAAATTTATTTCACCTCTAATTGGAAAATCTCCAGTTTTTTATAAACTAGTAAATCATTTTCTTTTTTAATTTATTAATTAATTATTAAATAAAAAAAAAAAAGTATATATTAGCTATGGAACATTACTCAATTGATCGTCATGTTGAAACTGACACCAAATTCACCAGAGGGATGTGGGAAATGAAAGATGGGGTCAAAATCAATTGGGCCACTGAAGCTTTCAAAACCGTTGTTGAAAAAGATAGTATCTATTCAATGTCATCTTGTAAACCAGTTTTTGGTAGAGGTGCAGTTTTAAATGTACCAACTGTTACAAGTAAAATTGAATCACCAGCTGAAGGTGTTATTAGTTTAGAAGCTTATCATCATGTTTCTAAATATCGTAATAACAAGCATCCAAAATTTCAAATTTCTGAATCAAATTCTTCTCATGTTTCAACAACTCAAGTTGATGAAGATGTTTGTACTTTAGCAGGTGGTGCTGATATTTCAGCAAAAGTTACTTCTAAAAAATTTGGTGTTGATTTCTTAGGTAATGATAATAAATTATTGACTAAATTAGGATTTAGATCTTTAGGTCACGTTGCTGATTCAAGATATCCAAAAGTTGGAGCTACAACTAATAAAGCTTCTACTTATATTACAACTCAATTACATTTATCAGTTGGTGAAAAATTATATGGTTTAGGTGAAAGATTTGGTCCATTCTTAAAAAATGGTCAAAGAGTTGAAATGTGGAATGAAGATGGTGGTACTTCATCTGAATGGACTTATAAAAATGTTCCATTTTATTTATCTTCAAAAGGTTACGGTGTTTTCGTTTATTCTCCATCTAATGTTGTTTTTGAATTACAAAGTGAAAGAACAACTAGAGTTAATATTACTGTTCCAGGTGAAGGTGCTAAAATTTATATTATTAATGGTCCAGATCCAAAAACTATTTTAAAACGTTATGCTGCATTAACTGGTTATCCAGCTTTACCACCAGCATGGACTTTTGGTTTATGGTTAACTACTTCTTTCACTACTGATTATGATATTCCAACAGTTTCATCTTTCTTACAAGGTATGAAAGATAGAGAAATTCCATTAAGAACTTTCCATTTTGATTGTTTCTGGATGAAAGGTTTCCAATGGTGTGATTTTGAATTTGACCCAGAATTTTTCCCAGATGCTAAAGCTCTGTTAAAACAATTAAAAGATGAATTTGGTATTAAAGTTTGTGTTTGGATTAATAGTTATATTGCTCAAGAATCTCCATTATTTACTGAAGGTGATGAAAAAGGTTACTTTATTAAAAATATTGATGATAGTACTTATCAAACTGATTTATGGCAAGCTGGTCAAGGTATTGTTGATTTTAGTAATCCAGAAGCTTGTAAATGGTATCAAGGTAAATTAGAAAAATTAATTGATTTGGGTGTTGATTCTTTTAAAACTGATTTTGGTGAAAGAATTCCATGTAAAGATGTTAAATTTTATTCTGGTGAAGATCCAGTTGCTATGCATAATTATTATACCTTTTTATATAACAAATGTGTTTTCGATCTTTTAGAAAGAAAATTAGGTAAACATGAAGCTTGTTTATTTGCTAGATCTACTACAACTGGTGGTCAACAATTCCCAGTCCATTGGGGTGGTGATTGTGAATCAACTTTTGAAGCTATGTCAGAAAGTTTAAGAGGTGGATTATCATTAACTTTATCAGGATTTGGATATTGGTCTCATGATATTGGTGGATTTGAAGGTTCACCAGATCCAGCTGTTTATAAAAGATGGTGTGCATTTGGTTTAATGTCATCACATTCTCGTTTACATGGTTCAGGATCTTATAGAGTTCCATGGAATTTTGATGATGAATCATCAGTTGTTTTAAAGAAATTTACTGACTTAAAGATTTCTTTAATGCCTTATATTTATGATAAAGCAATTGAAGCTCATGAAAATGCTACACCAGTTATGAGAGCTATGTTATTAGAATTCCCACAAGATGAAATTGCACAATCTTGTGATACTCAATATATGTTGGGTGATTCACTTTTAGTTGCACCAGTATTCTGTGCTGAAGGTGATGTTTCATATTATGTTCCACCAGGTAAATGGTATGGATATATTGATGGTAAAACTAGAGAAACCGTTGACGGTAAATACTTTAAAGAAGTTCATGATTATAAATCCATGCCAATTTTAGTTAGACCAAATTCTGCATTCATTTCTTCAGCTCCAGATGCTAAACTTGATAAACCAGATTATGCTTATCATGAAAACTTTACTGTTAATATTTTTGAATTAGAAAATGAAAAAACAGTTAAAATTCCTGATATTAATAAATTAGGTCAATATAATGCTGAAGTTGCAATTAAAAAAGTTAATAATTCTTATGAAGTTTCAACTTCAGGTAAAGCTTCAAAAACTTTCTATGTTAAAGTTTTAGGTGCTGATGTTAAGAATGATGGTGAAAAAGATGAATTCGGTAATACCATTGTTAAAGTATCTGGTACTAAAGTTACTATTGATTTAGCTTAAAAATCTTTAAATATAGTTTATAAAAAGAATATATGAAATTACATAAAGGTTAATTTTCGATTTTTACCTTAAACTTTTATTATATATTTATTTATTTTAATGAAATTATTTAGGAATATGCAAAATTATATAGAATACAGTTTAACTATAAGTAACTATAGTTAATTCTTGGAACATGATGAGCTTTGTTTGAAGCAGCAGCGGCAAGGTGTGGCCAACCTAAGAATAAACCTAAACCTGTACCCCAAACTAATAAAGCAGGTACTCTTTTAGCGTATAATTGTCTGAAGGTAGTATGAGCAATTTGAGAAGCAGCCATTTTTTATTTGAAAAATTGATATAAGATTTATAATATTAGTTTAATTTAAAGATTTATTTAAATTAATAAATGATTAAATGATATTGAATGTTTTAATAAAGAAATTATATCTGGAGATTTATATCGATATTTATAAGTGGTTGCAAAATTAATTAATGAGAATCAGGAGACTAACCGAATTAGGAAATCATGGCACTAATAATTAATGAGGTGACAAAATTATAACTATCACGTTAGAAAAATTAAAAAATCAGGTTACTGCGAAAAATTAAATGCTAACAAAAGGAATTTTTTTGTGACAAAAAAAGATTAAATGAGGCAAAATACCGCAAATTAATTAAAAATATTGAGCTGTTTTAAAATTATAATTAATGAAAAAAAGAAATGCAATGTGCCATCTAAAAAAGAAAAAAAAGATCTTAAATTTAATTATTTTGTTAAATAAATAGTAAAATATATTACTTTATAAATAAAAAAGAAATCGTTATATACATTAAAATTGTTTTAATTGTTTGTCTAAGTATTCTTGTTGAACAGCAAAAGTATTTTCACTTGGATTAGCATCTCTTAAAACAGCTACTCTCATATTAGCTAATAAATTATGACCAGCGTTTGAATGAGCGTAAACAGCACCATTAAAAGCTTCAGTTGCATCTTTACCTAAAGAAGCTCTAATTAAAGCTTGACCACCTGGATGTTCTTTAATAAAATCTTTAACATTATGAATAATACCAGAAATTAAAATTAAACCTTCTTTTTTAGCTCTTTCATTAAATTCTTGTCTATCCATAACTGGTAATCTACTAACTTCAGAACCCCATTGAAGTTTAGTTTTCATTTGATTTAATTTCTTTTGTTGTTGTTGGAAAATACCTTGATCAATTGCATTTTGTGAAAAAGTTTTTAAATTCCAAGCTAAATTAACTTTTGATAAACACCAAATAGCAACTTTTGTTGGATCATATTGGTACCATTTTAAAGCATTTCTATAATCACTTGGGAATTCATGATGGAAATTATGATAACCTTCACCAAATGTAACAAAAGCTGTTAAGACATGATCTCTTGGAGTTCTTCTATCATCAAAAGGTTGAGTACCAATCCAATGAGCTAAAGAATTAACACAAAATGTAACTTGTTGAATAAAGAAAGTTCTAATAATACCTGCATAGATAAAACCTCCCCAATAATCACCCCAAAAATAACCAGCAATTGCAGTTGGTAAAATATATGACATAAATAACATTATAGCTAAATAATGTTGATGTTGAAATTTAACAACCCAATCACTTGTTAAATCACTAATATCAGCTCTAGCTCTATATCTTGGATTTGGTTTTAATAACATCCAACCCATATGACTATACCATAAACCTTGTCTTGCATCATAAGGATCTTTTTTAGTATCAGTATATCTATGATGAACTCTATGACCATGAGCCCACCATTTAATTGAACCTTGAATAGAACCACCTCCAAAAAATGCAAAAAATAATCTAACAGGTGTTGCAGCTTCATAAGATTTATGAGCAAAACATCTATGATAACCTGCAGTAATTGAAAGACCACAACAAATATACATAATAACACCTAAAATAGCAGTTTTTAAAGGAGGTAAAAATTGGAAAGCTTGATATAAACCATAAAATGGTATAGCAACAACTAATATAACATTTAACCAATTAATATGTTCATACCAATTAGATAAAGTCCATGGTTGTTCACTAATATGTTTAACTTTTTCATATTTTTCTTTTTCTAATTGATCTTTTTCAGCAAGTGATAAAGTTTTAGATTTTTTATTTTCTTCTCTTTCTTGTTGTTCTCTAACTTTTAAATCTTGAGTTAATTGTTCAGCTGTAACATCAACTAATGATTTTGTACCCATTAATTTACCACCAATACCTGAAGCAACGATTCTTGGTGTTTTTTTATTACTACCTGCTGCTATAGCATTTAAAGATGTCAAATCAACTATTTCTAATTTATCAGCCATCTTTAATTGTAAATTATCTTTGATAAAAAAATTTTTTTTTTTTTACTACAGAGATTTAGCCCTTTTATATCTACATGAAAGAAATTGTTGGGTCAAATTTTCTTTTTGAGAGTCTGGTGTTTGGATGTTGCGTGTGAACAATACAGGAAATCTCTACCGTATACAGGAACAATGCGGTTACATAATAGTAACGTTAGATTACCAGAAAAAAATATGGGAATCCCGAGGATCGATACCTATTATAGGAACCCTATTTAAACAATAGTATTGACACAATAAATACAGGCGAAGTTCCAATTGATTCTTTAACTATAGTATCGGTTCACGTGGAAAGGGGTTTTGGGGGAATCTTTTCTAAAAAATAATATCTAAGCCGTAGATATCGGTTTAAAGGAGATGGCAGACATCAGTTATCGAAAATATTAAAAAAGGCAAAAAGAAAATATAAATGTGTAAATCACCAGACTCATAATTTGATTAAAGGACCAACAACTCTAATTTATTGGGCGTTCAAATTATATATCAAATATTTATGCTATAGCAACAGGTGGTGAAAAAAAAGAGGAAGTGAGAGAAAAAAAAAGAAATTCTATCAAACAAAAATATCCTTTATTACTTATTTAGGAAATATAATTGAAAAAAAAAAAAAAAAAAAAAAATTGTCCCATAGATTTGGCAGGTATAATAAGCGGCGACATCAATATAGAGATATATTTACTTAGCTACCGACATTAAGGGACAGAGGTGTCGCGGGGTTCCTTTGGATAAAAAATGTCGGCAAAGGTTCTCTCACTACCTTCGTGCATGCGAAAGTTTTTTGGTTTTTCCCCATGTCCGGTAAAATTGCTGATTATCAGTTGATGACATTAATTAGTGTCACACTTTATAAATTGAGTATGTATGGCTATCCCCCTATTTATGCTTATCTAAATTTTTAATAAAAATATAAGTGTATTTTATATACTGGGAGGTCATTTATATTAACAAAATCTCTATTTTTTCTATTAACCATAACATTTTTAATCAATTACCTCCACAATCTCCTCCTCTAACCTCCTCCTTTTTCTCTGCGTGATTTTTTCATTACAATAAGCAAGCAAATAGGCACAAAGGGCTCATTTTAGTACTTAACAAAAAAAAAATATTTTTCCCTCCCTGGTATTTGCAAAATTGTCTTATACTAATACAAAGATTGATAAGTTTTTCCACTTTTTCTTTTTTAATTAATTCAATTAATATAAATATAATTCAATAAATTAAATTCATTAATAAAAGTTTTAAAGAACAAAAATAAAATAAAAGAAATAATTGGAATGGCAAATCATAAATCGATTCCAACTTCACCAAAGAGTAGCAATATACCAATTGAAAGATTTGGAGATCGTAATCATGAAAGAAGTTCATCACATGGATCATTTAATAATTCAAATAATCATCATAATCATAATTCAATATCACAATCAAATAATTCATCAAGAAAACCATCAATAGTTGAAATATTATCATCACCACCTCCATTACCAAATAATGATCAAGATGAAATAAATTCATTAAATTTATCAAGGAATAATTCATTAAGTTCAAGATCATCATCAATTAATCAAAATACAAAAGATTGGTCAGAAACTCAATTAAGTGAATTAATTGAACCAAATAAATTAATATCAGTTGATTCAACTTATTCAATTCAAAAATCATTTGAAACATTAATTAAATATGATTTAACATCATTACCAGTTAGTATAACAAATGATTCAGAAAATTTAAATAATTGTTTAACATTTGATTATAGTGATTTAAATACTTATTTATTATTAATTATGAATAAAATTACATCAAAAGATTTAAATATGGAATCAATTGATAAACAATCATTTGATAATTATATTAAATTAGCAAAACAAGGTGAAGAAGTACCAGTTGATTTTATAATTAAATTACATCCAAAAAATCCATTTATTAAATTTCAAGAAAGTGATAATTTATTAAAAGTAATGGAGGTTTTAGGTAATGGGGTTCATAGAGTTGCAATTACTTCATTAACTGAATCTTCAAAAATTATTGGTGTATTATCTCAAAGAAGATTAATTAAATATATTTGGGATAATGCAAGAAGATTCCCTTCATTAGAATTATATTTAAATGCAAGTTTACAAGATTTAAAAATTGGTTCAAGTAATCCAATAACTATTTATGATGATCAATTATTAATTGATGCACTTTTTAAAATGTTTAATGAAAGAATTAGTTCATTAGCTGTAATTGATCGTAAAAAAAATTTAATTGGTAATATTTCAATTGTTGATGTTAAAAATATTAGTTCAAGTGCTAATAGTCATTTATTATTTAAATCTGTTTTAAATTTTATAAGTTATAATTTAAGTCAAAAAGGTATTGAAGAAGGTAAAGATCAATTCCCAATTTTCCATGTAAATAATCAAAGTTCTTTAGGTAGAGTTATTGCTAAATTAGTTGCAACTCAATCTCATAGATTATGGATTGTTGAATCTTCAAATAATCCAATTACTATAGAAGATGCTTTTATTTCAAATGGTTTAAATCAAAATGAAAATGGTTTACCTGGTAAATTAATTGGTGTTGTTACTTTAACTGATATTTTAGGTTTATTCGCTTCTTCAAAATCAAATGGTAAAAAAATTGATCCTCAATTTGCTAGAAATCAAAGAAGAAGATCTTCAACTTCAACAACAAGATCTTCTTTCGATACTTCTTCTTCTTCTGAAATGTTTAAGAAGTAATTAAATTATAGAAAACACCAAAAAACAAATAAAAAAAAAAAAGATGCCAAAAATAAAAAAAAAAAAAAAAATTTGAATATAGCTCAACCAAAAATTAACCAAATTTCAATCAACTAAAGATGCATTTTTCAATTGAATTGATAAAAGTACCTCATTAGTTATGAAGACAGTATATAGAATACACAAATACATATTTAAAAGAATCAATTGATATAATTGGCAATAATAACCATTCAGCCCCTCTAATTAAAAGTTAATTGTTACTGAATTCATGCACATATTCCTACTCCTCCACTATGTTCATGTACACGATTGCTTCTAAATCTTTCCATCTCATCACAATGTCAAAGGCGAACGAGGGAGACAGACAAAAAAAAAAATTTTTTTCCGCTCAATCTCCAAAATATAAATATGGGTGCGTTCCCATCCCTTTGGAAAATTTTTCACTTTTTTTTTTTCATTAAGAAATTAAATTTTAATTAATAAATCATGGGTAAAGAAAAAACTCACGTTAACGTTGTTGTTATTGGTCACGTCGATTCTGGTAAATCTACCACCACCGGTCATTTAATCTATAAATGTGGTGGTATCGATAAAAGAACCATTGAAA